>JAMJFZ010001789.1:3812500-4245000 GCA_026225945.1 Cricetomys ansorgei
CCAGTGAATTCTCTTGTCTTCTCCCAGTACCACAGCCCCTGCGGGAACCAAGCTGCATAATACAATGGGATTTAATAAAATGCCTTTAACTCACAAAGTTTGTCTGCTGCCAGCTCCTTAATTAAATTGCCTAATTCTGCTCTGCAATGGCAGCACAAACTCCTGTGTTTAAAGAGCACAACTCCTGTGTTGCTATGGCATTCGCACCAGAGCAGGCTCCGGGCAGGCGGTGGAGGAGCATGCTGATGAGCAGCTCTTCTGCCATCACAGTGCCCACAGCACATTCCCAGCCCCTCACCATGATGCCCGAAGTGTCACACACACACCCTGCCCCGTGTCCCATTCCCCACACATTGTGTTAGTCAGCTAGGAATCTCTTTCCTAAGAGGGAACTGAATTCCTGCTAAGGGTGCTGGGTTGGGCTTTAGAACTGGGGGTGTCTTCATAGAGCAGAACTGCTACCTACTACTGTGGTAAGTGTCAGCCCTGCTCCAGCCACAGAGCAGCCCTGTGGGGGCCACACAGCATCTCCCACACAGCCCCCTCCATCTTCCCCGATATCCTGTGCAGAGTCTCATTTGTACTCACTCGGCAGAGCCTCAAAACTCAGAGTCTGTTTGGTGGGATAAGAAACCAGGTTTGCTTTTTCACTCATGTGCAGATGTAGAGCCATCTGCTTATGGCTTTCTTTAGAAGGTGTGGTTCCCAGCCCTAGCTTTGCAGCAAAGCAATCAGGGACACACACACACACCACACACACACACACACAGACACAGACACACACATATACACATACACATGCACACATAAACACACACATACATACACACACACATATACATACACACATACACACACATACACATACATACACACACACATACATACACACACATATACACATACACACACATACACACACATACATACATACAGATATACATACATGTATACACACACATAAACAAACACAAACACATACACACACATACACACACATACACATATAAACACACATACACACACATACATACACACACAGATATACATACACATATACACACACATACACACACATACACTGTACTGTACTATGGAAACTGTAGTATGTAGTATGGAAACTGTACTATGAACAGTTTCCAACAGACAGCAAGATTGAAAGGTTGAAGGAATCTTGGTGGTACCCCTGTACCCACCACCTGGATTCACCATTAACCCCATCAGCTCTGTCCATCATCCATATTTTTGATAGGTTTCAGATCAAGTTGTAGACACCAGTACACTTCTCCTTAGATACGTCAACAACATCAACTCTAGAGTTTAGATGCTGTGGGGAGGGGTGGCTTTGTTTGTTTTACTTTTGTAAAATTTATATGCAAAAAAATCCTAGAAATTTCTATTTAGATCCCATACTTGGACCCTCCCCTCAGAGACTGATACAATTGGGCTGAGCGGATATAGACCTTAGGTATGGTGTAATTTAGGAGTTCCTGGCTGGGTGTGGTGCCACAGAACTAGGGAGGCAGAGGCAGGCAGAGCTCTGTAAGTTCTAGGCCACCTTGGTGTACATAGAGTTTCAGGCCAGTCAAAGAGATGCTTTTTGAGGTAGGGGGGAATCCCTCTCACTGGCTCAGCCTCCCAAATGTGGGGATTATGGCTACCCACCACTACACCATGCTAAGACTCATTCATAATTCTCTGATATAGCAATAGCTAAACAAACAAACAAACAAAAACCACGCATAACAGAAAGCAAATGGTTGTTCTTTTCTTGTCCGGTAGATAGAAAGCAGAACACTCTCGGCGTCTGGGCCTGCCCCTGTTCTCTCTCCTTCCCATACCTGTTCCTCTAGCTCTGCGCATGTGAGCGCCACAAGCTCACGTGAACCCTTCTCTCCCTGTGTACTTCTGTGCACATGTGACCCATCTGTTCTCATTATTGGAATTTCACTGGCTCATGTGTCTTTGCCAGTGGCAGAATCCGGGTCTGTTCTGAGTTTGAACAGATGACATCTGCGCCCCTGTTCTTACAGTGATCAGGATCTTGTGAAGTGCGGGCTGGTGGCAGCAGACGGAGAGGAGGAAGCCAGCAGAGGTCGCTCCAATGGGTGGTGATGATGATGACCAGTATAGCTAAGAACGTGCACGTGGCGGGCAGGCTGGTGGTATTACCCAGAGGACTGACTCCGCAGTGATGGCTTGGCAGTAGATTCCAGATAGTGGTGTTGTGAAGAGGTGGTGGTGACTGTCATGGTGCCGCTGTCACCTGTCCCTGCGAGAGCGAGGTGCCCAAACACTCGTTCACTCTCGTGATACCCACCTGAGCAGAGAGGCGACTGTCACTCAGCAGGAAGGCTGGTTCCCTAGGACCCCATCTGAGACCCCCACGTTGCAAGGTGCAGCTTCTTCTGAAATCCTGAGACCACTTGAAATCCCTCCCCCGGGGGTCCCCAGAGGAGGCTCCCACAGAGCAGCTGCCCTGTTGCCTTTCACTTGGAGTCAGAGCAACAGTGCTGAGTATTGTGGGCATGGCGTGGCTCCTGACGATACGTCTTCAAGTAGTTCTTGATGACAGAATTGTGTTTGCAGCTGGTGGGGTTCCCTGGTCCCTTCATACTCCATACTCTGTGGGCAGGACAAAGGAAACTGCTCTGGGCCCCCTCCCTTAACCCGACCACCAGGGGCTGAGACAGCAAAGCCTCAGAACATTCCAGAAATGTTGTCAGTCATCACCGCCACCCCTCAGAATTGCTCTTACTGGACTTCGGGGGAAATGTAATGGTGAGAACAAGATGGAACTGCACAGACATGCTAGGTTTTTTGGGTTTTTGAGGTAGGGTCTTATGTAGCCCAGGGTAGCCTCAAATTCATTATATAGAAGTGTCTGGCATTGAGCTGACTCCCTGCCTCTACTTTTCAAGTGCTGTGATTCCAGGTGTGCACCACCACAAACACCACACGCCATTTTTTTTCTTTTAAGACAGGGTTGCAGTAAGTAGCCCAGGCTGGCCTTGAATTCAAACTCACAGCAGTTCTTCTGCTTCAGCCTCCAAAATGCTGAGATTATAGGTGCAAACCATCATATATACATACATATATATACATACATACATATACATGTATATGCATATACATGATGGTAAAAATATCCTTTAGTTGATGCCATCCAATCTCTCCCTTTTATAGATTAGAAAAGAGCAGTTTTGATAAGAAAAATCCCACTAAAAATTACAATAAAAACAACTTTCCTTTTCATAGCATCTCTAGTGATACAAAGTGAGCACTTCCTGTGATCTGATTGGATCTGCAGAATGGGCCTGGGATCAGGCTCGTCTAATTGTTGGCTACTGAGCCTTTCCCCAGACTCAGTCCAGCACTGGGAAGGGCTGAGCTAGCATTACGGCTTGTGGCGCAGGTTTGCCCTCGTGCCTTTAGGTCGCTAAAAGAGAACGAGATCTTATCGCATTTTTCAGAGGAGGTAATGGAGGCTGGCATCTCACCCTAGTTGTCATGGTCAGTATGTGACAGGGTTGGAATGAGAACCCAGAATCCCTGGGTTAGCTCCCCAAGACCTCCATAATAAAGCACTACACATTCTTCCCTTCCAACAATATAAACACATTGTCCCACACTTCTGTAGGCTAGAAATTCAAATTCAAGGTGTCAGCAAAACTAGCCTCCCTTGAGAAGACCAGGGGAACCCATCCTTGCCTCTGCTGACTCCTGCTGACAGCCATCAATGGGGGTGGGGCACATTCTTTGGCTGCATCCTGTCCCTTCTCCCTGAGTATCTGCTTCAAGTGGTATTTTCCCCCTTTTATAGGACATTGATCATATCAGATTAGGGTCTTCCCTGACAACCTCATCTTGGCTTAATTACATCTATGAAGACCCTATTTTCTAAGAAGGGCACATTCACAAGTACCCAGAGCAGGAGTTCGATATATCTTCTGGGGAGACACCGTGCGGTGCATACGTCCCTGACATCAGGCCAACGGCCTTGCGCTGTGTTCTGCTCGCATCCTTGCTGCTCCAGTCTCTCCTGTCTTCCATCTCCACAGACAAGGTGCCCTTCTTCTGCAGCGCAGCACATGGCTGCCAGAGCGCTGTCCACGTCTGCTCTTCCAGTTATTACCAGCTATGAAAGTGGAATCATGAAACATAGGCAGGCTTTTTGTCTTTTTTATTCCCAGACAGTAAAAAAATCATTAAGGCTTGCTCTTAATTAGTTTAATTTCGAAGCTTCTAAATATTGATTTAACCTCCACTCCTTTGTACTTGCCGCAGTGACTGAATTATGCCTGGTATTGATCACAGATGGAAGCATTTCCCTCCACCAGGCTCAGGGCTTGGGAGCCGTCCTCCCATCTGGCACGCTGGGCTATAAGGCTGCACAGGTATGGAGGAGGAAGAACTATGCCAAGGTGGGGAAAGACTTTTCCTTGAGGAAGGCCTGTAAACTTGGGCCAGGGGCCAGCTTCTTTTTCTTACGTTGGCCCAGACCCAAAGGAGATTGATCAAGAAGTCAACCAAAAAGTTCCCCCATTCCGTTCTGGGATGGAGGAGAATTGGGCAGTGGGGCTGGAGGGCCGTGAAGGGTCAGATCCCAGAGCGTCGGCTTTGGCGCCAGACAGCCTTGACCTGACTTTACTGCTGAATACTCTCAGGTCAGGCGCTCACTCAACCTCTCGCCTCTGTGTCGTGGGGCTTGTCATTCGCTCATCATGGAGGCATTATGAGCACGTAGGCAGCCACGCCTGCCAGATATCTAGTCCAAGGCCTGGATCACAGTCAGGCTGTTTCGGTGGCTACCATTATCATTGCCCTCCCACAGGGAAAAGCAGGACTGGACTGGAAGTGCTCTGTGCCTTCTAGCCTTGGCTCATCACTGTTTGCTGTGCGAAATTGAGCAAGTCACCCGATACTCTTCGCATCAGGGTGTGGCAGAAGTTTATTTTTAGATATATATATA
Source organism: Cricetomys ansorgei (assembly GCA_026225945.1). Taxonomy (NCBI): domain Eukaryota; kingdom Metazoa; phylum Chordata; class Mammalia; order Rodentia; family Nesomyidae; genus Cricetomys; species Cricetomys ansorgei. The sequence continues at coordinate 3,817,473 of JAMJFZ010001789.1, forward strand.
TAAACTATTGTTTTATGAACTGTTGGATAAGGGGCTGCCTAGGTCTTTTGCATTTTGTATTGTTTGCAGGTGCTGGATTCCTGTGGGGGTTGATTAATTCCTAATGATCTGCACGTGCTATCAGTAAAATACCTGAGGCATTCTGAATCAATAAAACACCTGAATACACACGCTTGGGGTTCCACTGTTGATCAAGTATGGTGTTGGCCAGGAAGGTAGTTCACTCTGCTGAGGTCTAGCAGGGTTTCCATATATGAAAATGCTCTCCTGTCTCTTTTGGTGAGCACTCACTGCAGCCTACAACTATATCAGGGCATTGGCTCCATGACTATCACATATGTCTTCCTCGTGCCCTTGAAGAGAGCACTAAGACTGAGCATTTAAAAGACTAAAAATTTGTTTCTCACAATTTTGGAGGCCAAGAAGTCCAAAGCCAAGGTATCAGCATCCAGTGAGACATACTGTCTGCCTCCAAGATAGCGTTGTGAATTCTGGGTTCTCAGGGGAATGTAGTATTCCCATGGAAAGAAGCAGACTGACAAGAAAAAAAAAAAAATAAACTAAATCTCCCTCTCTCATTCCTTTCAAAATATCATGTGTCCATTCAGGAAGGCAGAATCCTTGTGACCTAAACACCTCTCAATGCCGAGCCACTGGGGAGTGTACTTCTTTATATTTTGTTTTTTCAAGAGAGGATTTCTCTGTGTAGCCCTGGCTGTCCTGGAACTCTTTGTAGACCAGGCTAGCCTTGAACACAGAGATCCTCCTGCCTCTGCCTCCTCTGCCTCCTGAATGCTGGTATTAAAGGTGTGCACCACCATGTGGTGGGGGTTGTCTCTAAGGCAAGGGTGGTTTCTGGGGCATGCATTCAGACCTCCATCTGAGGTAGAATTGCAAGTTGCACCTGGTTCAGTGGCTTATCATTAATGATGGCTGGGATTATAATAACCTCCGTGGCCCTGTGACTACACTTGGCCTGCAAATCATGTCTGGACCATGCTGGCTTTGACCTGAGTGCTTTTTACCACTGCTCACAGGCCACAGGAAAACACTCCTTGGTATTCACTTCCTTCAGTTTTCTCCCAAGCTTCTGCTCCCAATGCCTCCTGTAAATCTCAAATGTCTTCTACCATTTATACTTCCAGTGACCTTCTTGGTCCAGACTCCCGCTAGGAGCTTGGTCTCCCCACCCCAAGGAGTTTTAAAGACAATGTTATCGAAGTACCTATCAAGTTCACTCATTGTCTTAGATACAGGGTTTCTATCACTGTGATAAAGCACCATAACCATAAGCAATTTGGCGAGGAAAGGGTTAATTCCTTTTCTCTCTCTCTCTCTCTCTCTCTCTCTCTCTCTCTCTCTCTCTCTCTCTCTCTCTCTCTCTCCCCTCCCACTCCTCCCTCCTCAAGACAGGGTTTCTCTATTGTAACTCTGGCTGTCTGGAACTCACTCTGTAGACTAGGCTGGCCTCGAACTCACAGAGATTCACCTGCCTTTGCCTCCTGAGTGCTGGGATTAAAAGCATGTACCACTGCCACCAAGCGGTTTATGTCCTCTTAACACTTAATCACTGGCCATCATCAACAGAAGTCAGGGCAGGAACTCAAGGCAGGACTCTGAGGCAGGAACTGATGCAGGGGCCATGGAGGAGTGGTGCTTACCGGCTTGCACCTCATGGCTCAGCCTGCTTTCTCACGGCATCCAGAACCACCAGCCCAGGGGTGGCATTGCCCACTGTGAGCTGGGCGCTCCAATATCAGTCATCAATCGAGATGACCAGTTTGGTGGGGGGGCGTTTCTTAACTGTAACTCCCTCTTCCCAAGTGACTATAATTCGTGTCAGGTTGGTATAAAACTAGCCCATACACTAATTTTTAGCATACTTTCTCTGAATACTTCCTAACTTTCTAGGTGTAGTGGGTCTGCACCCTTTCCCATAGTTGAGCTCTGTAACAACGTTATAGTCCATAGAGTTTCCCTTCGCTTTCAAGCAGTGAAACCTCACCTGCCCTTGCCATTCCCATACATAAAGTGCCCAGCATGCCACCAGACCTTTCTTAATGATCCTTGGCAGTTTCTCTGTGCCAGGGACAGAGGAGAGGAGGGGATTCTGGGAGAAGACTCGGTTCTAACCTGTCAGGAGAGCATATCAAACACGTCAGGAGTGAAGGCTTTTTGGGATCTCTATCATTGCTTGGTTTAGAGAGTTGGACTTCAGAAGTCATCCAGTTAAACATAGGTCACCAGGCTCCACCCTCAGTCTCTGATCCTGGAAGGCTGGGTGGACCTGAGAATCTGCGTTTCTGAGACCTTCCTCAGAGCTGTGGCTACTACTGACCCAAGGCCCACTTAGGCCCAAGAAGGGATGAGGCCATGATGCAAAGCCTGCTCCCAGCCCTGGCCTGGGCTGTGCTCCCTACCATCAACCCCCAAGCCTCCCTCCCATCATCCCCCCTCGCCCTGGTTGTAGTACAGTCCAAGCTGATTATGGAGAGGGTGAGCAGGAGCTGAGCTGCGGAGGTCACCAGTGAGGCCTATGGGGTAGGGAAGGCCGGAAGGAGAGGGGCGAGAGGGAAGGGTGTCGAGGACTAGCTGTCTCACTGCAGTGAGGAGAAAAGGGAGAAGGAAACCCGCCCGCTGAGGGCCTCAGCTGCAGCCATTCATCTCCCAGCCCGCCTGCCACAGCTGACAGAGGGGAAGGCTTGCGCCCTGGAGCCCAGGCCTCCTTCCGCTGCGTGATTTATCTCCGGGCTTCATCTGGTAAACCTGCTGATGAAACGAGTCTCCTTTTCTCCCCGCCTCATCAATTTTCATTCTGATTCCATTTTCCTTTTCCGTTAGAAAGAGTTTGGCCTTTCTCCGTGTTTAACTGGCCTGCCTCTCACATCCGCTCTTTCACCCTCCCACCCCTCCTCCCTCTGCATGTAGCCAGGTACACTGTGGGCCGGTCATGGGGGCTCCTTACAAGCAGTGCAAAATACTCCTGTCTGGGCTTCCCTGTCAGCTGGGGACTCAAGCCTTCTAACAGCGCAGAGAGGAGCAGAGGATTGTAGGCTGTGGCTCCTTAAAGAGCAGAGGGGGCAGGGGGCGTTTATCCCAGAGTGCTCCACAGTGGTGCCCAAGGATGACTGAGGCTTTAGTCATAAAGGAACTTTCCAGATGTGCAATAGGAACAGGACTTGTGGGTGAAGACCTGCTTGAACAAGGGCCTGGGACAGAAAACACCATTTTGCCTTCATCTCTCTCTGTTACTTCCCCTTCCTCGCCCCTTCCTAGCTTCGCTGTGGCCAAGGACCATCCTGGGGCCCTGGCTCATGAGGTGGATGGGGAGGGCTGCCGAGTCTGCCTGGCATCACCAGCTGGGCAGCAGCTGGTCTAGACTGCCCACCTGGCTTGTGACTGGAGCAAGGGAATGTCTGTGGAGTGCTGTCAGAGCCTGTCATAGGAGCACCCTCTGGACCCTGGTAGGGAGCAATTGGGGACAGAGTCCATGCTCACCAGCTGCATCTGACCTCTTCATTGGGCAAGTGTTTTGTCAGGTGTCTGGACCCCTCTTACAGGCCCCAGGAAGTACTTTTAGTGACTTAGAGGAGGGCTTATTCTCTTGGAAAGGGAGCCAGCCTGCAGAGGAAAGGGCTCTGGCTTCTAAAACATATGTGTGGATGTTCAGCCCTGATAAAAGGGAAGGCACTCTATGAGCCCCAGGCACTTTGTGGGTATCTTCTCTAACTCCACCAGGAGGTGCATGGCTCCCCTTCTGACAGATGAGGAGCCCCGAGAGCACATGGCCAGCCAGAAACAGGGTTCAACTGCAGAGACCCCCTCCGAAAACCAGTGTTTCAACCACTGGCCTCAGAGCAAAAGTCAGTGGAGTCTGTGGAATTTCTAGAGGGATCAGGAGAAAGCTCCAGAAGGGTGAAGGTCAGTGTGAAGATCCTCTTAAACCAGACAGAAACTTGAATGAGAACAAAGAACAATGACCAGGAAGGCCTGAACCTGGAAATACAGACTCTGGGATGGTATTGGTCTCTTTTAAGGGAACAGGAAGAGAAGCAGAAGAAATAGCTCACACAAAGGCCTCTTCTCTGGGCTGTTGGTCCTTGCAGCTTCTGATCTCTGAGACAGACGGACGGACAGACAGACAGACAGACATCCCTTGCCCAGGCCTGCCTGGCCCTTGTCCAGACATATTCTGAGTTCCTACTGTGCCAGCCTGTCAGAAGAGCTGGCAGCTTGACCAGGCTACTGGCTGAAGAGTTTTCAGTCTGCAGGGAGAACAGACAGGCTCTCATGGGGGATTCAGGGCACCCCAGGATCTCAGGAGAGAGGGTCTGATCAGAGAAGCAGTCCCTGGGGGTTTGCAGAAGCCCTAACAGCAAGAAGAGGTGGGCTCAGCCTGAGCCACTCCCTGCCTGGGCTTTCTGGCCTTGGTCCCCTGCAGCTTGCTTTGGTGCAGTGCAATCAGACAGAAATGATTTTGTGTGCTACCTACTGGCACCCTCCATTCTAATTAGGAAATAATGAGGCAGGCTCCCTTCCAGGTTTGGGGCTCTCACACCCTCTGCCTGGACCAGCCAGGAGAGCTGATGATGTTGAGATTCCTACCTGGCAACAAGACCCTTCCCTTTCCACCCAAGAAGGAGTTTTACCAGAACCTTGACCTCTAAAATTCCAGAGAGAAGGAGAGCAAGGCTGAACAAAGGAATCTCACTCTCTCCACCATGGCACCCTCCAGGCTAGCCGAGCTCTGGCACCAGAATCCCAGAAAATTCCAGGTCCGTCAGCTCCCTCCTGACCCTCCATGTACCAGCTGTGGAACCTCAAGCTTGTCCTAGTTTCTCTGAGCTAAGTTTCCCATCTAAGAAGTACCTCCTTTACAGGACTGTTGGGAACAGAGCTGGCACATAGGAAGTCCAACACACGAGCCCTCAGAAGGCCACACGGCTCCGTACGGTTGAAGTGGTGTTCCGGGTAGGTCTTATGGCTGAAGAAAAAGAGTTTGAGAGTTGGAGCAAGGCATTACAGTCTGGGTGAGAACCTGCATTGTTGCGGACAGTGGCAGAGTGGCAGGTCTGGGGACGTGGGGGCCCCTCTAATATTAACAGGAGAGTGGCAAAGAGGCCAGCATAGGGAGTCAAGACTGGGAATCAAGACAAAAGGTAAGGGAATTTGTTATGGAAGCTTATTTTTGGTTACGTATGAAATAATTGTTTTGTGCACTGTTGGGTGAGGGGATGCCTAGGTTGGCATTTTGTGTTGTCTGCAGGTGTTGGATTTATGTGGGGAAAGTTGATTGCTAATGATCTGCATATGCTATCAGTAGAACGCCTGAGGAGTTCTGGATCAATAAAAACACCTGAGCTCAGACACTCGGGGTTCCACTGTCCATTGTAGCGCTTGCCATGTCAATGGTTCCCTCTGCTGAGGTCTGGCAGGGCTTCCACATATGAAAATGCCTCCCTGTCTTCTTGGCTGAGCCACCATAGCAGCTAACAGCTACAGGTATTTGCCAGGGAGAGAGATGCAGCTCAAAATGGTGATTTCCAGTCTTAGGCACTGGTGGGGATTGACACTGACAGAGGTGAGACCAAAGGAGCAGGAGCAGGTTTGGTGAGAGGACATACTGGCTTTGGGACAAGATGCATGTCAGGGGCTCTAAGACTGCCAGGTAGAGAGGCGTGAGAGACATTAAGAGTGAAGGGTGAGTCTGATGAAACCTCTTATCTACTGCCCCAGGACTCTGATGAGAAGACCTAGGATCATGGGAACCAGAAAGTAACTAAGATGTCTTCCTGCCTCCAGGGACATGAAACACCCAGGCCCAGGCCATGAGGATTCTAGCCAGAGCTGGGATCCTGAGGCACAGAGCTATTTCTAGGTGTAGGAACGAGAAAGAAACCCCATCTTGCCTCCTGAGAAGGGTGCTGAATGGTCTGGACCACTTGGAAGTAGTAGTAGGAATTCTGTGAGCTGCCCAGGCCCAAAGACATTGTTCTCAACTTATAGAAGAAAAGGAAGAGGGAAGCTGGGCTTAAAGATGAAACTGGTAAAGCTAGAGGTCAGGACAGTGGGGTAACTGGGTAGGGTTGCGTATTGACCTGCAAGGGCACATGGGAACCTTCTAGAGTTCTGGGATAGTTACATCTAGGCCTGGGTATGGCTGCCCTTGTATCTGACCAAGTTCGTGGAGCCTGGGGTTAGTGGCTTTGGTGTACACATGCCTGTGCAGTATCTTACACCTCGATGACTCAAAAGCATTAGAAAAGGTGAGGAACAAAGATAGGGTGAGAGGTCACAGTGATGGGAGAGGTGGAGGGAACAACCAGGGACATTATATCTCAGACTGCAGCATTTAAGGCTTAGGAAGCTGGCTACTTTGCCCAAGGTCACGTGGAGAGTGGCAGAGTCAGGCTCAAACCCCATGGCAAAGCCCAGTCCCTTCTGCACCACCAGCCCTCCTTCAAATAAGTTATTTATGGAATTCAGACTCTGGGAGACTAGATAAACATGGTGGCTTCCTGTGCAGAAACTCTGGTTATGTGTGATTAAGTGAGAGGTAGGAGTGAGGGACTTGTTCACCTCCCAGGAGAACTGAGGCCACGTGTACGGATGGAGGCCAGCCTCCCTCCCTCTGCCGCTCCTGCCCAGTGCTTATCTGCTGCTGAGGAGGCAGGAGTTTATCAATGCTGTGCTCAATTATGCCGCCCATCTATCTCCCCAGCTCAGGGGGACCTGGTACCAAAGCAGCCAAGGCCAAGCAATCGGTAGCTGCCTGCCTGCTGTCCTCCTGCCGAAGGGGTTGGGCAGGGACTAGGAAAGGAAACGGAGAGCCGTGGATAGGTGGGAGGGAGGGAGTTTGCATGTACTGGTAGGTTCCACCTCCGTGCTGCAGGGGATAGAAACAGAGGAGGAAGGATGAGATGACAGTACCCCCAAAACTTTTACTTTAGAGTTTTTCTGAGAGTCTTCTTAGCAGAAGGATTAGAGGATCAATTCCACACATTATACCAAGTCCAAAGATTATTCCTGGAGCAAATCCAACTGGAAATGGGTTCGTTTGGATTTGTAGAACAAGCAAACCCTTCCAAGCTAATGGTGTGCCTTTGGAGGGAGCCACCAGCCGTGGAGCCTGGAGGATAACTCCCGGACTCTCCAGCAACCACTGCACAGCCAGATGGCAGGGTCGGGTCATTTGCAGAAGCTGGCTTTGTTGGCCCTGTGGTTCTATGTCCATCCAGGCTCAAACAGGAACAGAGTCCTTCCTGCATGCCCCTCAAGGGGTCAGTCTAGCCAGGAGCCAAGGAAGAGGTCTGGTGGACCCATTACGGGACAAGACAGAATCGCTAAGGACTCAAGTCCGTCTTTGAAAGAACGTAAAACCGAGGCAAATGTTCCAAGCCAGCCCAACGCCCAGCTCAGCTCAAACAACAAGCATTGACATTGATCCCTGTTGACAGGGCTGGTGGGGCAAGTTACAGTTTTAAAAAAAGTTTGGGTTTCCCTTCACCACACAGAAGCTGTGTAACTTCCAGTGTAACCCTTCTGAACCTCAGTTGTCTCCCTGGCCAAAAGAAAAAAGAAAAAAAAAGTAAATAACCCCTTCATTGCCCACACAGGGAGTTGATAGAAATATCAAACTTAATTTTCCGTGTTCTGCATGTTCCACTGTTCACATTCGCCCACAAGTACTCTGCCTCACTTGATTCTCTGTGGACACAGGGAGCTTGCATTCCAGTTGGGGGAGATGTGTGTGTGCTCATAAACTCCTGGTCACCTGGGACAGTCTAGAGAAAAGGCAGTTGGCTTTCTCTGCCGCTCCTGCAGAACTCACTAATCAGCTTGAATGAGTAGGGCCATGACAGCCTTTAACGGTGATGACAAGCTATGGGCCACTCCGGCCTCCATCCCAGGAGGGGCTATGCGCTCAGCCTCAATGGAAGCATTCATCTGAGGCTTTGCCACACCTTGGGGTCCCAGATTCAGCTGCCACTTCTCCTTCACCTTCAAGCCAGCCCCGTTCCTAACCCAGGAGTAGCGCAGTCTACTGTTCTTGCCTACGGTCACAGCTCTCCACGCCCCCTTTGAAGCGGTATTGGGCCCCCAGGGAGGCTAAGCTTAGTAGAGAGGAAGCCTGCTGCACCCTATTGTCTGTTGCCTGAGCACAGTGTTGTGCGCCTGTATTCTGAGCACTTGGGAGATGGAAGGACAGCCTCAGGTGCCCAGCAAGAGGAAGGAAGGAATGGAAGCATAGAGGGAAGCCAGGAGAGGGGAATGCAGGGAGGGAGAGGCAGAGTACCGAGCAAACTTGGAAAAGCAGCGAACGTTTCTAGAACTCTCTGTATGAGAAAGGTGCTCATTTCCGTCTCCTGATGTCTTTAAGAAAATAAAGAAAGCATGAAGCAACAGAGGCTCAGAGCGTCGAGGAGCTTTTCCTAAGGCAGGGGTTATGTCAAGCTTGGTGTCCTGGCCTCTGGTATGGAAGCCTGGCCCTTGGAACCATCCTCGTGACAGGCGCTTCTCAGCTTGCTCTCTGCCTCTTCCTCACCCACAAAGTACACCGCAAACTCCCCTCCCCCACCATGAGCCCCCAGCCAGCAGCTGGCTTCCCCAGGCTTCCATTGTACATGTATGCAGGCAAGCACGCGTGTGCACACGTGTGTTTGTTTATCCTGAGAGCTGTGTGACAGTGCACACACACCCCTACGCAAACCTCTGTGCCTTTCAAGTCACCGTTGTTTTTCCCACCTTCAGAAATAGCAGCTGTGGGAAGTGGGATGCAGTCAGATGTACACAGGCATGCCGCTCTCCTGCTCTGCCCCCACTGTGCCCCTCCCAGCATCCCGGAAGCAGGATGCTGAGGCAAAGAGTCCCATGTGGCCAGCCAGAGGCACTGCCTGGAAGCTGGTAAACACCACTGAGAGCTTCCTGCAGCTCCCGGGCAAGGAGACCTCGCCCAGAGGACAGGAATGGCACAGCCTGCCTAAGGACAGCCCATGCACCCTAGCCTTAGGCCCAAAGCAGACTGAGTCAGACATGGTGGAGCAGCGATGTATAAACAGCACAACCTCCAGGCTGGGCTTATTTCCAACCTACGGATGCTTCCCAGCATTGAGACTTGAGCCGAGTTCTTTGAGTTCTTCTGGACTTGTACAAACTGGAGGTGTGAGTGCTTATCTCACAGGTCTGTTAGGACAGTTATATGTGAAATAAGCTAGCCAGAGTCTTAGTAAACAAAGCCTACACACCTGCACACTGCTGAAGAGCTGAAGATCAGACCTCTACTTAGGAGTCAGACAAAGCCAAAGAGAATTCAGGATCTGGCTCAGTTTTGTGTCCATCTTCTGTTCTGAGCCAAGGCTTCATGGACCTTCAGTACAGTCTGGCCTCAGGGTCAGAGAAAGGAGCCAGGGTGATTTCCTACACCCAGGAGGGAGGAAACCTCAGTGGCTTGAGTTCTCGTTAGCAGAGACTTCCTGGGGGAAGGGGTACTAAGGACCTAAGGAGCTTGAACCCTACAGTAAGCACCAGCCATGTCCCCTGTTATAGGTGTGGGGGTGAGAGGACAGGGCTCCAGCCACAGGGAGCTTTCCAGATGGTTTGGTCAGCAGCAAGCACAACAGTGCAGCTGCACAGTGCCAGCCCCTTAGCCTCCGAGATGGAGTCTGATTGCATCCTAAAGTCTGCTGTCTAAGGCCCTATTGTCCCTGAAGAAGTTCTGCATCCCAAGTTCTCTTGTAAGAAATGACTGAACGTGAGTCTTGAAGAACAAATAAAAGTCGTCTGAGAGGGAAGGGGGTGGCATGTCAGGGTGACTTCACCCCAAAAGGTTTGCGCAGAGAGTATAGGTAAGATGGAAACAAGAGAAATGGCCAGGCCAGGTTACAGAGAATGAGACCTGTAGGGCTCAGGCAATCTGAATCCAGTCCTTGAGAACCTGCTGAGCAGCTCAACAGGCCATTGAGAACGGAAGCCCAAAGCTCACCCAGGAGAGCCTAGGCAGAGCCCGACTAGCAGCACCCCAGCACCCCAGACCACTGAATGTTGGGTCAGGGTCCACTGTCCCACTCCAGAGTTCTGGGAAACCCATCCCGTATTTTAGAGCTGTGTTTGTTTCTACTACCTCCTCCCTCCTGCACCACCAGAGAAATGTCTAGAAACTATCATTTATCTCACTTAACCAGTGAGCCAAGAACGGAAGGAGGGATGAGCAAGAAAGGTCAAAAAATCTATTCCACATTTATCTGGGCTACGATGATGACAATTTCAGCTCATCTGTTCTCTTCCCCTCCCAAACACGCACATATAACCTCTACCCCCCTCACCCACCACCACCACATATCACACACACACACACACACACACACACACACACACCTCTGAGTTATCCTAAGACTTCCCCCAAAGACTTAGAGTCACCCCTTCCTTGAGTAGGTGGTAGGAAAGGACACTGCAGCCTTGAGGACTGCAGAACAGGGGCCCAGGAGTCCTGGTTCCCATCCGGACCAGCTCCTGCGCTCCTCCTCTGATTTCTGGAGTCCTCCAGGGAAGGCTGGAGGGACAGATTCTACTCCTCAGCCCTGCACATCCCTAACTCTGTTGTCTCCTTCCAGGAGTGCCCGACGAGGAAATGAGTGAGAAATCCCAGTCCAGTGCACAGAGATGAGGATCCACACCCAGGAGGGCACAAAATGATGATCACCCACCCCATGTAGAATGACTGCCCTGAGAGGGTGGTTCCCCAGACTCTGGAAGGGCTGCTGACCCTCAGCCTGCAAGTCGTGAAGAGCAGGACCCCTCCTGTGGAGGGTCCCCTGCCTTCCAGCTCCACCATGAGGCTCCTTGTGGCTGCCCTCTTGCTCTCTTGGGTGGCTGGTACCACTGCCGCAGTACCTGTGGTACCCTGGCGCGTGCCCTGCCCTCCTCAGTGTGCCTGCCAGATCCGGCCCTGGTACACACCCCGCTCTTCCTACCGAGAGGCCACCACCGTGGACTGCAATGACCTCTTCCTCACGGCAGTGCCCCCAGGACTCCCCGAGGGGACACAGACCCTGCTGCTGCAGAGTAACAGCATCAGCAGAATAGACCAGGCTGAGCTCGCCTACCTGGCCAACCTCACCGAGCTGGACCTCTCCCAGAACAGCTTCTCAGATGCCCGAGACTGTGACTTCCAGGCCCTGCCTCAGCTGCTGAGCCTACACCTAGAAGAGAACCAGCTGAGCCGGCTGGAGGACCACAGTTTTGCTGGGCTGGCCAGCCTGCAGGAGCTCTATCTCAACCACAACCAACTCTGCCGTATCGCCCCCAGAGCTTTCGAAGGCCTCAGCAACCTGCTGCGATTGCATCTCAACTCCAACCTGCTTAGGACCATTGACAGCCGCTGGTTTGAGATGCTGCCCAACTTGGAAATCCTCATGATTGGTGGCAACAAGGTGGACGCCATCTTGGACATGAACTTCCGACCTCTGGCCAACCTGCGCAGCCTGGTGCTGGCAGGCATGAGCTTGCGGGAAATCTCAGACTACGCTCTGGAGGGACTGCAAAGCCTGGAGAGCCTCTCTTTCTACGACAATCAGCTGGCCCAAGTGCCCAGACGGGCACTGGAGCAGGTGCCTGGGCTCAAGTTCCTTGACCTGAACAAAAACCCACTGCAGCGGGTAGGGCCAGGAGACTTTGCCAACATGCTGCACCTCAAGGAACTAGGACTGAACAACATGGAGGAACTGGTCTCCATTGACAAGTTCGCCCTGGTAAATCTCCCTGAGCTGACCAAGCTGGACATCACCAATAACCCACGGCTTTCTTTCATCCATCCCCGCGCCTTCCACCACCTGCCCCAGATGGAGACTCTCATGCTCAACAACAACGCTCTTAGTGCCTTGCACCAGCAGACAGTGGAGTCTCTGCCCAACCTACAGGAAGTGGGGCTCCACGGCAACCCCATCCGCTGTGACTGTGTCATTCGCTGGGCCAATGCCACGGGTACCCACGTCCGTTTCATCGAACCACAGTCCACCCTGTGTGCTGAGCCTCCAGACCTCCAGCGCCGCCCAGTCCGGGAGGTGCCCTTCCGGGAGATGACCAACCATTGCCTGCCCCTCATTTCTCCCCGCAGCTTCCCCTCCAGCCTGCAGGTGGCTAGTGGAGAGAGCATGCTACTTCACTGTCGGGCACTGGCTGAACCAGAACCTGAGATCTACTGGGTCACTCCAGCTGGGGTTCGACTGACACCTGCTCATTCAGGCAGGAGGTACCGGGTGTTCCCTGAGGGCACCCTGGAGTTGCGGAGGGTGACAGCGGAAGAGTCAGGGCTATACACCTGTGTGGCCCAGAACCTGGTCGGGGCTGACACTAAGACAGTCAGTGTTGTGGTTGGCCGTGCTCCCTTCCAGCCAGTCAGGGACAAGGGACCGGGACTGGAGCTCCATGTGCAGGAGACACACCCCTATCACATCCTGCTGTTTTGGGTGCCCCCACCCAACATAGTTTCCACCAACCTCACGTGGTCTAGCGCCTCCTCCCTCCGGGACCATGAAGCCACTGCTTTGGCTCGACTGCCCCAAGGCACCCACCGCTACAACATTACCCGCCTCCTTCCGGCCACAGAGTACTGGGCCTGCCTGCAAGTGGCCTTTGCTGATGCCCACACCCAGTTGGCTTGTGTTTGGGCCAGGACTAAAGAGGCCTCTCCTTGCCACAGAGCCCTTGGGGACCGGCCTGGGCTCATAGCCATCCTGGCTCTTGCTGTCCTGCTAGCAGCTGGGCTTGCAGCCCACCTTGGCAGAGGCCAGTCCAAGCAGGGGGTGGGTGAAAAGCCGCTCCTCCCAGCCTGGGCTTTCTGGGGCTGGAGTGCCCCCTCTGTCAGAGTAGTGTCTGCACCCCTTGTCCTGCCCTGGAATCCAGGGAGGAAGCCACCCAGATGCTCAGATGGGGACACATCGTCACCACCGTTGTCTCAGCATTCCTGAAGCTCTGCCAGGTCTCTACGGTAGAGAAATAACTAGGACAACTCTACGCTAAAACAGAGGTGATCTGAGCCAGATGCCTGCCGAGGAAATGGCATTGATCCACATGTTTGAGGCCTGGCAGCTTGACCAAGAAAGACAGGGCTCTGTGGCTCCTGGGGATGCTCCTACAGCCGCCAAATGGTTGCTGTTGCTTTCTGGGGGTCCTCGGCTGCTGTTCTGAGGAGTGTCTCCAAGGAACAGGAAGGACTCTGCCTAGAGCCTCCTACCTCCCCAGAGGCTTCTGGGCCTCAGCTTGGCTGTCCCCTGCCTGTGTCCCTAGGCCCCTGGCCCACAGGATATGCTCCCTTCCTCTTCTCTTTCTTTGTATAGTCTCAGTTGCTTGCTCATCCCCCTCCTGGGCAAGGGCTGAAAGAGGCCTCTCCTTTCTCTCTTGGGAGCCTGCCCCAAAGTGGGAGTGTCCCCCAGCTGGATCTGAAGGATATTTGGGGAGAGAGAGGTGTCCAGGGATGCCTTGTCTCATAGCCTGGGCTCTGAAGCTGACTTTCTATAGGCAGTTTTGTACCTTTGTGGAGAAATGTGTCACCTGCCCCCAAACCCAGTTCACTCTTTTCTCCTGTTTTGTAAAAAATAAAAATAAACAATACCAACAACGGGGAGGGTGATGCTTTGCATGCTGGGTATGGGAAAATTCTTGGGTCTCTTCAGAGCCTGGAGGTCACAGGGTGGGGGCTGGGGTGTGACAAGAGCTTGGAGAAGAGGAGGAGCTAGCAGTTTTCCCTTTCCATTTTGAATTCCGGCCTCTAGGTCGGCCCCAAACACAAAATGTGCCCATAGCGGGCAGCAGAAGAGCTGGGGGAAGAGAAAGAAAAGTGAGGTGAGACCACCAGCAAGGAAGAGCATGACACAGGCAAGGAGGGGAAAAGCGGGAGAGAAAGAATGGAGCCAGACACAGGCGTGGGGACAGAGTGGAAATTTCCGTCCCCAAACGTGGTCCCCCTTTCTCCTCTGATAAGCAGTTAACATGCCAGGGCAGAGGGTGCACTTCCCAGCCTGTTCCTAATTAAGCAAACCCAAGAGGTAGACTCACACAGAGAACTGCAAATCAAGAATATAGCAAGAACTTTGGCTCGCAGGTAGGAGCGGGCATGGGAGCTTAAAGGTCTGAGGACAGGGCGGTGGGTGAGAGAGTTGCTGTGTTTCTCTCTCCGGTCCGTTCCGCTGGAGTTCACGGTGAGCAGGGTTTGCTTTGGTTGTTTTGGTTTTTTAACGAATTAACTTCTGTGACTGAGAGCGAAGAAGAACATGTGTCAGAAAGCGAACAGAGACAAGGGCAGGAGGAGCTGTTAGGAAGCCCAGCAATGGGTGTTGCCAGGGCACTGGCAACTGGGCTGGTTAAATCCGCACAGGAGTTTGAGAATCACCCTGTTTCACCGAACACAGCGGTAGACACGGCGGACACAGATCCCGAGCCATCACCAAGACTTCAAACGTATACACAGGTGGGCACCACATCAGGTTTGCACAGCGAAACTGAGATGGCTCCCCCAAATTAGAGGGCAGTTTCCTCCATAGCAGGGCTCTCAGAAGCTGCTCTCTCCTTGGCAGGGACTGTCACACCAGTTTGCAGACTCCCTGCAGACCTGGTTAAACACGGATGGCTGCTCCTGCCCCTCGGTTTCCCAAGTGCATTTCTGAAGAAGCACTGGATGCCAGCCTGGGATGGCTGGAGATTTTTATATCTACTCTAGCCTCTGCTAACCCCCACCTTTTGTTTTGTGTTTGGTTTTTGGGACAGGGTCTTTATATAGCTCAGGCTGTTCTCAAACTGGCAATCCCCCTGCTTCAGCCTCCTGGGTGATGGGATTACAGGCACGCACCATTATACCTTGGGCTTTTTTATAAACAGGTTTAAAAAAAAAGTTAAGAAGGAGCTACAGGATGGTCTCCACTACCCTGAGCCCCTGATGCTCTTCCCCAGATTTATGCCCTCTTTCTGCATGAACATACGGTGTGCCCTGCTGCACCCCTTGCCAGATCCGTGTGACCTCCCAGGGTTCTTCCTGATAAGCTTTGGCAGCACTCGATTGGCTGGAGCTGGTTAGTGGGATTCAGCCTCTTCATCCCTTTCCAGCCAGGAGGTCTGTAGAGAAACGGCATGCAGGGCCTGTGCTGGGATCATCAAAAACTGGAATCAGAAGTCAGTGCCCTGCTTGCCCTAGGACCATCCATCTTTCGTTAGCAATTGCTGTCTCGTGGCCAGCCCACACAGCAGGGACTTAAATAAGCACCCAGTGTCCCACCACCTCTGCCACCAACCTAGAGCTTCCGGACAAGCCCTGGACTTGGTGATAAGAACTTAAAACACGACCCTAGCAATTCTAGCTAGCTCAGGGCTAAATTTAAATCTCTAGATCAAAACATTTAGAAATGCATCATGTTAGATGGTGTCCCGGGTTGAATGGTGGAGAGGGTGTGTTTCGGGTTAGTGCAAAGAGATGTGCCCCTGTCTCGATTGCAAACAAAGCCAGGGAAACTTGTCAGCCCATGGGGAGGTATCACCCAGCCACAAAGAACCTGCCCCCTTGCACTGCTGCCACCCGGCTGCCCAGGTCCTTAAGAGTGAAGCCCCACCCTTCTGAGGAGTTACTGGCTGCTTACCTCCAGCAAACTCAGCTAAACTTTTTAAAATTTTCTAAATTTACCCATTCCCTATATTTGCAGATTAAATCTGTGTGTTCTCTTACAGTCTTCTGACCCCTCTCCATTTCCCCACAGCTCTTCAAAATAGTTCCTGTTAATATCAAGCCTTCACCCGTGGCATTTGCAGGCTGTGCCTTGCCCACCTCATAAGACAGGTAGAAGCTCATTTAAGGCGGTAGGGACTACCTTTACCAGCCTTCAATTCTCCATCCATCGCATCCGCTGTGAAAGTGTGTCTCCAGGCAGATGGCGCTGCCATGAACAAGTCCCATCTGCTCTCCCCCCAAACGCTACCAATGCACTGTCTGGTCTCCTGTGACACCTACCTTCCTTCCTGATGACTTTACCTGCGAATGGTCCTCAGGGGAGGCACGAATGTCAGGCTGCCTGCCTCAGTCTACCTTGCGTGGTTTTCACCCATTTGAACTATTCTTTCGCAGCCACCCTTTGTTAAAGAGTATCTCATGTGTTTGTAGGAAGGCAATGGCGACGGGCATTGAGCACTTCCCGTGTGCTAGTCGCCACAACAGGGATTTCCCATGGACCGTGTCAGCTTGTTCACTGGTGCCTCAGAAAGTGGATACTGTCACCCGCATTCTGCAGATTTACGTCTGGGGGCTGATGAAGGTTAAATGGGGTCTCCACGGTCCCACGGCTACTAAGAGACGAGTTTAAATTCTGTCTGCTTCTAAAGACTCTGCCATAACCATTCTGCTCTACTGTGTTCAAATTCATATACTTCTTGCTGGTGGGTGGCTCACAGCTTTGATCCCAGAACTCCAGAGGCAGAAGCAAGCAGATTTCTGTGAGCTCACAGCCCGCCTGGTCTACACGGTGCGAGCCTCAGCTCAAAACATACGAACAAATCCATACTTCTTATTAGGTTTTTATTTTTATTTTTGAGACAGGGTCTCCTGAATCCCAAGGTGGCCTCAAACTCACTATGTAGCTAAAGATGACCTTGAATTTATAATCGTCCTACCCCACTACCTCAGTGCCAGAATTGTAGATACGCACCACCATGCCCAGCTTCAAATTCATGTATTTTAAAAGTGTGTCAGAAGTTTTTTGAGAGCATGAGCCTTTCTCAAAGCTCTGTGCATTAGAGTTCCCCGGGCACCCACTTTATTTTTAGATTCTGCCCTCATTTTTTTTTTTTATTTTAAACTCAGGATAATTTGCAATTTTATTGTCAGGACTTGAGTTTTTCAACCCCTTGAACGGTATCGTCTTGAGAACCACAGCTGATGGCTCTTTCCCCTGAAGCTCTGAGCCGTGCCTTTTACCAGACTGAGCAGCACTCACCTCCTCATCCCTGGGTCCTACCGACTCTAAGACTGTGGCGGCTCCTCAGCCAGCCAGAAGCCAGCTCAGATGAGCTTTGCTCAGGGACTTCCTGGTATGTGAGCTCAGATGTCAGCTGTGTGAGCCTGGAGTTTATCAGAGTCTGAAGACCGAGGGAAGCCATGTACCGAATGTGCATCTAGATATCGGAGGGTTCTTATTGGTGCTTCCTCTGCCTCTGGGACTCTGAGAGTGTGAGTTAGAAAACAGTCTCTATGGTTTCCTCACATCCAACTATTCCAAAGCCCCTGGGCCATTCACCTTTCATCCTCGTCCAAAGGCTGCTGTACTCAGCCTTGCATTATCTTGGTATAGCCCTGGCTCCGCCACACTGCAAGCCTATATTCCTCCAGGTTCCCCTTTCTGCATCTTCAGCCAGAGAACCCCTCTACCTTGTTTGTAGACGCTTCCAAGTATCGCCCACAGCCCACTTCAGCACCAATGTACACAGAAGGACCATGGTTTGTTGACCACAGCTTGTCTTGCTTCTGGGTTCCTTAGAACTCAATAATGACAGCTTCCTGGCTGCAGAGCACTAGTAGGTTGAGAGAGCACCTTGTTGTCACGCTCAGGGATCCAAAAGGGCCAGGATGTCAACCTGTGGGAAAGTGAGAAAAAGCCCAGGCTCAGCCTATAGGACAAGAGTAATGTGAGGCCAGTGTAGGTTATGGCACAGCTCACTGACATTCTCATTGCCAAGTAAATCTCAATGAGGCAGCAGAGGAGATGCTATTACCTCCACTTTACGGGTGAGGGAGAGAGAGGCTTAGAACACTGAAGCAACTTAACTAAGGTCATACTACCAAAAAGAGTCAGATTGGAATCAAGCCAGGTCTTCTGAGTTCACATTCTCCTGTTCTGCTTCTTCTCCATGGAGATCCAGGAAGCAGCCTGGGAAACGGGGCACTGCAGTGCTAGGCAAAAAAGTCAGGTGGAGACTACTGGAAAGAAACTTGTTCTCAGCCGGGTATAGGAGAAAGGATCCGCAGTGTGATCCCAGGACACACGGGCGTGGGACTGGCCAGAGCACCTCCCCCCTCCCTGGGCCGAGAGATCTGAGAGGCACCCAGCCAGAATAAATTCCCAATAGCCACAGTCGAAGCCGCCTCTGTGCCAGGTAAGTCTAGACACCATCATCTCTAACAGTGAAGCGGCCCAAGGGCAAGGTTAGAGGTGGAGGGATCCGGGGGCCCGTTCCTCGCAGTCCCTCATGGCGCAGAGTGATTCACAGCTGAACCCTGGGCCTCTGAAGCTCCGACAGACCTTTCTGCGTACAAGGATGCGTGAGATGTTCTGTAGAGAGCACCGTGGATTTAGCGGGATTCCGAACTGTCAAGAACAGCTGCATCCGAGGTTTGAGAATCACACCCAGTGCTGTAGGATTCAAGAGAACGGTTGTGAGCTGCCACCGGCAACAACTGGAGAGCCTGTCAGGGAGCATCAGACTGATGAGTCTCTCTGTGTCATCTCTGCACCAAAATGGAATTTACGCTTAAGTATATAGTTATTTCCTTTTTCAAATAGAGAAAATGAAGCGAAACCTCAGTGTTTTTATTAGCAAACCAAAGTCCAAGCTTTAATCCATCAAAGCCCACAAGCCTCCTGGAACTCTGCTGCACTCTCCAACATCAGCCCCCCTGAAACCCACATCGAGGTGACCTTCTCCAGTCCCCAACCCCTGTCTGACCAGCCTGCACCAGGAAAGGCAGATGAGTTACCCAAATGCCCTGTGCAACCCAGTGTAAGGCTCTTCTCTTCGGTCAAGGAGATCAGAAGCCATCTTCCTCTTTCTCGGCTCCTCGGCTTCCTGACTCACCCCTCTGCAGGTGCGGGAGCTGTGTGCACACATGCACGCCCATGTGCTTGCACGAACACATGCACTTTGTAAATGTCACAGGCAGCTGTGAGCCAATCTCCCCCTCTACACTCCATCTGCCGGAAGCTATTTTAAGCACCTAATAAAACTGTTTCAGAAAGATTCCTGGGGTGGCCTGCCCTTTGCTTCCCAGGGCAAGAGCAATTACACTCCAAATGGAGCTAAACTTTGCTACAGAGCCAAGAGAGGAGAGTCACCCACATGAGGAGTGTTTATATTCTGTGAGGATTATGGGTAAAGAGGAGGGATGGATGGGTCTGGGCATGGGCATCCAGGTCCCTGTTCTGATCCTTAACTGTCCAGGTTCCCTAAGTCTCTCCACCACCTCGATGAAGGAGTGGGTAGCCTTAGTCTGGGGTTCTGAGGCTTGAGCAGGCAGTCATCAGAATGGCCTGGAAGACGTTACAACACAAAGCATGAGGTTCTGATTCTCTACACATTGAAAATTTACATTTCGAACACAAGTTCTAGGGGATACCGCTGGTTCCGGGACCACGTTCTGTCATCCACTGGCCTGACTCCTGAGCTTGTGGTGAGGCAGAGGTAAACATTGGGCACATGGTAAGCCTCGACTGTGCAGGGGATCACCCTGATGTCAAGCACCACAGACCAAAGTCTGTAGAGATGAGACAGACATTGCTTCTGAGTGTGTGTGTGTGTGTGTGTGTGTGTGTGTGTGTGTGTGTGCGCGCGCGCGCTCATGTGCACAAACTTGTGCAGAGGTCAGACGTCAAAGTTATGATCTTGTTTTGAGACACGGCCTGGTACGGGTCCTCATGATTGTGTGGCAAGCAGTTTATAGACAGGGCTGTCTCCTCATCCCCTAAATGTTACTTCTCATTCAAAAGCCCCAAGTGAGTCACATACGCAGTCAAGGTTGACAGTGACCATAGTAAGAAAGAACTTAACATATTTCGTGTGTGTGCCCATTATATTGTTTTGTTTTTGAGATAAGTTTTCCTTGTATAGCCCAGGCTTACTTAGGACCTGGGATCCCTCCTGCCTTAGCCTCTCAAGTGCTAGGATTACAGGTGGAAGCCCCCACACCTGGTTCGTAGAGCTCAATACATTTTAAATGCCCTGTCTGAGATACTCAACCCTCCTCCTCTCAGGGTCTTCCTCCCCACTTCTTTCTCCAGGGCTCTGTGTTCCACAGCAGCTCCCATGGGACTCACAACCCCCTGTAACTCCAGCTCCAGGGATCCTCACCTCTGCTCACCACAGGCCCCTGCATATACCCACACACAGGCACGCACTCACACACATAATTTAAAATAAAATAATTTAAAAAAATTAGATTCTGCTACAAAAGGCAAGAAGAAATAAAGAACCCACTGTGTGCTAAAGGAGTCTAGTGTTGACCAGTAAAAGAACTTCTTTATGTGTCCGAGTCACTTGTTGTACCCAATGGTTAGATTAAGGAGAATTCAGATTAAGAGTTGGAAAGAAAGGTAGCAGGGGGGTGTGGTGTCAGAAAAAGCCTTTGCCATAAGGAGGGAGCAAGCTCACTTTTGGTGGGAACATGTACTATGGCTGCCACCACCTGTCTTCTCTCTCCTCAGTGGACACCACTATATTCTAGTCAACTGATGCCCTAAGGGCCCAGGCAGCCGCAGTACCAATTACGTGCCAAGCATACCGAAAATCAAACTGCAGTGTTTGTGGTCAAGATCTCAAGAGCACAAAGAGCACAAACATGCAATGGGTCTTGCCATGGCGGAGGAAGGCTAAGAACTGAAGGGAGCTCTCTATGATGAAGTATGCAGGCCCCTTGGCACCTCCAGCCCAGGGCATGGAGTGCGCTGCCAGCCATGGCCCATGCCCAAGGTCTTCCGTAGGTCTTTCATCAGAAGGGAACAGGGAAAGGCAGAAATCAGCGGCAATCAACTTCCCTTCCAACCGATGTTCCCCTGAGCAGGAAACGATTTCCTACCTGGTACCGCACCCATCCCCCGCCTCCAGCTGGGCTCCAGAGAGCTGAGCAGGTAGGTGACTGAAGCTGAAATCACTAGCTGGGTATGAAACTCACTACATTTACAGAGAGGAAATAGGACAAGGTCAGAATGAAGGAGGAAGTAGTCATGAACGTGTGTGTGTGAGAAGAGGGGTGCAGTTAGGGGGCATCCTGGCTGTGATCCCTGGCCATCTGTGAACCAGACGCTGGTTCTCTCTCCTTCAACTGCCTCTTTGAGTTTGCACTGGTACCCAGTCAGACACGGGTGCTGGGAAGCCCACACCCTAGCCTGTGAGGCAACATGGGTACGTGGAGTCTGAACGCAGCTCGTACTTCCTGCTGTTCCCGGGAAGAAGCTTGGATATCCCACCTCCGCCTTAGCCACCCACGCTGGCTTCCATCTTGATTGTTGATCTCATTTATTTTATTTTTATTTTTATTAATTTTGTTTTGTGTTTTGTGTTTTTTTTGTTTTGTTTTTGAGACGAGGTTTCTCTATGTAGCTCTGGCTGTCCTGGAACTCACTTTGTAGACCAAGCTAACCTCAAACTCAGAGATCCACCTGACTCTGCCTCCTGATTGCTGGGATTAAAGGTATGTGCCACCATGCTTGACTATTTTATTTTATTTTAAATTGTAGTTAAACACACACACACACACACACACACAGAGTAAAATGCATCATCTAGCCACTTGTGGTGATGCACAATTGCAATTCCAGCACTCAAGAGGCTAAGCCAGGAAGACCAGGAGTTC
Organism: Cricetomys ansorgei; assembly: GCA_026225945.1. Taxonomy (NCBI): domain Eukaryota; kingdom Metazoa; phylum Chordata; class Mammalia; order Rodentia; family Nesomyidae; genus Cricetomys; species Cricetomys ansorgei. Next base: position 3,839,068 of record JAMJFZ010001789.1, read on the forward strand.
CAGGACAGCCTGGGCTAAATAAAATACATATATTCTGAACCATCTCTAAGTGTATGAAATACTTTCCAGTGTAACAACTACCTTGTAATTGGAACCCTCATGCCTACACTTTCCTCCTAACCCAGCCTCTGCCAGACCCAGGCTAGGCTATGTGCATGCTATAAGCCAGTTTCCAGAATGCCTTTCATCCTAAAATCTGAAACAAAGCAGCTCTCTGCTGCCTCCTGTGGCCAGAGCAATGACTATTCTACTTTCTGTCACTATAGATTTGGCTATTGCAGGTATCTCCCTCATGGGTGGACTCAAATCGTATGTCTTCTTTTGTGGCTGGTTTATCCCACTTAGCACAATGTCCTCGGGGTTCATGTGTACTGTAACATGTCTCAGAATTGTCCTCCCTTTTAAGGTTAGTCATGATTTCCCTGTGCAGTTACATGGTGTCTTATCCATGTCTGCCACGTCTTTATCCACTGTCTGTCAGCAGACCAGACTGCTTTCACCTCTTGGCTCCTTTCTTTTCAAGATTCTGCTTTCAGTTCAGAGGGCGAACGCCCAAGGATGGGATTGCTAGATCACGTGGTAATTATTTTCAATTGCGTAAAGAGCAGCCATTCTGTCTCCCAGAGTGGCTGGACCACTTTATATCCCATCTCCCACGCACAAGCTTCCCATTGCTCTAGCCCGCTTTGCATTTTAAAAAAACAGTTGAGAGCCAAGGACTTCCCAGACCTCTGGACTTGAAATGAGAATCCAGGAGGCTGGAGAGATGCCTCAGCAGTTACATACATATATACATACACACACACACATACATACACACAGGTAAGAACGCTGGCTGCTCTTCTAGAGGGCCCGGGTTCAATTCCCAGCACCCACATGATAGCTTACACTTGTCTGTAACTCCAGTCCCAGGGGATCTGACACCCTCACACTAATGCACATAAAATTTAAAAATTAAAAAGAGAAAGAAATGATGGAAAAAGAAGGAAAAGAAGAACCCAGGACCTCCACGGCCGTTCCAGTAGCCCTTCCCTGCCTTCTCCCCCGAGCGGAGTCCCCACTTCTGGAGGATCCTCCGGCATTACTCAGCCCCTGAGGTGGAATGCCTTCCAGCAGGCCCAGGAGGAATAAAGAAATTAAAGGCCTTGAAGACAATGAATAGAACAAATCCCAAGAGCATGGTCTCCCAGCTCCTGTGCTCAGCAGGAAGGCAGGTTCCGGAAACAGGTGGGATCCCACCCTCTATCTTGCCACTGGGGCAAGACTTAAGATAAGGAGAATAAAGAGGAAAGACCAAGGTTTGTAAAACATCTCAGCCGGCAAAGGTGCTTGCCACCAAGCCTGATGACCTGAGTTCGATTCCCACGACCCACATAATGGAAGGTGAGTGCTGACTTCTGCAGGTTGTCCTTTGACCTCCACGTGTGAGCTGTGGCAGGTGTGCACACACATACTACATACATACATACACACACACATACACACACACACACACATACATACACACACATACACACACACATACATACATACACACACACACACACATACACACACACATACTACATACATACATACACACACACATACACACACACACACACATACATACACACACATACACACACACATACATACATACACACACATACACACACACACACACACATACACACACACATACACACACACATACACACACATACACACATATACACACACATACATACATACACACTAAATAAATAAAGTGTAATAAAGCAGTATTCCGGTCTAAGTTTAGTAATTGCCAGTCACCATTGTTGATGACTCCTTTGTTTTGGTCTTTGCTGACTCTTTGACTTTATTTTTTTTAATTTATTTTTATTTTATGTATATAAAGAGTTTTGCCTTCATGCATGTGTGTGCACCATGTGCATGTCTGGTGCCGAGGAGACCAGAAGAAAGCATCGGGTCCCCTGGAACCAGGATGACAGGTGGTTGTGAGCCTCCATAGGCGTGCTAGGAATCAAACCCTGATCCTCTGCGAGAACAATCACTCATAACTGCCGTATCTCCAGCCACAACTTTTGTTTGTTTGTTCTTTAGTTTTAGGCTGACAGAAAAACTGAGCAGAAGGCACAGAATTCCTACATCACACGAAGTATCCTCATCATATCCAGCCTCAAGATGAGCCAACTACACAACCTTCAGAGACTCACTGTTTCCCAGCACCCACGGCTCTCGGTTGGGCTCGCTCTTGGTGCGTCTGTGCATTCCTTGGGTTTGGGCAAATGTGTGGTGACTCGTGCCTACATGACAGTGCTGCCCAGAGCATTTTCGTTGCCTGAAAAGTCCACTGTGCTGGGGTAGAGAGCGTTAACCTTATTTTATAGACAAAGAATGTGACTTACCTTGTCTCGGGTCCAGGATGTGAACCAGAGTCTTGAAAGCTGTCCTCTTGGCAAGATGGCTCAGTGGTTAAGAGCACTGGCTGCTCATCCAAAGGACCCGGGTTCAATTCCCAGCACCCACATGGCAGTTCACAACTGTCTCTAACTCCAGTTATGGGGACCTGACACTCTCACACAGACATACATGCAGGCAAACCACCAATGTACATAAGACTTTTAAAAGTTTTAAAAAAGAGCTGCTATCTCTGTGGCCTCTGATGCCTCCATTCTTGTGACAGGTGGTGAGATCTGTCCCCAAGCAATACCTCACAAAGGCAGTGTGGAATGGGGAGGCCAAGACAGATCCTGAGTGGTTCCCTGCCTGGTGGAAACCCAGGCTCTGACAGCTTTCACTTTCCTCTTGACACCAGGGGAGAAAACCCAGGATCATTCAGGCAGAGACATCAGAACATAAATCTCACCCAGTTTAGCAGGAAACCCTGCCACCTAGTGTCCCTTTAAGCTGGGCCAGGTTTGAGAATCCAAGTCTTCCCTGCTCCTGGATGCAGGTCCCCCAAGTTCAAACTCAGCAGCCATCCCTGTGCTGGGAGTGAGACTGTTGCAAGCCTTAGAGCAGCTGTGTATTCAACCCCACAGGGTCCAGCTCTGCCCACCTGGCCTGACCAGGGCTGAATTCTGGTCCCATTTCCACCTGACTCCCCTAAAGCTGGTGTGCCTGGCATTAAGGAATTCAGGGTACCAATGCCCAGGCTCATGATCCTTCCTACCTAGAACCAACCTCATCATCATTGTTCTCTAAGCAATGCTGACTCCACCATCATCCTTAAAACCTACAAGAAACCAGAGTGAGAAAGGGAAGCCATCAGCCCACACCCACCAGCAGAGCCAGGCATTGGTGCTAATGCCCACCCTACCCTAGCCTTCATCCCGGCACCTCACATTACAGATCCTTTTCCCATCCATAGCTCAAGCCTCCCAGGTGGGCAAGGTAGCATTTGTCTCTCCAAATAGCAGACAGGTAGCAAACACAAGTCTCAGAGACATTGGATGATTCACTCAAGATCACACAGCTGAGACTCAAATCTAGGCCATTCTACTACCACACACAAGACTATTTTGCTTCTTGACAAAGCTTCTCTCAGGTCTAGACAGAGCACCGAGCCGCTGAGTTCTGATGTTCGGACACACAAACACACGTGGCAAGAGAAAAACCACCTGTCTTCTCTCCCTCCAGGAAGAGCAGCCTCGAAGGTTGGGCTCAAAAGTTCTCTGAGATGTCAGACTCCTCAGAATTCCTCTCTCATTGGCCACTCTGAAAGCTAGACAGCACCCAGGGCAGAAAGGGTGAGCAAATACCAGGGAGAAGGAGAACTGAACCCCACTCTGTCTGCTGCACACACTAGGGCTCCCGCAATGCTCCCTATTGGGAAACTCCAGAAGGTCAATGAAGTAACCCAGACCTTCTCATGCTGCCCATCGGGAGCCACATTAAATCTCAATTGGGAAGGAATCAAAGGTAATTAGCATGGACTCCACAGGAGAAGTGTGCTACAGAACTGATGGTGCAGTCAGAGGCTGGACAAGACCTGCTCAGTGGCGCCTGGTTCCAGGGCTTGGAAACTCCTCCAAGACCCACCAAAGGCCATCCTCTGGACTTAAAGGTTTCTGCACAGGTGAGAACAGCCCTCTTCATCTCCCTGTGGGATAAAGAAATGTGGAGAAAAAAATGCAGGTCCAGAGCTCCGTTCAGTCTGGACGTTGGCTTTCGAGTGATGTCCAAAGTAAGAATGGAAAGACTCAGACAGATGGGACCCAGCTACTGTTTTGGGTCTCCCTGCTTCATCATGTGCGCGTGTGCGTGCAAGCACCTGCAGACTCCTCAGAAAAGACGATTGCCAAGTAGCCCCCAGTTCAGCACTCGGCTGTAAGCAGCCCACTTCCCCTTCCTCCTGCCCCCATACCTTGATTCTGGCTCCAGAACCAAGGAAGCCTACAAGCCTTGCCCTCTCATGGGACTTCCTGTTTAGAGTTACGCCCTGCAGTGATTCAGCCAAGAAGGCCAGATCGGTGAAAGAATTTCGCTTGCCAAAAAAAAATCTAATGAGAGGTGAAATAGCATTAAAGACTGCAGTGTCTAGACAGCAAATAATGACCCTGAAACCGCACTGACTAGACTTCACCTGGCTTGGCCTGAGAGCCACAGTCTGGGGAATTTGAGCTTCCTCACTATGGGGTGTGGCTAGGTGGGACCAGGATGTACGGTGGTCTGTGAGACCCAGAAAGCGAGGAAGAAAGAGGAGCAAAGTTATCAGAAGATACTCAGAACCCTGTGTGTGAATTATAGGGAGGTGGGCTTCTACTAAACATGAGAATGTTTTCTCTCTAAAATAATCCATTACATTTATTGTGTGTGTGCATGTGTACATGCCTGCCATGGGTGTGTGGAGGTCAGAGAACAAGACGAGGGACTCAGTTCTCTCTTTCCATCATCCAGGTGCTGGGATTGAACTCAGGTCATCAAATCGGGTGGCAAGCGCCTTTACCCGCTGAGCCATCAAAATGGAAACATTTTCTAACAGACAAAGCTAGCTAACTCGGGGACCTTGAGAGGTGACAGAAGCTGTTGGAATATGTATTCAAATATTCCAAACGGTACTTAAGGCTTAGGTTACAGAGTCTGAGACTTCTGGCCTCCGTGTCTGGCTCTTGTCGGTTACTGATTGCGTGACCTTGAGGAAGTCCTTAAAGCTCATCTTCATCATTGGTCCTTTTGTGTGACAGGTTTGAGTTCATGTGAGGTTAGTGCACAGAAAGCAGAATGCCTCATAACGGTAAGCCTTGACAGATTTCAGCTAAGGTGGCTTCTAGCTGGGGAATGCTAACAAAGAGAGCCCGTCCTGGCTGAGAATGGGCCAGACAACCTCTGCGGTCCTTTCTAGATCAAAGGACATTCAGATTAATTCGCTCCTTTATTTCCTTACCACTCAATGTATGAACTACCATGGCAGAAACCATGCTAGACCCTGACTAGATGAGAGAACAGAAGCTGCCCTTCATTCTCTTCTGTCCCAGCATGCAGTACACATGCTGCCCCCATCCACCCCACCACACTGCGACTCCGAGCCCTGTGTCAAGCCGGAATGCAATAAATGGCTCTCCACTCGCTCTGCCACTGTGCCTGACTCCTCACGTACCGCATCGCAGGCTGTCTCTGGATTCTTTTTTTAATAATGTTTTATGTGTGGGTGTTTTACCTGCACGTATGTCTGCGCACCACACATGCGCCTGGTGTCCTCCATATCCAGAAGGGGGTGTCAGATCCCTTAAGAGTTGCAGGTGCAGTTAGCTGGTTATGAGTCACTCCGTGGGTCCTCAGAACCAAACTTAGGTCTTCTGGAAGAGCAGCCAGTGTTCTTAATTGCTGAGCCTACTCCTCAGGCCTGTCTCAGGACTCTTGCTCTGTCTGTGGTAGCAAGGTCTCTCGGCATAGTTCATCAGAAATCTAACCTTTGGCAAAGAAGCAAGCAAATAAAGAAGGCCTGCAGACCCCCATCACGGTAAAAGTCACTTGTTGATGGTGGTCCCCAGTCCTGAAACCCCTCCACAGCTGGAATCTCAAATCGTCAGTTGGCCGGTGATACAAAATCATGAGCTCAGAGTTGGTTTCTGCTTGAGAATGTTGAACATTCAAAAGTGGCAGCATCCAGGTGAGTGTTGGTGCATCCATGGGGTTCAGCCCAGGCCACTCACCCTTCGGCTGAGTCACCAGGGCCACTGTTCTTCAGCAAACTAAACAAACAAATCCACTGTGTCGTTGGGGATGAAGATGAATGTGCGTCCATAAAGCGGGCCATCTTGTCTACCCGGCTACCAATAGGAATTCAGTTGATATCGACAGTGAACACAAATATTACCCAATTCTGCGCGCACTCCAAGGGCTCCACACACAAAACCTTTCTCCTGAACTTCCTAGTCACCAAGCCTTGACTCTTGCCCCTCTTAAGTTTCTGACCATCTGCTGAATCATTAACACAGCACAGGAATCAGTGAGATCCTTGCCTCGGGCTATCTCTCTAAGTAAATGAATCGACAACCCATACCAGTCAGCTGGCAGATTTCTATTTTCTACCCCATGGCTATTCCACTGAGTTGTTCACTTAGAGTGAATATCAACACGTCATAAGGAATTTTGCAACGCCATCTCTGTCCCTCCTCCTCCTCTGTCATTCTCCACGCAGCCACAGGTCTAGACTGAGGGAGACATGGCAGCGCTGGGGTGGGTGCGTTCATAACTTCAGGTTCCATGTGGCCACCATTTGCCCCTGTCTACAGAGTATAGCTTCGATGACTGAATTTACAGCTAGGTCAGCCATGATGGGCAGCTTGGATTGCATGCTAATGATCTGCCCAGTGGCCAGGGGTTTAGTGTCTCCATGGTCCAAAGTAAAGCAAACTTGGGAATATATTTTTTTAAAAAAAAACAGCATGCCACATGTGTCGAACACTGTTAACGCAGGTGGTGGTGGGGGATTTCCATCACTAAGTATCTATTTTAGAAAAGATACGTATAACCCAGTCCAACTTACCTCTGCCACTGGCCCGTGGCGAGGATTTGTTTTTGTCTCCTCACCCAACAGAGGACGGTGCGCGCTCTGAGGACTTCACGCCCCATCAGTCCTGAACCTACAGAACTAACAGCTCCTCATCCCAAGTAAGCTTGACCCAAGTTCAGCGCCCTGTCTTGAGGAGCAGTTGCCCTGTGCATCTGAACCTTCTGTTCCATTTGGAATAAACAAAGTTCTGGCTGTTTATGTGATGTTGGGAGAGTGAGGGCTGGAGATGGATCCATGTCTGTGACACGGGGCAGTAACCCTGGCCCACGAAAGCCACCACAGGGCTTTGTACTCGCCATTCTCTTCTCCTAGCTCTGTGTGTGTGTGTGTGTGTGTGTGTGTGTGTGTGTGCGCGCGCGCACACACACACGCACTCACGTGCACATGCACGTGGCTCCACTCTCAGCTTGGGTCCAGCACAGCTTTGGCATTGTCAGCACTGAGAGCTTGCTCCAGGTGACCACCCCCCCAGTGGGTACGACCTATTTTGTTTTCATTTTTGTCTTGAGACGGGGTCTTACTGTGTAGCCCTGGCTGGCCTGGAACTCTTTATGTAGTCCAGGATGACCTTGAAACTCTTAGAGATCAGCCCGCCTCTGCCTCCCAAGTGATGGGATTAAAGGTGTGCCACCATGCTCTGCCACAGTCTTGATGAAACTGTCGGTCCAGATCCACCTCTCTCCGCCCTAGCCCTCCCTGGGAAGAGTGACAGTCACTGTCAGCTGTGTCCTGTCACAGAGACACCACACAGCCCAGTGTCCACCCATGTTTTCTTTTGTCTTTTTGGCTTTCCTTTGATCCTATGGCCTCTCCTTATTCTTCTAGAAACTCCCAGGCTTTCCATAGCCAGTTTCTATTGCTTGCAATAAATAACTCTGGGGGCAGGAACGTGCACCATGGGTAGAGCACTTCCCTGGAGTGCACCAGACCCTGGGTTTCTTCCCCAGCATCGCAAAAACAAACAGAAGAGAAACAGAAAAGCCAAGGAATTTGTTCATCTTTCAAGATCAAAAATTATTTTTTAAAAAAATCGTTTCCATATGTCTTGTCTGTCTCTGCCACTAAGATGTAAGCTATAAATCGGGAGCGGCTTTTTTCTGCTTTGCCTCCTGCCACCCCCTAAAGGAAGGCAGAACTCGGCCGTGTGGCCTGCATCTTACCATCAGTGCCTTCTGCACAGAATATCTGAGTGACAGAATGGGAAAGGAGAGACCCTGTGGAACCTTTCCCAGGAGAGCCAACTCTAGTTTCAAATTCCAAACCGCAGATTCCAAGACCAGATCTCTCTTCCCTTTCCCTGTGACCTCACCAAGCCTGCGTAAAGCTCAAGCAGCGTCTTGTAAATCTTTAATTACATGAAAATTGCAACTCAACCAGTGAACATACAAACAGTGTTGATAAATATTTAAAATTGCTACAGCAGCAGATCTGAAGGGATTAAGAAAAGATATATTGGAGTAACAGTTATTAAACGCTAAATCCCAGTAAATGTTACAGACCAGATAAATACGCAAACCCCTGACAGGCACTCTGCTCGGGCTGAAAGTCAGGGAAGATATCTGCTCGGAGACATGGTATCAAGGGAGGGAAGGAGATTGGAGAAGGGACAGTCCCTGGCTACCCTGACCCTCAGAGGCATTTCCTGACTCAGTGTCCCCGACTACTATATCCTTGGAAGTGCAGTATACAGTGCAATGGAGAGAGGGAACAGAGTATGAAGGGAGGGAAGGAGAGGGGAGGGGGAGGAAGGAAGGAAGGAAGGAAGGAAGGAAGGAAGGAAGGAAGGAAGGAAGGAAGGAAGGAAGGAAGGGGAGCAGAGGGGAGGGGAGAGGAGGGAGAGGGGAGAAAGGAAAGAAGGAAGGAAGGAGAGGGAGGGAGGGGGAGGAAGGGAGGAAGGGAGGGAGGAAGGGAGGGAGGAAGGGAGGGAGGGAGGGAGGAAGGAAGGAAGGAAGGGAAGGAGGAAAGAAGGAGAGGGGAGGAAGGTAGGAAGGAAGGAGGGAAGGAAGGAATGAGAGACAGAGGGTAGCTCTAGCATGAGTGCACATGGGGGACCCGGACTCTTCCCTAGTCTAGACTCCTCTCTGAACTCTGGAACAGGCCTATTTGGCCACCACCATCATATGATCCTTTGGAAGGATACCAGCATCCCTCCATTAATGTCTTCAGTTCTTACTTACCGAGTCCCCTCTCCCCACTTGCGTCCTTACGGACTCAGTCACCTTTCACCAGGCTGCATCCTTTCGAGCGTTTCGGCCTTTGTCACATGTGCTCTAATTTACATATCAGCTGCTCACTGGCCAAGCGTATATTGAACACATCTTAGAATAAATAGAGGAGAGGCAGAGCTGAGCAAGACCAAGCCTTGCCTTCAAAATATGAACGCTGAGAAGGGAATAGAGACACAGGTCTCGGCGAATCGAAGGGGGCGGCAGCTGTGTTAGGAGTCTCTAAAGAAACAGAACTGGTAGAATGACTATATAATACATATTTTAAATTATATTAATTAATGAATTGCTAAAAGGAGATTTATTACAGTGGCTCACGGGTGGTCTGGCTAGTCTTGTAACGGCCGCCTCACAGCGAAGAGGCCGAGAACCCCACAGTTGCCCGATGTCTCGGCGGTCCCAGTCTGGTGCTGGATTCCTGGAAGATCCCCTAGAGCTGCTTGCCCTCAGTCTAGGTTGGAAGCCTGGAGAAGTTAGACTTAATACTGGCTACGGCAACAGGATCGACGACCTTGCCAGCGGGAGTGAGGGCGAGCGGGGGGGGGGGGGGGAAAGGCGATGTTTCCTTCTTCCGTGTCCTTTTACCCACGTTGCCACAGGGAAGTGCGGCCCCGATTTAGGGTGGATCTTCCTGCTTCAAATAGTCTGATTACCAAGGGTTCTCATATTCACCCAACGGCTTCCTGTCTAGGGGGGCAGGGAGGAGAAGCAGCCATCTAGCTCCCTGCAGTGAAAAAGAAGAAATCTTTTCCCTTCTAAGGATAGGGTGACAAGAGGATCTGGCTTATTTATTTGGTATATGATTTATGTCCGGTAAAATGCATAGATTTTAAGTGAGCACTTTAATATGCTTCGGCAAATGTATACCCCAGGTAGCCAGCATGCAAATTAGCACACGGAATAAACATTCCCCGTTACCTCAGAAAACTCCCAGTGGATCTACCATGTTCTCATTTCTGTCACTGTAGATTCACGTGGATGGTTCTAGAACTTACATAAATGTACTTAATGCAGGCATGGTTTCTCTCCTTTGAGGTAATTAAGAGCAGGTTTCATAAAGGACACTCCCTGGGAGATCTCTAAACATAGTGGAGGGACAGACCACTGCTTCTGACTACAGGCCACCCAAGTGCCTCTTTGCTCACCCCAACTCTGTTGACCAAACACGCTGCAGACGCTGCAGACCCTCGGGTCTGGAAGACTTCCTACCTTCCGTGCCTGTCCTGTTACCTCTTCTCATGTGAAAGAGACATTCTCAGCCCACGCTGGGTCTTTGGGGCTCCCTCCAGCCCTCCAAGCAAGACCCATTCCCACTGGTCTCCGGATTCTTCCCCCTCTGTGGCTGCCCTGTACTTGTCTTACCAGGCCTACCTCGTGTCTCTAGGAAAAGGATTCTAAACTGGCCCAGGGAGACCTACCCTCTTTCTCAGAGTCCTAGGGGTCCTCTTGTTCAGGCTTTCTCTAGCTTGGAAGTCTCTAAGGTAGATACAGTCTCTTCTAAGGTCTCTGGCTTCACTTCAGCTTCTGTATGAATAATCTCCTGGTCTCTGTTAACACCATCATTCCCAAGTTCCTGTTTCCTGCACGGAGTCTCTCCCTTCTCCTTTGAAGGGCGGGGATGCCTGCGATGCTTTGCCTCACCAAATGAACATGCCAGCTCAGAGAACCAGCCCTGTAGATCAAGGGCAGGACGTGGGGCATTCCCCAGGGAGAATAGAGCCTCAATTATATTCTTACCACATGGGAAAGTGATCTTTGTATTGTACATATAGCAAGGATTTCTGGCACAGGGTGTCTGGGAAGGCTATGGGGGTTCTCCAAGAGTATGTAACAGTGGGTACCACTGAAGGGGCCTAGGCCTGGAAAGGGATGCAGGAGGGGAGCACCTCAGATCTCAGTGCCTCTGAACTCCTCGGTGTCCTCCCCTAAAATACTCTGTAAATGCGCTGGAGCTGCCAGTTGATTGAGTATTTTTAATTGATGTCCTAGACATCTTAGAGTAAGTATCTGCAGCTCAGGCTGCCTCCTCTCCAGGCAGCTCAATACTAACGTGCCCGGTGGCAGCCTTCCAACACCCCACCACATACACACACACAAAGAGTCAGGCTCTGCCACACCAATGATTCTCCCCAGAAGAAAGCAGGGGCTGAGACAGGTTAGATGTTTCAGCTCCAGTGTGTATCAACCAGTCAGTCAGCAACCACTCAGGTGCCTTTCAGGGCAGACGCTGATTGTATTCACTCTGCTCTTTTACCATCTGCTCTTCCTACCATGTCTCTCTGTCTCTGTCTGTCTCTCTCTCTGTCTCTCTGTCTCTGTCTCTGTCTCTCTCTCTGTCTCTCTCTCTCTCTCTCTCTCTCTCTCACACACACACACACACACACACATCATTCATTCAGGAAAGATAAAGCATTCTTGAGGAGCGAGCTGGTGCTCGGGCGCTCCCTGGTCTGGGTCTGAACCTCTGCTCTCCTACTTACTAGCTCTTGGGCCAACGAGCCTCACACACTGTGTCTCTGAACCAGCAACAATCCAATACTCTCTCGAGCTGCCACAGGGGGTGAATGAGGTTACAGCACACAGGCTGTGAGGGTTCAGGATGGCTCGTTCCTCTTGCAGTAGATGAGGCCCTGGCACACAGGCTGTAGGGATCTTGCATGAGCCATTTCTCTTAGAGTTTAGTTCCTTCGTTGGGATGGAAATGATAGCTGCCTTTTCTACATAGCATCTAAAATTATATTAAATAGGAAAGTACTTGTTTTTTGTTTTTGTTTGAGACAGGGTCTGTCTATGTAGACCAGGCTGGCATCAACTCCCAGGGATCTGCTTGCCTCTACCTTCCGAGTGCTAGGATTACAGGAGAATTGCCCCTGAGCTTAAGGACACCTTAGGCTACATAGTAAACTCAACACCAGGACTAAACATTGAGACCCTGCCTCAAACAAAACAAGACAGACAACAGCCAAAAACAACCCCCTAAACAGTATATTTCAAGCAACACATGATGGCATGATCTGTAATCCCAACACTCAAAAGGATCACAAATTTGGGGCCAGCCTGTGCTACATAGTGAGAGTTTGTCTTAGAGAAAACAAATGTATTGGAGAAGCAAAGTATTGTTATGAAGGTGTTTGTGATCATTACTTCTCCTTCCGAGAAATTCTGAACTCCGTAAGTCCACCCACTGCTCAACAGAGCAGAGCAGAAACATCGCTGCTTCCGGCTGTCCCTCTCCAGCCGGAACAATTCAGGAAAGCTTCCTCTAGAAACCCAGGAGTCTTTCGATGAGTGGGGGCTCTATTGCTTGGTGGTCACAGGCATGTTAACCTTTCTTGGCATCTGTGAAATGACCACAATAAAAGTGTCCGCTCTGGAGGTTGGTTACTCATACGCATCCTGGCACAGGGTAAAGCTTTCTTATTGCTCTGCTGCTTCATAGTACAATGTGTGGGGCTGGAGATGTACCTCAGCAGTTAAGGGCACTGGCTGCTCTCCCAGAGGGCCTGGGATTCCCAGCACTCATATGACAGCCCACAATATCTGTAACTCCAGTTCCGGGGCACCAGATGCCCTCTTCTGCCTCCATGGGCACCAGGCATGTGATGCACATGTGATACACAGACTACAAGCAGGCAAAAAACAAAAACAAAAACAAAAAACCCATACACATAAAAATAAATACATCCTTAAAACACTGCCCAAGTTCTGGGCACAGAGATGAATAAGTCATGATCAGCCTTTGGGATATTTACGGCTTGTCAGAAGAGGTGGGCAGTTTTATAAAGCAATGTGTCAAAACAACTGGTAGTGGTCCAGCAGTCCTGGGGCAGGGTCCTCTCAGGCAACAGCCTGCTGCCCAGGGGCTGGGCCTCAGGCAGTACCAATGCAGCACCAATTGCACCCATTTCTGTGGACTGAGGCTGAATCTGAGCCACTGTAGTACAGGTTGGCCTGGATTGCACCTCTGCCTCGGTATCTGCACACTCAGCCCAGCTTCATGAAAGAAGACTGCGGTGATTTCCTACATAAAACATCTTTATGGACTTGCAAATGCCAGACTCTGAAGTCGTCTCTCTAGAGTGGACCTGCCTGAGTAAGCTATGCTGCCCCTCAGAGACCCCTAAACCAAAGCCTGGTGGCGTGGCGGTTGTCACCCGTATGTCTAGCTATATGGGACTGAGACACCAGTTAAGCTTGCAGACAGCCCCTGCCCCCTCTCAGGCAGTCCGTGCACAGCTTGGGTATCTGTGCAGTTGTGCATGTGCTTGGTAACCCACCTTCACACATACACTGTCTAGGGGATTCCTAGGACCAGTGGTCCAGCTGCTTCCTTTCCAGAAACTGCACATCTGCAAGCAGAGCAATTATAGCAAGACTCCCAGGGGCCTCTGCCCTCCTTGGACAACAGCGGTGACTGGATCAGCCATGCACAACCCACCTAGTCCAGGCCAATCAAGGTCCCTCCCTACAAATCTAGACTCAGAACCAATAAATTCTATTGCAGCCTTGCCTTCTCATTAGCTTCAGACGTGATAGAGGTGCTCTTTCCCTCCATGTGCAGAAAGCCAGTGTATAACAAGAGAGAAGGATGAATCTGATACACCGAGAGAAGGCCCATTGCATCCAAGCCCCTGGGTTCTGTGGTACCATTAAGATTCTTTGCACAAGTTCCCCGTTTGTTTAGAGTTGGTTCTTGCTACTCAAAGCCAATAAAGAGATCCTGCAGTGTAACTCAGCTGTTCTTACCTAGGGGTGGTTTTGTTCCCAGGGGACGCTGAGACTCTCTGGAGATAATCTAGATTGCAAAGACTGGAAGAAAGGTGCCGCCAATCATCTCACGGGTAGCCAGGGATGCCGAGCCATCTCACAATGCAGGACACATTCATCATACAGTTAGGAGTCATCCAGTCCAAGATGACAGAAACTGTCAGCTGCTGCCGTCAAGGGCTCCTGGTGACTTGCGACACCACGCTTGCCTCAGTGGCGAGGCGCTTGCCAGGATTCGCATGGCGCCAGCACCCAAGACTAGCAAGATGGGAGCCTCCTCATGCTTTACTTCTCCAGTTCTTGAAGATTCTTTTATCTCGAATGAAAACGTTCTTGTTAGGGGAACTATCGTACTTTCGGTAGCAGAGCCCTTGGGATCGGTGCCACCGCTCTGAAGAGCCGTTCATCTACACGGAACTCTTAAACATTCCACTTCTTTTTTTAAAAATTTTTTTATGATTTATTTATTTTCATTTTATGTTAACTGGTGCTTTGTCTGTATGCATGTCTGTGTGAGGGTGTCAGATCCCCTGGAACTGGAGTTACAGATAGGTGTGAGCTGCCATGTGGGTGCTGGGAATTGAACCTGTGTCCCCTGGAAGAGCCACCAGTGCTCTTAACCACTGAACCATCTCTCCAACACCTAACGTTCTACTTCTAAATCCAAGAATTATCTGGTAGAAATACTCCTTGGTAGAAAATCTTAAGTCTGAGACCCACACAAGGATTGATGCAGAAGGATGTTGTCCATAAAAGGAACCAAAAGACTGGAGAAATAGCTCAGCAGTTCAGAGCATTTTTCCTCTTGCATAGACGTGGGTTCAATTCCCAGGACCCTCATGAGAGCATACAACCATCTGTGACTCCAGTTCCAGGGGATCCAGCATTCTCTTCTGACCTCTGTGGACACAGGCATTTGCATGATGCACATGCATACATGAAAGTGAAATACCCATACACGTAAAATAAAATTAGTAAGTATTAAAAAAAAATCCACAGAAGCAACATAAATATCCAGTTATCAGGTTCTGCCTCCTGAGTCCTGATGCAGTCACACATAGTGAAACTCATCAAACATTTTCTATGGATATTCCAAAGGAATGGATGTCAGCTAGCTTTGTTTACATATATTTAAAACATGCTCTCCAATTCTTCTACAATAAATATGTAGTGCTTTAATTTTATTTTTATTACTTAATTTATTTTTATTATTTGTTATTTTCCCATCTATTTAGTTAGTAAGTTAGTTAGTTAATGCATGTGGGCGCTTTGACTACATGTATGTCTGTGCACCACTTGCATGCCTGGTGACCAAGGACTCCAGAAGAGGGCATTGGTTTCCCTGGAACTGGAGTTACAGGCAGTTGTGAGCTGCCATGCAGGTGCTGGGAACTGAACCTGGGTCCCCTGGAAGAGGTTGAGTACTCTTAACCACTGAGCCATCTCTATAGCCCCAAATATTACTTTTCTAATTATAATTTTTAATACAAAAACAAACGAACGGCACTAGAATTGAGAGCAGTCTAGATGTTGTGATCAATCTAAAAACAAGTGTGTGCCAGACATCGTGTGCTCTCTCCCAGTGGTGGTGAGGGAGTACTGCAAAATTTTTAGCCACTTACAATTCACTATGGCAGAAAGCTTTCGTAGAGGTAATTGCAAGGAAAGCGAGTGTTGAGAGCTCGTTAGGTAAAAGTCATCGTGATCTGACAAGCCCTGGTCCAGAGGTCAACGGAGGGTGGTGGCCAGCTCAATCAAGATCCATTTTTGGACTGCCGGAGTCGATCACTTGTTTTTCCACGCCTTCTGTTGTCATCAGAGAGTTTTGTGAGCACACTGGGCTTGTCCACAGATCATTTCCACGGCACGGTGAAGCGGGAACCACCCAGTGGGATTGCAGGGCTAGCCACAGATGGCTAGGTACACGCAGGGGACAGCTAGGCCACAGGTTGGGCATCTGGTGGCAAGGCCAGCAGTTAGGTTCTTCGTAGTATGGACACAGTCAGGGTCCAGAGCTGGGGCAAAGGGATGGTCACGGATGGAGTCTCAGTAGCCCACAGGAAGGAAGAAAGAGGGGAGAAAGCAACAGCCGTTGGGAAAAAAATTGTTTTAGAAGGAAAATCTCTAATACAGGCTGACAGAGCTGCAGCTCTGGCCAACATGGAGAACCTCCCCTCACCAGAGACCCTTATGTTAGAGGTTCCAGAATGTGGGAAGCAGATAAAGACACCTGTGCTGACACTACAGACCATCCCAGGGACGTGGAGGATGGAAGGGAACGAGGACATGTAGGCTCCGAAGTCTGCCTCCTCCCTGAGGGACAATGGAGAGGCTCCTGCCTCAGGGCTGACCAAGAAGCCAGGCTGGCTGTCGTACAACTGAGAGGGTTGGGAACTGGCCATGCATACTGGGAGATGCCTGTGCTGAAATACACAGAGTAGCTTTGAGCTTTCAATAGCTGGCCAGAAAGCTCCACTCAAAGAAAGTCACCGCTGTGGTGGGAACATTCTGGTCCCTTCCATGACAGACAAGCTCATTTGGAGGAACTCCTGAGGCAGCCTGAGATGGCTTCACTGTCTGCTTCTTTGCTTGGTTTAAGCATATTTTGGATTGGAGACTTCCAGGGGAACACATTGCCAAACAGGCAGTGCCGAGCCAGGGTCAACTGCATGTCACGGGGCCAGATACATCCTTCACACACATACATCCCAAACTCCAAGTCTTCACTTCAGTAGGAAGGTGAGGAGGTTGGCAACCTCCCTCCATCCTCCTGTGGTTCTCTCTGGGCCTCCCCTGCTCAGAAGGGTGGTGTCAAGACCACTTAGGAATAGCCAGCTCAGGGCTGAGGGATGGCTTTGAGCCTAGGAGCATTTGCTGGTGGCTCTTCCAGAAAACCTGAGTTTGATTCTCAGCCTCGACATGTTAGCACACAATAAATCAGTTCCAAAAGATCCAATGCTCTCTCTGCCCTCTGTGGGTACTGCATGAAAGTAATGCAAGCAGAACTCAATTTTTTTTTTTTTTTTTTTTTTTTTAAGAAATAGCAGTGGAACAGTGGTGGTGCAAGCCTTTAATCTCAGCACTCAGGAGGCAGAGGCAGGTGGATGTCTGTGAGTTCAAGGTCAGCCTGACCTACAGAGTGAGTTCCAGGACAGCCAGAGTTACAACAGAGAAACCCTGTCTCGAAAAATCAAAAAGAAAAAAAGAAAGAGAGAGAGGAAGGAAGGAAGGAAGGAAGGAAGGAGGGAGGGAGGGAGGGAGGAAGGAAAGAAAAGAAAGAAAGAAAGAAAGAAAGAAAGAAAGAAAGAAAGAAAGAAAGAAAGAAAGAAAGAAAGGGCTAACTCCTACTCATTGCTGTTCCTGCTGCTACTGCTGACATTTTTTAGGCTAATTCGAGGTAAAAGATGTAAAATGCAAACCGTTCTATGTTCAAATCAAAGGTCTTGCCTTACTCCTCGCTCCCCTTCACAGCTGCAGCAAATGACCAACACACCGCATCCCCCCCTGGCTCCCCAGATGCCCACGGTGGCCTTCACCAGGCTCCCACATGGTCCTCCTAGTTCTCAAAGCCCAGCCCTGAAGGTCCCTCCTGGAACCTTCCACGACCCTCCTCTGCGCTTCACATATGCAGTTCCCTGTGTTTTCTGCCTTCCACCCTACTAACCCAGCACGAGTTACTTCAGCACAGACAGGGTGCCTTCACTTTTTTTTTTTTCTGGTATAGTGCTGGAAACTGAACCCAGGGCTCACACGTGCCAGGCTTCCTGTGTCAGGGGCCACATCCCCAGCCGGGCATGTTACTGAAGAATCAGCAAACGCGCATGAGTTGTAATGTATGAGTCAGGAACACAATGTCTATGAATCATTTTTTACAGTCTTAGGAATGATCATTATTAATAGTTTACTCAGGGGGTTCCCATTAATCACCCAGTAATCTTCATTAGATGGGGCCTTGGGCAATATGTGGTGGAGTCTTGCCCTTGAGAACTTCACCAGGGAAAAGAGGAAGAGGTTGTAGTGTAACTTTACTACCTAGAAACAACAATAACACAAACATATTAACACAAATGTGTACCTGGCTGGCTACTGAGCTGCGGAGGTGCGGCCCGGGGTCCTCCTGATGGAGGAGAGTCCGGAGCTCCAACTTGTCTGGGATCCAGCGCTCTAGGCCACACCCACTTTGGTCTATTCTCTTCCTCTAGCTCACTTTCTACCAAGGCCTCAGGGGGCCCCAGTAACCTGTGCTGCACCCCCAGCCTAGGCTGCACTGTCAGCAGAGATTCTGGGTAGCTGAAGCTGTGGGACCAGGATCCCCAGACACTCTTGGGAGTCCACTAAGCCCTGGAATGAGTCCTGGCTCTAGTACCAGCTATGTGACCGGACATACTGACTTTATCCAAGCCTCAGTTTCCCGGAGTACAGAACAAAGACGAGAGTAGTCAGTGGGATGACAACACTTACAGAAAGAGAACTGGGCATGGTTTTTAAAGCCCTGAAGAGATGTCTAAGTGGTTAAGAGCAATCGCTTTTCTTGCAGAGAATCTGGGTTCCATTCTCAGCACCTGTGTGGTAGCTTACAATCATCTGTAACTCCAGTTTCGGGGGATCCAACTACCTCTTCTGACCTCTGAGTGCAGCAGGCATGCACGTGGTACACATGCATACATGCAACAAAGTGCTCATACACATAAAAAATAAATCTTAAAAAAAAAGTAAAGCCCTCAGCACTGTAAACTCTGTTTATCTCTAGGATCCATAAAATTTCAGTTCCGCGGGGGCTGGAGTGATGATGGCTCAGGGGTTAAGATACTGGTCATTCTTCCAGATGATCCGAGTTCAATTCCACATGCAACCCAAACTCTACAGGAGATGGAGATGAGAGATAGGTGGCGCTTGCTGGTCTGGTGCTCAGCTTAACCAAAAAACTGTGAACTCGGGTTCAGGGAGAAATACTGACTCAAAGGAATAAGCTGAGAGTGATGGAAGAGAGCACTGGGTGCCTTCTCGTGGCCTCCACATGTGTGTAAGTGTGAACACACCCCTCCTCTCTCACACATGGGGGGGGGTAATTCCCCTGGGAATGCCCAACACCTTATGCTGTGCTTTACAAGTCTCCCAGGTGTTTCTCAATATGATCAAGTTGGCAAGTGTCATCCTCTCCTCCCATCCCTCAACTGCAGGAGCCCAGAGAGTCCAAGGTGAAACAGTCAGAAACTCTTTGCCGAGAGGACTGAGAGGCCTCTGCTTAGGTGTCTCAGGGAAGAAGACCCTGGGCCTCTGCGTCCTAAGACTCCATTCAGTTCTGTTTTTTGCTGTGGCCCTTTTTTCCGTGGGGGATTGCAAAGCTGTCATAAGCTATTCTGCCTGATGCAGGCACAGAAGCCCAGAAGTCTCAGTGATTGGCCCAGGCGCAGGACAAGGGGCCCAGTCTCTTGCAGAACCGGCTTTGCTGCCAGGCTAGCCTTGTCCTCTGCTCTCCAACAGTTGGCATCCAGAAGGCTAGTGGGGTTGACAGTGTGGAAGACGAGGGAACTTTTCACCTAAGCCAGTTCACCAGATGGGTTCAGGGAGGACTCAGATATCAAAACTGGCACAGACAAAAGTCAAGAGTAGTAAAGTAGGGGAACAATACATCAAAGAGCAACCCCAAAGGAAGAAGGCTTCCAGAGCACTCCCACTGGTCCCTGTTGGTCTCAGTACCTGGCACACAACCAGGTACTGGTTAATCTTTGAGTAAAAGTTTGGGAGACACTCGGGGTCTGATGTTGGGTACTTAGTCTGTCCCCAAGACTGGCCCTTGGATGGCCAAGGAGAGCCAAGCTTCCCCATGTAGCGCTCACTTTCCAGGGCAGCTGGCGGCAGGAAGAGGAAAGAGAAAAGCGGGGAGAGTAGGCAGGTATGAGAAGCAAGCAAAGGGGCGCAAGGCCAGGCTCTGCTCCCCAGTGTCTCCCCTCGCCCCCATCCCCAGTGACGACTGGTATACTACATTCAGGCAACTGCAGCAAAAGTCTCTTGCCCCGTGCACATGAACCAACTGAGGGTCCTTCCTCAACCCCCCTCCGCACCCCCCACACCTTGCATCAGGAACTTAGAACCTCCCAGATTACATTTTCCTCTGGGCTCCAAGCCTTGCAATTGCTTCCACCTTTCCTGGCGAATCCCTGGGATGGATTCTGTCCCTCACAACCAAGGCAGTCTAATTTAAGGGAGTGGGTTGTTGTTGTTGTTGTTAAGTACGGGGACACTGGAGGTAAACAGCCTGGAATCAAATCCCTGTGCCTCCGCTTGCTAGCTTGCTAGTCGTGTGAACCCCAGGCAAGCCGCTTAACTTTCCATACCACGTCTGGAGTCACAGCAGTAACTCACTCGCAGAGATGATCTCAATGAAGACAAGAGCACCATGTGCGCATCAGCCAGCAAGCTCCCATGCAAAGCATTGCTGGACCGTGCCCTGGGCTTCCCCGAGAGCACCCTCCCAAAGCCACATCTGAGATGGGAGGGACCGTGTAATAATCGAGCAGCGATTCAACTGTTCGGGAGTGGTGCGAGAGAGAAAATTCAGGAATTTGGAGCACGTGGGACATCGCGTCCCCTGCGTACACCCGGAATACAAGGATGTCTACTGGCTTCACAGAAGGTAAGCTGAGCTTCGGTCTGAGTGGCCCGGCAGGAAGAACCTGAGCCCTCACAGTAACTGCTTCTTCGAAAGAGTGGTTTAAGTCAAACACTCCTGACACCGGAAGATCCCTTCCTTTCTGTGTAGGCTCTTGAAGAAATCCACATTCCTCGACTTCTTTTAATTTTGTACTGTCTCTCAAGAACTCATAATGTGACCAGTGGTCAGCGCCTAGACCCAGTGTCTCCAGGGTCATGGCATCTTACTCCAAGAAATGAAAGGTGAACGCCAATGGCAAAGTAGCAAGGAAAGTTTATTCTGAAGTAAACAACAGTAGAGATCAGATACACTACAAAGAGCATTGGGCACTTGAGTGAGAGGGTGCTCAGGGTCCCCTCCGGTTTTTATGTGGTTTAGGAGAAGGAGGGGCAGGAGCATTGCCAAGGTATGCAATTTAGATGGTTCTCTATTTTGAGTGACAGGGTTGAAAAATGTAAGTCATTTCTGACTGTCCGTGTCCTTTCTCATGATGCATCTGATTTTGATCATATGTACACAAAATTATGTGTAGATATATGAGCACTTTCTGCTCTTGCAGAGGACCCAGGTTCAGTCCCCAGCACCCACATGGTGTTCACGACAATCTGTAACTCCAGTTTCAGGACATCTGACACCCTCTTCTGCTCGTCTTGGGCGCAAGGCGTTCACGTGGTGCACATACATACATGCAGGCAAAACAGTCACACATATAAACTAAAATGATCTAAAAATATTTTTAGAGGAGGCAAATAAGGTTTCTTGTCTTCTTTTCTTCCCTCCTTCCCTCCCTCCCTCTTTCCTCCCTCCTTCCCTCCCTCCCTCTTTCCTCCCTCCTTTCCTCCCTCCTTCCCTTCCTCCCTCCCTCCCTCCTTCCTTCCTTCCTTCCAGTTCACTCAGTGAACACAGTTTGTATTACACCCTGGCTTAGTGACTGTCCTGTTGCTGTGAAGAGACACCAGATCCAAGGCAACTTATAACAGAAAGCATTTCATTGGCAGCTCCAGAGGGCTAGCCCACACTCATCATAGTGGTAAGCATAGCAACGCGCAGGCAGGCATGACACTGGAGCGGCAGCTGAAAGCTTACATCTGATCCACAGGCAGCAGGCAGAGAGAGGGAGGGCAGGCTGGGCCTGGCATGGACTTTTGAAACCTCAAAGCCCACCCCAGAGACACACCTCCAACGAGGCCACACCTCGGGTACACATGCAGTCGGATGCATCTGAGGGTCCTAGGTTGCCAAGTGCATTATTGGAAGAGAGGTGTGGGATAGCCCAAGCCAGGTGGAGTCCCGGGTTGCTGTGCTTACTGCCTCCGTATCCCTGGCCCTATCGCATAGGTAGAGTAGCCCCCTGCACAGTATTTTTTTTTTAAACCTTGTGGAGCTTCTTAAATCAAGTAAGCGCATTTTCAGTTGCCCCGCAGCAGAAGGCAGGGAGGCAAGGGTGGATGAGGTGGGTCTGAGGAGAACCCGACATGAAAGAGCGCGATGAAGTGCACTGGTGTGATGCTCTTCCCGTACAGCCCCATTATCTTCCGTTCCTAGTGAGGCTTTGTTGAATGGCCAGCCTTAATAGCATGCAGTTCTGCTTTCCTTGCTTTGACAAATTATAAAGTCTGTATAGCTAAGGCAGCATCAGGTCTAGCCCACATGCAGTCAATTTTTCAGACTCACGCTCAGCTAAAGGAAATGAAGATGTGTAAGGTGTGGCGGTGCACACCTGTAGTCCCAGCACTCAGGAGACAGGCAGGGAGAGCTCTGTGAATGTGAGGCCATCTACACAAGAGTTCCAGGTCAGGGCTACGTGGTGAGACCTTGCCTTAAGAAAGAGAAGGGGGAGAAAGACAAGGGAGGGAGGGAGGGAGGGAAGAGAAGGGATGGGAAGGAAAGGAAAAAGAAAAAAGACAATGTTCATTTCAGAGTGTTTTCTATCCTCATTAGGGATACCGCCTGGTGTAGGGCACTTGAAAAAGGGCTTCCTGACTCCCAGCTGTTGTTCTGGTTTCAGATAAACCTCCAAAGTAGAGCCTCCTTGTATGAGAAGGTAGACTGGGACTCCACAGACAGCTCCAGTGAATAGCACCCCATGGAAACTCATCATTGTCCAGCTAAGCCCAAGAGCGTGTGGGGAGATGGCTAACTCTTGCTTGGCAGAGTCTGCCTCAGCTGGGCCTTGATTTTACTCACAACTGCTGTTAAGACTCTCCATTGTGCTGAGATTTGCCTGCGTGTCCCTGATTCAAACTCTATAGGGAAATCACAGGCCCATCTCACTGGTCACTGTCCGTATGCCAGTGTATGCCTGCATGATGAGAGAGTCTAGGGACAATAACCTCTAAGTGGACTGCTTAAGTGTAGAAGGATCTGCCATCGGAACTTGGGGCACAGAGCAGAAACCGGATGTGCGTTCACCATAAAGCAATCAGTGGATGACAGGCTGGAGCCACTGAGTCTGTCCACTGGGGAAGGCAGCAGTGGACAGGTTGCTCTGCCACGGAGCTCCCATCTGTCATGGAGACACTACTCATCTGGCTTCCACGTGCCCAGGCCTCCTGGTTTTCTTACTAACAGAACTGTTGTCCTGGCCTCTCCCATCTTTGATCTAGCCTCTGGCCTGTCCCAGCATCCACCCACCCTGCTACGGTTGAACTTGCATGAAGCTGTGGCTTTGGTCGGTTAACTTTCAGGAAGCCACTTCCTGGATGTAGCTGCTCACGGCTCCTAAGTCCTAAGAAGTGCTCTGCTCTTCCTTCTTTCAAGGAGAGAGGACATATATCATAAGGCTCCGTCACTCACTGACTTGTGAGATTCTTCCCCGCATCGTTTCTTGGGCAACCTAAGCTCAGAGCCCTGTGCTGGCTGAGGTTCCCCTCTTGCCTCCTTGAGTCACTCTAGACTGGATCTTAACCCAGGTTCAGGTCAAGGCGCTTGACATTATTCTCATGGCAAGAATGTCAGGTCTTCCAGATCATCGCCATTTTAACAGGGAGCCACAGCCAGGTATGGTGGCACATGCCTTTAGTCCCAGCTCTTGGGAGGCAGAGTCAGAAAGATTGGTTTAAGTTCAAGTCCAGCCTGATCTGCATAGTGATCTGTAGGCTACCCAGGGCTACAAAGTGAGACCCGCTCCCAAAATGTTAAATTCAATTAACAGAGAGCAACATCTCTGCCCGAGTGTTAGTTCTTGGAGGTAGGTTTAAGCAATAGTGATGAGCAGGAGGAAAGGTGTCTATTTTTTTTTAAAAACTATTTATGAGTAGATAAGAAGCTGTGTGGGTATCAGGATGCTCAAGTGGAGATCAGAGGACTCTCCTTCTACCATGTAGGTTCTGAGGCTGGAACTCTGGTCTGGATTTTCCTGAGTCTTCCATTAAGAACTATCATCAACCGTCTTGACATTAGGAGACAGATTTTCATATACCATCTCTGTAAAGGGGACCGAGGGATAGAGGGACAGATCTCCTGCCGCCGCTGCTGTGGGTGACATGGTGATGGCATAGTCAAGAGAGTCCAACCAGACAGGTGGGTGTGGTGGCACACACCACACCTTTGATCCCAGCACTTGGAAGGCAGAGGTAGGCAGATCTCTGTGACCCTGATGTCAGCCTGGTCTTTACAGTGAGTTACAAGCTGGCCAGGATTCCAGAATGAGACCCTGTTTCAAAAGGGAGGGGGGATGATGGATGATGACCCGCTGATTGATTCCTAGGGATGCCCGAGTGGGAATGGGGGGGTGGGGTGACAGCAGAGCCCCTTTCCTGGTGCTAGCCTCCAGGACCATTCCATAAGCTGTACTCCATGGCTTGTGTATGGTCCCAATGCTCAAGTACTCACAAATTTATGTTTAGTATATGATAGTGTGAAGACCTTCAAGAGGCAATAGTGGGGCTCTGCCCTTGTGAGCCAAATCACCAGACACAGAATCCATTAGGGGAACTTTCATACATACATTTCCGATGTTCATCAATTACCCAGCTTTAAGCAATTTCACTGGATCAGCCCCAGTGGTCAACAGCCTTTATTCATATTCTCTGGGGTTTTTTTGTTTGAGGTTTTATGATTTGTTTTGAGACAGGGCCTCTCTGTGTAGCCCTGGCTCTGTGTAGTCCTGGCAGTCCTAGGGTTTACTATGTAGACCAGGCTTGTAAGACCAGAGATGCTCCTGCCTCTGCCTCCCAAGTACTAGAATTAAAGGCATGTGCCACCATGCCTGGCTTTACGTTACAGAAATTTCTTTCTTTTTTTTTTTTTTTTTTAATGTGTTGGGTGTTTTGCTGTCCATATGTCTGTTCCCACTTGTGTGCAGTGCCTTCAGAGGACAGAGGAGGGCATCAGATTGTTACAGACAGGGGCTTACAGTGGCAAGCCATATTGTGGGGAATTGAACCTGGTCCTCGGTGCTTTTAACCACTGAGCCAACTCTCCAGGTCCAGGTGAGAGAAATTTCTGAGGTACGATTAAACCTAGTCTGTTAGCATGCAGGCAAGAAAGACAGGCAACCAGGACCATGTCCCTCCTGGGCACCCACCTGGGACAGGAGAGGGCTTGCAGGCCTCAGGAAAGACTGACTAGGAACTAATAAACCTGAGCAGGAGCTTCTTGGTGTGTTAAGAGATGAGGATTTGCAGCCCACATTTTCAACTCATTTGGTTGAGGATGTCCTGCTGTCTCCCCACTTTAGGTATCCCACCGTTAAAGAGTCAGAAGCAATCAGGACAAAGGCACTGTTTTAAAGGACAATGCTGCTGAACAGAAAGTAAGCCCCCTGGCAGCCCCTCCAGGAAAGACCTGAGAGAACACATACACGGGAGTTTCCCATCATTCCCTAAATGGGAAGGAAGGGTGAGACCAGTACAGAGTACTTGGGCACCAGTGTAGGTGCAGCTGGCTGGCACTACCTGTTTCCTGTGCGCAGGAGAAAGCAACGTAGCCCCCAGAGGGTTTTAGCAAAGGGTGCTGTAGAGTAGCTGAACAGCTAGATAAGAAAATCAGTTACTTAGCTCTGGAGCTTTGGTGCAAGCACTCACTGGCTGAGAGAGTAAGAGCTGCTTGACTGCACAAATTGCTGATATCATGAATCAATCAAGGCAAAGCCCCTGGAGAACACGGACTTGGGTGAGTTCTCTTCCAGTTCCTACACACCAGATGGAATGGCAGGATTTGGCTAAGGAACTGTTGCCAGTGCTTGAGCTGTTTGCACCACAACCACAAACAGTCTAGAGCTTTTGTGTTCCTAATTCTGCCTTTCAGGATCACTGCACCAGAAACCCAGTCTCAGATGTGCAAGGGACACGGACGGGAGTCCCTGCCTCAGGGGAGTCCCTGTCCGAGGATGCTCTTCACGCCTCTACCCAGTGGCCATCTCAGACTATGGACAATTCCTTCCAGTCTGCATTGAAACTTGCTTTGTAGGATTGTGGGGTGTGCAAGACACCCAAAATCTCACATTCCTTCCACCAGCCAGCACAGTGGATACATGGTACATTTCAGATAGCCGGGCCCTCAGAGGTGACTTGACCCACAGGTCACAGGTGGTCCAGATTCACTGACAATTTTCGTCTTGGTCTGCCTACCAAGTGCCCGACCCCCACCCCTTTTTTAAATTCAGTATTTCTAAAACAGAGTTCCTGAAGAAGCTGTCTTTGCAGATCCTCTTGAAACACAAGAAAGTCAGGCAACAATGGCCCTCCATTACCACCTGGAAACACCTAGCTGAAGTTGGCTGATGGGCACTCTTGATGTAGGCTCTAGCTTACCCCATCTCTACTGTCCCCAGCCCAGCCGATCACCTTGTCTGAGTTACCACTAGACTCCACAGGTAGGCATCTGTGAGGCCACTCCCAGCCATACTCCAGGTTTTACCAGTGACCATGGCCAAGATGGTCCTAGAGTTCAATCCCTTCTGAAGCCACGTTCAACCCCAGGGGTCTTTTTCCTCTTGTCCTGCACCTGTATCCATCGTGCAGCCTTTGTTAATATAAAAACACCCAAGCCAGAAAAGCAGTCCTGTGTGTTACTCTCCTTTACATCCAAACATCTAAATCAGTGGCCTTCAACAAGGCAAGACCACTACTGTTCCACCTTTAAGGCATTCGGAAAAATGCGCTGCTGTGAGGGCCCAAGGATGCTCCAATATGGAAGGGACACACACATACATACACACTCACTCACACATTCACTCACACACACATTCACTCACATACACTCACACTCATACACTCAGCTCATACACACATACACACACTCATACTCATACACACTCAGCTCATACACACACACTCACACTCACATACACACACTCAATACACACACTCATACACACACATTCACTCATACATTCACTCACATGTACACTCACACTCATACACACACTCACTCACACACACACACACACACTTATTCCATTCAAAATGCCACTAACATTCATAGGAAAACACTGATTTAAATGAAATGGTGGTTAACTTTATCTTTCTTTTTTCGAAACAGGATCTCATGTAGACCATGCTGGCTCACTGGCTCAAATTCTAGGGTAGCCAGGGATAACTTGAGCTGAGTCTCCTGTGTACACCTTCTGAAGGGTAAGATCCTAGATGTGAGCTGCTGAACCTGGCTGTTTAATTGCTGGCAGTGGAGTCATGGCTTCATTAAAGCTAAGCAAACACTCTGCCCAGCAAGTATATCCCCAGCCTACGCCATGCCATTTATTTAATGCCCCATTCCTATGTAAAATGGGGTAACATTTCATTTCTCTAACTGTATTTCTTTCAAAATTGTTATGCGATAAAGCAAAACAAACACTTTTTCTGACACTGGGGATGGACGCCAAGGCCTTGCATGGCGCTAAGCAAGTGCTCTGCCACTGCGCTGCGCCAACTGCAAAACAGACACTTGGCATACACTAAACACACTAGTAAACAAGTAAAACAGTAAGGCAGGAATTAGTGTGCCTCAGACTGGCGGTGGTGGCACATGCTTTTAATCTCAGCACTTGGGAGGCCGAGACTAGCAGATCTCTGTGAGTTTGAGGACAGCCAGTGCTACAGAGAGAAGCCCACCCCTAGCCCCAACTCCACCCTGAAAAGAAAACAAAGAATTAGTGTGCCTGGCCACAGATCTGAATCTTAGTGCTGCTAAAATGATTGGTGTGGGTGCTACAGATATGGCTCAGCAGTGAAGAGCACTTGCTCTCGAAAGGTTCCCAGATCCAGTTTCAGCACCTCCCACAGCAGCTCACAACTCTGCAGCTCCCTTTAGGTCCACTGCCCTCTTCTGGCCGCCACGGTCACTGCATGCATGTGGAACACTGGAGTCTGTCACGTGCTGTTCTTTCCTAGTCAGTGACACTTTAGGGCTGGAGTGGTCCTCCTACTCTCGGCCCCAACTTTTCAGTGTTTCAACTCACGGGAAAGTTTTCTCCATAGGACTTGGCCTTCTGTGGTGGACACTTGTCACACTAGATTTACCACAAAGCAGATCAGGGGTAAACTTCCCTGCCCCCTTTGCCTGCTGGGAGGAAAGCTGCCACTGTGGTGGATGGGAGGCAAAGGGGCAATGCACATCAAAGAAGGGAAACAGCAGTGTGGTGCACTTGAATAAGTCGGGAACAAAGGAACTGCAATCGGTTATTACTGAGAGAGTAATTTGTAGCTAGGTTACAGACAGGCTTGAGATGGATGGAGATGGAATAGTAAAAGTGGGCTAAAGAAAAAATGGAAATACAATTCTTAGTGGCTGGTGTGCAGTTGAAGTATCACGTATTCTTTTACTAAAGGCTTTACTGTGGACTTTAGAGGAATCTTACCAACGATCTCTCAAAGACCATGACTATGGATATTTAAAGACTTGAACCTAAGGGGTTATCCACAAGTAAATTCAACTGTATTGAAAGAATTTTTACTTAACCTCAAATTTTTAGGTTAATAGTGGCCTCTAGTGGAAGACAAATGCTATGAACACTGGGTGAAGATCAGAGCCAAACACCTCACCTGTGGGACCTTACTTGTCCAGTATGCCTGCTTTATAAACCAGGAGCTGAGGCTCAGAGACATTATATGGTTTGCCTCAGGTTACTGGCAATTCATACTTTGTCAAAGTATTCAAGAACAGTGATAGTATTTCACACTGCTTTGTACAGTCCAGAGAACGATGGACAATACCCACACTTTGGATTCTGAATAAGTTTAAGTACATACACAGCATCCAAAAATACAAAGTATTGCACATGCCTTTAATCCCAGCATTCAGGAGGCAAGAATTCAAGGTTAGCAAGGTCTCTACGTAGTAGTTCCAGGACAATGAGAGCTATGTAGAGAGAACCCTGTCTCACAAGAACTATATTAAAAAAAAAAAAAAAAGTAATGAGGCTAGAAAGATACTCAGTGGTTAAGTACATGCATGTGGTACATAGAGGCAAAAGAACTATATATATAAATACATGTATGTGTATATACATTTGTATATACATATACACATACACATCCACCTGGAGCAACCCAAGTGAGAGAGCAAACCAACATAGCAACAGGGGCAGGTTTGGTGGCACACATCTTTAATCCCAGCACTTGAAAGGCAGGGGCAGGTGGACCTCTATGAGTTCAAGGCCAGACTAGTCTAGATAGCAGATTCCAGGACAAAGCTACAGTAGTGAAACCCTGTCTCAAAACACCCAAAAACTCAGCATGAAGTTCCTATTGTGGAGCTGTAGTTGTAGACAGCACAGCGTCCTCTCCACGGATGAGCCTTCTCCTTCCTAGTGTAGGCAGCTTTCTATTATAAACCTTGATTGGAAATAATCTACTTGCTTGATGTCAAGAACATGCATATTATTCATCTTTGTTTAAGAGTTAGTTGTGTATACGGGGTGGCATTTATGTGCATGTGACTGCAGGTGCCTGAGGAAGCCAGGGACGCTGGATCCCCTTGAGCCAAAGTTACAGGCAGTTGTGAGCTACCAGACATGAGTCCTGAAAACCAAACTCGTGTCTTCTGGAAGGGCATCAAGTGCTCTTAACAGCTGAGCCATCTCTCCAGCCCGACACAGTATTTAAAGATCCTTTGCTGCTTGCTGTTTTCCATCCTCCTTATTACAAGTTAGGGTCCAGCTTGGCTAGGACAGGGAGTTTTAGAAGAGACAAAGGAGGGCCTCCCAGAGTCCACCACCTAAGCTTAAACAGTACATGACAATTTACCAATATAGTGTACATTATACAACACCACTGGAGCATTCATGCTCACACATGCACACACGTGTGCATGCACACACACACACACCCTCCCTCCAACATGTCTATTAAAGTAGCAGCTTCATCCAGTTTTGAGCAGAGTACTCGCCACAGCTTAAAGATTCCCCAATCAGGGTGGTAGAAGTTTAATGCCTCCCACTACAACTCAAACGTATTATTTAATGACCACTGGGGAGTTTTTCAAAGGGTGAAAGGTAAAGCCCAGGTGGAGGTGAGGTCAGACATGCTCATGGATCATGTAATGCTTGGTATCATTTCTTGACTTTGCAAAATTAAGATGATCAAGACACAACAAAGTTGTATTAACCTACATCTTTTTTACATGCTACGCCCCAAACCTAAAACAAGCACTGTCTCCTCTCCTGAGATGTTCTCTGTATTTGCCTAACTAAAATGAAGACCTATAAAACAAAAAACCCACTTTGTCCTCCATGCTTTTGAGTCTCCCGTTAGCCTTCCGGGGACTTCAGCAATGGTTTGGCCTGATTCCTAGCACAGCACACAGCATCACCTGGTGCTCGGGAGGGCAGAACACAGAGCCTCTGGTGGGACCAACAAACTGAAGGCGCAGTCCTCCAGGTGATTCTGACCCTTACCCAAGACTCACAGATGGTTTTAGGATGTGGGAAATTTTCTTGAGAAATATTCTTGAGAATAGGACTTGAGAGCCTATTGACCCTAACAACCAACAAACTACTACAGCAGCTTCACTAAGACTTCCCCGGTAGTAACCACACAAGTTCAGCCAGTAGGGCATGTTCTCCTCCATGCACACCACCACACGAGATACTTTTAACACTCACAGTCCAGGTCCCTCCTAAGCTCTGTTCCATTCTTACATTCAAATATGAGCAGAATCTGGAACTCACTTTCTCCTTATTTTTAAAAAGACTACTTTTAATTATGTGCCAGTGTACATGGAGGCCAGTGGCATTGGATCCCTAGAGCTGGAGTTACAGGGAATTGTGAGACACTTTACATGGGTGCTGAGACCCAAACGCACAGCACTCTGGAAGGAAAGTATATAATGTTAACCAGAGCCATCTCTTCAGCCCCCATTTTTTCCTTTCAATACCACCAAAACCTCTTTTATCTTTTATCCATGGTAACTGTTGCTCTCCTCATGTAGTCCACACTGGCCTTCAACCTGCAATCCTCCCGCACCTGCTTTCCAAGCACTGAGATTAAAGGTTTGCACCAGGTATGGGGCTGCTTCTGCTCTACAGCACTTGTCTGCTGACCAATGCAACAATGTATTTGGAAACCCAAACACTTTGGTCTAAGACCCGTTCATGGATCACCAATGTCTTCAGGATAAAGAAGATTCAAACTTCCCAGTCTGGCACATCACCTTCTACTCCTTCAGCACTCCAGCCCCCTTGCTCCATTCTCCTGCAAGTTTCCCACAGTTTTCTCATCTTCAGCTTTTTCACTGCTGCCTCCTGGGTCCACATGGATTACTCTTACATCCTAGTAAGTCCTTCAGTGACAGCTAAATTGAAGGCAGCTTCCTTTATTGTCTGTTCCCAGTATGTTTAGTGTTTACTGGATAAGTTTGTTTTAAAGAGGATTAATCATGAATTCAGGGTTGAGAACTTGCATAGTGAGATTATCACCACATTCTCAAGCTGTAGTACCATTAACTTTTCTTCTTTTTATATATTTATAGGTTGTGTTTTGCAAATCTAGAAGGGCACTGACTTAAACACTGACTTAAAATCTAACAGGCTTTGCAAGCCCTGTGCTTGCTCAGCTTACTTTCTCTGTAACAGCAAGAACATGATGTCTTCAGCAGCAACAGCTCAAGTGGAGCAGCGTGCAAACACTCAGTAACAAAACATTAGGCAAAGCAGCTGGAATTACATTACAAAGTAACTTAAAGAGCTGGGAATGGTAGTGCATATCTATAATCCCAAGACTTAAAGAGGCTTAGGCAGGAGGATCACAAGTTCAAGGCCAGCCTGGGCTACATAAGCAGGCCTTTGACCCCAAAATAGTAACAAAACCAAAACCCACCTTAAAGAGATCACCAAATGTGAAAAGGTTGCCAAGATGAAACTGTCAGAATTGTTGTCAGTCTCTTGCTCCTCTGGCCATGTTCTCATGTTTAAAGTGCCATCCCTACTATTTTGACCATCCGGAAGGTCTCACACAGGTAGAGGCTGTACATACCGAGAGAGTATTATTCGGCAGTCTGTAAACAGTGCCCAAAGTTCTGCCACACACAATTTGTATCAATTACATGGCAGCCATCTCCACTATAAACTAAGAACTGATTTTAGTGGTATTTGGGTATATAGCCTCTTGAAAAGCATATACACTATCAAGCTATCCTTCCAGAAGGCCTTGAGATTCAATGTAAAATATTTACACCAGATAGGGTGCACATACCTTTCATCCCAGTACTTTAGAGACAGAGGCAGAGGCAGGCAGGTCTCTGTGAGTTGAAGGCCAGCAACACAGCAAGTTCCAGGCCAGCCAGGACTACAGAGTGAAGCCATGTCTACAAACAAACAAAAACCACTATTTATAAAGTTTCCATAAATTTCATTAGTTTTCCAAGGACTCCAATCTCCAGACGTTCAAGAGCTACTGCAGCACACTCTAGCAGATGCTAGGGACATACATGTTTAGTATGTTTCATGAAAAATCCTTTGCACTAATCCTCACTCGAAAACACAGTAAGCTCCATTTTTAATATCATCTTACAAATTTTGAACTTCTTTCAGAAGTGGGAAGCTGAAATGAATGCAATTACTCTAAAAGGCAACTCAGGGGGGAAGTTGCTACTGACTTAACTCTAATCACTTCTCCAAATCATGCCAAAGGTAACAGAAAATGAGTTAGCTGTACATAAATGAAATTATATATTTCCAATAACGACAACACACAGTGAAATGAAAACTGTTTAATCACACAAAAACACAATTAAAAATCCTTAGAAGCATTACATAGTGCAAACACCCAGGTACAGGGCTATTAACACTGTAAAAAGTGTTACAGGGCACTGTAAAGTTACACAAGGACTCGCGGAAACATTTCTCTCTGGCCTCATTAGTAAGCTGCCCTTCCTCTCAGTTTATTATCCCTCATCGGGGGCTGCACTGGCAACTACAGGACTGGGGATGCTAGGAAACTGCCTGTTTCTGCACACCACCACCAGAGCATCTTATGCTACCTACGCAGGTGTATGCAGAAAGAATTCCTATACAGCAAGACCACAGCAAGGAAGCTCCATCAGGACAGAATGTGCTACCCAAATTTACATGCGCTTCTCAAAGCATCTGGAGACAGCTCTTCCTAACCAAGAGCCTAGTGTCAAGGCAAGGACAGGAGTGTGGGCAGCAGACTTAGAGCAAACAACGCCACCTCTGTAAGCAGCAGCAAGGAGAACTGCACTCAGCTTCCAGAGTATGAGGGATTCTGAATGTAAACCTAGGAGGACAGTCAGCCAAGACTACCAGCTTCCTCCATCTTCTTCAAGCCAAGGAGGGTTTTTAAGAGTTGCACCCCCAAAGTCTCCACAACAAACTGAGGTAGAAAGGGGTAGGTGCGTATGCGAGTTTTACAGATGCTGCAACTTAAAACATCCAGACTAGGACTTAAGCTGCCAGGGTAATCATTTTTTATCCAAGAGGTACAAATTCATAGCAAGCTACAGACAGAGTCTTGTTCAGACACCTACTGAAACTTCTACTATGCCAAGTGCTAAGGCAAGAACATTGTATTTTCTATTATTTATTTGTTTTTTTTTGGGGGGGGGTCTTACTGAAAGGGAAATGAAGACTATGGAGAAATCAATGGGCATGAAGAGGGGGAAGCCTGAGCTCAAATTCCTTACTGCTCAGACAAACACGAACTAATAATCACCACTAACCATCATCCTTGCTCTCCCTTCCCCCACCCCACCCCCTGTCTCTCTGTCACACATACACACACACACACACACACACACACACACACACACACACACACACACACACACGAAGCCAGACCACAGCTCTGACCTCACAGCTTCCCCCCTTCCTGACTGAGCTCATGGTCCACTCTGTAACACAACATTGCTCAAAACTGGCTGAAGAAGGATCCTACATAAGTACACTGCAGTTCCAACTACCCAGTGACAGATGGCCTCTGCCATGAAAGCAATGTCCAAATCCAGCTGCCTTTGAACTAGGGAGAGCCTAAGAGCAACAGTAAGGGAGGAAGGGAGAGAAGGAAGGAGAAAAAATATCTACAGACATCAAAGTACTTGCCATTTAAAAATACAAAGCACCTTTGGGTAACAAATTAAATACTCGGATTGTCCCTCAAGTATTATAACACAATGCTGGTCTTCAGTAAAGCATTTGCCAAACCCTAAAACCACTGAAGGAACTGTCCTGGTAGCACTACTTGCCCTTTTAGCTTATCTCTGAGTCCTCCACCTTAAGAAATAAGGCGTTCTGCTTGGCTTTGATGTACCCCTAAAGGGACTGAAGGAGGCTCCCAGGCAAACACAAATAAGCAGGGAAAGCAGCACCATGAATTTGAGATCACTCTCTGCAACATCAGCCATTCAAAAGGCTACTGAGGATGGGCGTGGTGGCAGATGCCTTCAGTCCTAGCACTCATGAGGAGGACAGCCTGGTGTACAAAGGAAGTTCTAGGTCAACCGAGGGTTACAGAGTAAGACCCTGAGACCCCAACCCCCTCTCTTTAAAAGCTATTGAGGGAAGATCAGAAATAATTTATAGTAATAGTTTCTTTAACAATGCCACATTCACCAATAATGGTATTATTTAGGAGTACACATTTACTACATCAAAAGATTTCAAAATGCCTATGAGACATTCTCCCACAGGAGGGGAGGACTGGCAGCTCCTCTAAAGGAAGCACATAGTAACTGCAGACAAGAAGAGCTGTCAACAGAAAGAACAACTCCAAACAAACAGGGGAACTGCTCCCAAATTAAGTCTAGGGAGTCACTTTAACCATCAGTCTCAGATACTCAATTTGGCCTTGGAGGGCTCAACAGTTCCTCTCGTAAGTTTAACTGCAACTATCTACTCATCACTCTGAGGAATCTGGTGATATAACCTCACCATTCCCTATGGCAGTGCAAAATTCCAGCCATCTGTAAACATTGTACACTTTACTTTTGGCACAGGTGAGAGCTTCAGGGTTTCTTTATCTTTGAAGTGCAGATTCTAAACAGCTAGTTCTTTATCTAGAGATATTTTTAGCAAAGGTAGCATCAATCTAGATAGTGTGTGCATACATGAATGGTAGGAAGCATCAAAAAATAGCCTTTAGGTTGAATCAATAATTGAGTCAGTAACAGGGAAAATAACAGTCACAGTATCTAAAGCCATACATACTTTTCAGCAGTTCACAGAACATCATAGAAACAGAACAAAACAAACAAAAACACTACCAAATAGCTAGTTTCTAAACTGAACCAAACAGGTAACATTCATTAATTTCCCATTCATGACTTTTCAAAGACAACAACATTATACTGAATTGACACACAAATGTTAAATTATCCTGGTTTACAGAATAAATTCTATCAAACCATGCAGTTTCAGATACATCTAAATTTACATAAGTAATGAGAACATATCCATAAGGTCACAAATGCTTGGCAGTAAAATGTTCTATTACACAATTTTGTGGCAGTTAGTAGGCTGGTCTGGCTGCTCTGAACCACCAGTTCCAGCCCTTAACAGGAAACCTACGACAGCCTAGATGAGCTACGGAGGCAGTAACACCTGTGTGAAGGCTTAGTCTGAACTTCTAGTCTGACACAGTGGTAAATACAGAAGTACACCATGACCATGACATTCTCTGTAAGGAATGAGTTAGCAATGAGGCCGGGAGACTTTTCTAACCATCTGTTATCTCTGTTCTGCACTTTTTGTCCAAGATAACATGACCACAAATATTAACCTAAATGACAACCAAAATAAGAACTTTAGTCAGCACACGCCTATAATCCCAGCACTTGAGAGGCAAAAGCAGGAAGTTCACTGCAAGGTTGAGGCCAGCCTGAATACAGGACGAGGCCCAGGCCAGTCAGAGCTAAACAGCAAGACCTTGCTCCAAAAGAGGTACATTAGTATGAATTAAGATGACTTACTACAGCGCATTCTATTTTGAATGTAGTTCTTGGAATTAAAGATCATAATGACCTCCAGCTTGGGAGATGGCTCAGCAGTTAAGAGCACCTGGCTGCTCTTCCAGAGGACCCAGATTCAATTCCCAGTACCCACAAAGAAGCTCAAAACTGTAACTCCTGTTCCAGGGGAATCTGACATCCTCAAACCAATGCACATAAAATAAAATTAAATAAATCAGTAAAAAAATAATAATAAAAATTCTAATTAAAAAAAAAATCTTAATGACCCAATTCTACCCAGAACTAAAGAGGTCCATATATCCTGTCTAGGAAATGACTGGAGTCTAGGGTTAGATACATCATAGCCTGTTCTGAAGCAGGGATTGTGATCAATGACATCTGTGATCACTTCTATGCTACTCTGTTATAATCACTACCCTGGAGATGTAGATATAGATATTGTTATCAGTCTCTCAAAAAGGCTACATATCAAGTCAAATAGGAGCTATAAGATTTTTAATACAGGCAGAAGATCCATAATATCAAGGACTTGACCACTAAGGAAAGGTATATCCTACTTAGAGTGCTACAATTAGTGAAATTACCAATGAGGAGCAAAGACAAGATATGGCTAGGAAAGAGCTCCTTCAAAAACTCGTGATTTGAATGAGAATGACCCCATTAAGCTCATGTTTGAATATCTGGTCCCCAGTTGGAGGGACTACTCGGGAGGGATTAGGAGATGTGGCCTTGTTGGGGAAGGTATGTCACAGGAGGCTTTGTGGTTTCAAATGTCCATGCCATTCCCAGGGTTCTGTCTGCTTCTTACTTGTAGAATAAGATCTGAGTTCTCAGCTGTTCTTGCCATCATGAACTAACCCTCTGAAACTATAAACCCAATAAACAATTTCTTTTAAACTTTGCCTTGGTCAGCGTGCTTTGTCATAACTGAAGAGTAACCAAGACACAGTTGGTACCAGGATGTGGGCCACGGCTGTAAAAGACCTGACAATGTGGTTTTTTTGGAGGAATGTGGAAGACTCTGGGACTTTGGACTACAAAGGGGGCTGAAGGCTGTAAGAAGAGCTTAGAGGGCCTAGTAGGAGTCTGGAAGACAGTAGTGTGGACAGTTGTGTGGTCTGTGGAGGCCTGGATCAAGAGGCTTGTGAAGTTTTGGTCAAGAATGTGGCTGCCTTCTGCCCTTGTCCTAAGAATATCCTAAGCCTAAAATGAAAAGTAATGGACTAACTTCTTTGACAGGAAACTTCCAAATAACCTAATCTTGACTCTGCAGCATAGTTATTAGTAATTGTTCTTAAGCAGGTCTACAATGAAAAAGAGCATGCGGGACAGAAAGACTGTAACACATACAGCTTAGAGAAGAGCACCAGGAAAGTTCATGTTGGAGGCAAGGTCTGTGCTCAGAGATAGAGATTAAGGAGAGGACTGGTCTGGCAGGGAATAAGGAGTAATGCCCTCGGGATAAAATCCCACCTAGCTAGGCTTCCAACTCCTGAAAGGAAAAGGCCTAAGCAATTTCCAGCTCCTAAAAAGCAACGACAAAGTAGAGCTACTCCAAATGTGATTCAAGGAGGCCAGGCTCTAGCCCAAGTGGTCAGCCCAACTCGGCAATGTCATTCCCATGGTTCTGGCTTTATAGTCATGAAGGATACATGAGTAAAGGAGTTGTGGAATCTTTCACAGTTACGGAAAGCCACTGAGGCTGGCAGTTTCTGCACAAAGGCCCTAAGAGGGCAAAAAGACCTGAGAGGCCACTGCATAAAGCCATGAAAGTGAAATGTGAGTTGCACAGGAGACCCTGAATGCTAAGGAGTTAGAACTATGGGACACTTGCCGGAGAGCAGCATACAAGAAATGGAATCAGAGGGAAGTATGCTGCAGTCAGCAAAGCCAGACTGGTAGCTCTACCTAAGCTCTTTGCCATCAGGCACAGAGCTACAGAATTTGCAATTTGCATTGCTGGGCTTCAGTCTTGCTTTGGCCCAATTTTTTCTCACTTTTGATAATGTATATTCTGTGCCATTGCACATTAGAAGTATGTAATTTGCTTTTTGGTTTTTCAGGGTTTACAATTAGGAGATTGTCTTTGGTCTCAGAAGAGACTTTTAAATTATGTCAAGACTGAGAATTTTTGAAGTTTGGCTAAATGCATTTTGCATTTTAATATCCCCCTAGCCCCTGAGGGTAGGGAGTAGAATGTGGGGGTCTGAATGAGAATGGCCACCATAGGCTCATGTCTGAATACTTGGCCCACAGTTGGTACAACTGTTTGGGAAAGATTGCAAGGTGTGGCCTTGTTAGAGGAAATGCGGCACTGGGAGCAGGCTTTGGGGTTTCCCAGGGTTCTCTCTCTCTGTCTCTCACTTGCAGATCAAGTGAGAGCTCTCACTATTTCTGTCATCATAGATCCTAACCCTCTCAAAATGTAAGCCCAACTAAATACTTTCTTTTATACTTTGCCTTGGTCTTGGTGTCTGTCACACTGAAGAGCAACTGTGACAACTAGCCCAACGGGAATCTGGTGGAGCCGGGTAACTGGTAGAGCAGTGCAACAGACAGGGAACATGGGGGTCAATGCAAGAACGCATGGTGACATACTTCCCCTTAGGAGCAATTACGCCAGTGGTCCTGATCCAGCAGGGTATCATGGAATTAGATACCATGTGCTTCCACCTTTCTAAAGGCGCAGAGCTATGGGAAGGCCTAGAGACCCCCAAGTTCAAGAGTTCTAGGGACTTGGTCTTTAAAATGATGTGCTCACATCCCTGGAGAGACACCAATATCTTCCCCATGGGTTCAGCAGACATAGAAAGGCATAAGGAATTCAGTTTGAAGATCTTCAGTCTGTATATTCATATTATCCTAAATTGATATGGTCTAAAATGACTAAGCAGAAGTAAAGAGATCAATTTGTTTCCCTCCCTTTTCACAGCTGCTACAATCCCTCTTCTCTCCACTTGTTCAAGCTTTACTGTAGGTCACTGCCTCAGAATGTGAACAATTCCAGAGGCACAAGAGTACAAAAACACCTAGCCAGCTTCCAAGAGACAAATGCCAAGTGCTGGCTATAAAGTCTATATACCTTCTCTTCCTAGAACTGATACGATGCTGTGCAAAGATGTACACATGTTATTTATTTGATCTAAAGCTAAGCGATTTCAGCTGGGCATGGTAGGACAACCTGTAAGCATAGCATGTAAGCGGTAGAGATGGAGCATCAAGAGTTCAAGGTCATCCTTGGCTGCACAGTGAGTGACTAACCAAACTTGTTTTTTCAATGTTAGCGCTAGTATTTTCTAACAACTACCTTAGATTTTGATGCCTCAAGAACATTACATTAACAGCAGGGTAGAGAATAAAATCAACTAATGTATTATTACTCTTGCAATAATTTGGCAAGTGAATAAAAAAGAATGCATTGTTGTATTTGTATTGGTATTATTCCCGTTCAGATTTAAGCTTTGGGAAGAAAACAAAGTGATCTATGTATTTTCTCATGTTGATGAAACCCTCAAACTGATTTTCTAGAATTCTATACATGTTTATATAAATACATACAATGGGTCAGACTTATAAAATATTGATTCATTAAAAGCAAGGTATCAGTATATGGCCCAGACTGGCATCAAAAATGGTGATCTTCTGCCCCTACCTCCAAGAATACTGATTTTTGATAAATGACCTGGTCCTCCGATTATTTCTCTGCAACTGACTCGACTATGCTATAAAAACCTTAATAACCAACTGAATCTCTTTCTTACAAGCAGGACACGAAGCCCCAGTTTTCTTTAGTCTTCTGGCACAGTGGAAACAAGTCGTCAGATGGCTCGTCCTCCCATGAATAATGTTCCCATCCCGAGGCCTTTTTTCACATAAGCTACACGGCTTCAAGATATTCTGATAATCTTCCATGCTTTCTATATCCGTTTTCTGATCAGAAAGGATATCTGCTTGTTCTCTCAGGCTTGAGATAGTCTCTTGGCTTTCAGAACTATGAGCCAAATCCAAAAATTCCACTGAGTTGCAAGGGTCAAACTTGGAATTTTCTTCCTTTAAATAAACATCTTTAGGCCTAACAACTGGAGCGGAAATGGTTCTCCGACAATCAGGGACATCAATTCCTTCATTCTCCTTCTTTTCAGGTATGGTAGTGATATTAGATGTGGAGAGAGAATGAGTTAATTTAGAACAATCCGAATACCAATCCTTCCTCAAGGCCCAGCAACGAAAACAGTACCTCTTGCTTGGAGAGTTAAACTTCTTGCACTCTGTACACTGCCACTCATCCTACAAGAGATAAATGAGCCAATTAAACTCCATGGTGAAAAAAATGCTGAGAAAAATGTGTGTTTCCTTCACCCCAAAAACAACAACATATACTTTTAAAAGGAAAACAGGCTGAGTTATCATTTCACCAAGTATACACACACACACACACACACACATATACATCCCATACTCATGGTCCAATCTGAGACCTGAACAAATTTTATAGTGACATGAAAGAAAATCTTTGACGTTTTTACACTGATAGTTCTACAATTGTTCTTTTATCTTTTAATATAATTATCTTGGCTTCCTATCCAGTCTGGATGAAATTTATATTTCTTTTCTTGTCTTCTTTCAGGATACTTTTCCATACAAGTATTTGTCTAGCCAGAGGCTAAAAAGCGAAACTTATTCAAAGGGCTGAAAAGATGGCTTAGTGGGATTAAGAAAACTGGTTGTTTTTCCAGAGGACCCAGGTTTGGTTCCCAGTACCTACATGGGAGCTCACAATCCTCTGTAACTTCAGTTCCAAGGGATCTAACATCCTCTTTTGGCTTCCAAATTCACCAGACACACAAGTGGTACACAGACATACATGAAAACCAATACACATAATATAAAAATAAATCTTAAAAAAAGGGGGGAAAAAAAATCAAAGGAGCTGGAGAGATGGCTCAGTGGTTAGGAGCACTTGTTGTATTGCAAAAGACCTGACTGAGTTCAGTTCCCGGTACTCATGTAAGGCACCTCAAAACTGCCTGTAACTTCAATTCCAACGGATTGGGATCCAACGCCCTCTTCTGGCCTCTTGAAGTACAGGAACACATGTGAGCATAAACACACACACACACAAAATTTAAAAAGTGAAAGTAAAAACTGGGGCCGTAGAGATGGCTCAGCAGTTAGGAACACTTGTTCCTCTTGCAGAGGATGTGAGTTCAGTTCTCAGTACCCACATGGTGGTTTATAACCATCTGTAACCCAAGTTCCAGGGGATTTAATATCCTCTTCTGACCACCGTGGGCACCCAGCACTCTCATGGTACACATACATACAGACAGATAAAACATTCACATATAAAATAAAATGAATAAATCTAACAAATAAATAAATTTTAAAAATTTTAAAAAAACAAAAAATTATCAACAAGGAAATCAAAACTGAGACTTGAAAGTGATTTTCCTCAACCTCTC
Source organism: Cricetomys ansorgei (assembly GCA_026225945.1). Lineage (NCBI taxonomy): Eukaryota > Metazoa > Chordata > Mammalia > Rodentia > Nesomyidae > Cricetomys > Cricetomys ansorgei. Next base: position 3,880,546 of record JAMJFZ010001789.1, read on the forward strand.
ACTGCTCCCAGGATCACAGATAGCTAATAGCATGCCTAAATCACACCTTGGAAAAATGTATGCTCTTTGTCCTTGAATGCCAAGTAATTTCTTCTACTTCTCTGTATTAGAAAACACTACAGCTGAGTGAATTTTAAATGCTTTGCTTTATTCAAAAGTAGCTATGTGAAACAAGCCACAAGTATTTATGTGAATTAAGTGGCTGCTTTTGACAGGATCAATGATTTTAACCAACACAGGCAGACTGGATTTCTTTCAGGATATGGTAGTCTGAATGGGGAGACCCCATAAATCTCTGGTATTTGAATACTTGGTCCCCAGTTGGTGGATTGTTGAGAAGAATTAGGAGTTGTGACCTGTGGTGGTTTGAATAAGATGGCCTTCATAAGCTTAGAGATTTGAACACTTGGTCACTAGGAAGTGGCACTGTGTGGAAGGATTAGGAGGTGAGGCCTTGTTGGAGAAGTGTGCCACTGGAGGTGGGCGTTGAGGTTTTCAAAAGCCCAAGCCAGGTCTAATGTCTCTGTTTCTCTGTCTCTCTCTCTCCCTGATGCCTATGGGTCCAGATGTAGAACTCTTAGCTACCTGTCTAGCACTATATCTGCCTGCGTGTTGCCATGTTCCCTACCATGAGGATAATGGACTAAACCTCTCAAACTGTAAACAAGCTCCAACTAAATGCTCTCTAAGAGTAGCTATGATCATGGTGGCTCTTCACAGCAATAGAACAATGACTAAGACGTGGCCTTATTGGAAGAGGTATAACTGGGGACCAGCCTGAAGTTTCAAAAGACTCCATGCCTCCCTAGTGAGCTCTCTGTTTCTTGCTTACAGTTTATGATAGGAGCAATCAGCTGTTCCTACCACCATGCCTTCATTCTGCTATCATGGACTCTAAATCTCTGGAACTGTAAGCACAATTAATGCTTTCTTTATAAGTTGCCTTGGTAATGATGTTTTATCTGAGCAATAGAAAAGTAACTGATACACAAAAGCCAAGCACTGCCAAGTATAGAGATCACAACTCAATTGTCTAGAAGGAGAGGCAAGATGCATAAACCATTTGTTAATTACGACACTCTAGTTAAGGACCCTTCAATCTCATCTGAAATGCTATACACTCAAAAGACCATCATAATAACTTGGAAGTCATAATTGACAGTATGCTACAGCTTAATTGCCATCGCTTTTTTAATACTACATAAAATAACAAGGCTTATTAAATCCAATGGCATCTTTGATTTGATGAAAAATCATCTATTTGCTTAATAGCTTTTCTGTGCCCAAGTGCCACAGAAGTCTGATTAAGATGAGAACATTTATCTCAGTTATTTGTATTATGGTCAAGAACACTTACTGGACCAATTATGTTCCACTTTATTACTTATCTTTGCAAAGAGAGATGATTGCAAAGAATTATCATAAAAGTCAATAACAGCAGGTTAAGAGGGTAAGAATCAACACCAGAGACAATCTAAAGTTCTACCCCCAAGTTGCAAAATACAAAATCCCCTTTTTATTGAACTCCCTAGCATGTTTCCACAGAGTAAGCTAATGAGAAACTAGACTAAAAAAAGAAACTCAAAAGTATACATATAGGTTTAGATTTAACTTGGTACTTGGAACAAACTTAAGACCTACTACCTAAAAGCTTAGTATCAGCTTCTTCTGTAACCCTCCATTAATACTAACTTACGAAAATTAAGCTGTTTCCAACTGCATCTTTTTAACAAAAACTGGTAAATTATTTTTCTAAATCAAAGTATACATGTGGAAATCATAAAATGACTTTCAAAAATCAGTCTCTCCTTTAACAATGTGGGCCCCAAGGATCAAACTTCAGTGGTTCAGCTTGGCAGCTTTACCTGCATGCATGTATCCGTATGTGCAACTAGAGGCATAAGTTGGCCACAACATGCTTATGGAAGTCAGAGTGTAGCTTCAGGCATTGTTCTTCATTTTCCACCTTGTTTGAGACAAAGTCCCTGTCATGTGCTACTGCATATCCCAGGCTAGTTGGCCCGTGAGCTTCCAGAGATTTTCCTGTCTCCACAGGGAACACTGGATTATAGGTTGGCACTACATGCATTGCAGCCTGCTCCTGCTTTTCATGGTTTCTGGGAATACAAACTAAGGTCCTCATGCTTTCACAGCAAGTTTCTCCCCATGCCCTGTCTACAGTTTTGAAACAGAGTTTCAAACAGAATAGAAACAGAGGTATTTAGATCATCTTTTCCAAGGTAGAGAATAGATCAAATTATTCTTTAATCTTCTCAAATTCCAATAAAAACTTAAGAAGATGAAATGTAAAGAACTCAACACATCTTAGGAACTAAGAAAAGCAGACAGAATCAGAAAAAATTACATTCTAGATTCAGCTAAAAATTGGCCACAGCAAAAGAACTTTTACCTCAGAGGTAAGCTCCACATCGGTATCATCACTTAAAGACTTGGAGTCCTCAAGATCAACATCTTTTCCCACGTCAATCATCTGTGAAGGTGAAGACACACATTAGAATGCTGACCTGCTTTGTGTGAGACTACTGGCCTGAAAGCAAAGGCGATGCAGCAGCTTCCATACAAAACTCACTCTGCCCTCATCACTACCACTCAGAAAAAGATAACATAATGTGACACCAAACTTGATACCACAGATATTTTAGTAGCACAAACGACCAGAAAGCAGCCACGGGGTTACCAGATATCTTCTGTATTTAGAAAGAAAGAGGCATCCAAATTCACAACTTCAAAAAAAAAAATGCCAGGAGAATAAAAGCAGCAATTACTATGCAGGGATTTTTATCTTATGGCTCTAGATAGATGTAAAGAACAAAACAGAACACTTTAAAACTTTAGTTTTCAAATTCAAGAATAAAACTAGTTATGTGACACCCTGGATACCTTACAAAAGCCTGCCCTCAGACCAGGAAACAAAGTCAAGAAATGTGAATAGTAGCCAGGCAGTGGTGGCACATGCAGGCGGATCTGTGATTTTGAGGCCAGCTTGGTCTACAGAACTAGTTCCAGGACAGCCAGAGATACAAGAGAAACTCTGTCCTGAACAATAAATAAATAGATAGATAGATAGATAAATAAATAAATAGATAAATAAATAGAAGAGGGAGGGAGAGGGGGAGAGAGAGGGAGAGGGAGAGAGAGAGAGAAAGGAATAAAGAAAGATGAATAAAGCCAGGTGTGCAGTAGCACACCTTTAATCACAGTACATAGGGGCGGGGGAGCAGAAGGAGGCAGATCTCTATAAATTCCAGACCCATGAGATCCTGCCTCAAAAATGGAAAAAAATAAATGTGGATGGTATCTCCTTAATTTTAAAATATAAACTTAGACCCAAGTGTGGTGGTTCAGACCTGTAATCTCAGCATTTTGTAGGCAGAGGCAAGACACTGCCATTAGTTCAGGGCCTACTTAGTCTGAATATTGGGTTCCAGGTCAGACAGGGATATAGAGCATGCCCCTTTCTCAAAAATAATCAACCAGCTGGGCCTGTAATCTGTGCACTTGAGAAGCAAAAAGGCAGGGGAATCTCTGAGTTCCAGGCCAGCCAGATCTACATTATGAGACTATAATTTTCTCTAAAAAGTTCAAGTATTTTAAGACCCATTCTTTATATAAAAATCTGCAAACTGTCATCTTCATTTTAGTCACTGACATTCCTTCTGATGATGTCTATAATTGGTTTAGAGAATCTAACACATATTTATAGCAAACAGCCCAAATTCCTATGAAAAACTTTAACTGAGATAGTCCAACTTAACTCAGCTTTTATTTTTCTGTTGTTGCTTTTTTCTTCTGCTACATTTATTCAGTGGCCTGTTTGGGTTTTCCACCCCCCCCCATCATTTTTTAAAAGACCTTTTTTCAGTTAATGTAGAAAATAATGGGTCTCATATGACATTTTCACACATATAACCAGTAGATATTACTGAAACTTGTCTATGTGCTAAGCACTAGCTCTACTGCCTAATTCTTTTAACACCTGAGCTGCTGTTTCAATTGTGTGTGCTCCACACCATGGTTCTGAGAGTTCCAACCCCCCTTTTTATTTATTATTTTTTTCTAGACAGGGATTATCTGTATAGCCCTGGTTATCCTGGAACTAGCTCTGTATAGACCAGGTTGATCTCAATCTCACAACTCAAACTCAGAAGATCCTATACCAATCTGCCTCTGCCTCCTGAGTGCTGGGATTAAAGGTGTGCACCACCACTGACCACCCCAGCTATGATTTTATTTCTAATGCATGTGGGATTGTGCTTGTGAATACAGTACCCAAGGAGGCCAGAAGGGAATATTAGATTCCCTGGCTAAAGAGCAAAGCAGTGAACCAGACATGGATGCCAGGAACTAAACTCAAATCCTTTAGAAGAGAGCTATAAGAGCTCTGAAGCACTAAGCTCTCCAGCCCCAACTCCCAACTCCCTTCTTAATATAGAAAATCATACTAACTTTAAATATGTTTTAAAAATCAGCTTTTCCAATTTAATTGTAAAGTGACATAAAACTACCAAGGTTCTTGCAATAACAAGGATTTTTCTCCTATAACAGAAACTGCTGAGGCCGTTTACAGCTTTGCCTTATAAACAAAGGTTTCTAGAAGAAACACTTAGCAATGAGACCACAGAAGGGCAGCATGTCCCTAACACAGAGTTTCTCCAAGAATCCTAGCTTATTTCTAAGGCAGCCTTGTCTAACTTAATTTAAATCTCATATATACTCATAATATATAATACTCAACACCTGAACAAATGAGTCTATGAACACAGATACAATCAGAGTGAAAATGTTTGAACATACCTTTTTGTCACTTGCTTTCCCCATTTCACTTGCTTGCTCAGAATTAGCAGCTTCAACTTTTATTCCAACACCTAATTGCTCTGGCACTGACTCATTTAAAAACCACAAATCGTCCGTAGTGTCTGAAACAATGGCAGTACCTATATCCTAACAGAGAAAGATGAAAGTGAGCTTTGTAATCAGTGACATATCAGAGATGCTGAACCAACTTAGTGTCTTCACATGCCATCGAAAGAATACCATGCCTTTTCGCAGCAGACGTGTCTCTATTTGGCATCTTTTCTATGGTTACAGAATGGGTTGAAATAAGGGTGCCTGGCAAGGAATTTTTTAATAGTGAGAGGTATAATATAAAAGAATAGTGCAAAAAGGAGCTTAAAATAATTCAACAGTTGCTATACTAAACATAATCCATTCAACAGTCATCTCCACAAGTGAGAATCTAGAAAAAAAAATTCCTTCCTATTTAATAATCAGTGACTGCTTTCCACAGAAATAGTGACTGTAATCCCATACTTTGACCATGATACTTTTTCAGTTCTTTTTGAGAAAGTTTCATCACGTAGTTCTGGTGAGCCTAGAATTCACTATGTAGCCCAGATTGGCCTCTAACTCACCATCCTCCTGCCCCCAACCTCTAAGACCTGAGATTATATGCATGTACACACAACTACTGAAGCTTTAAACAACTTCCAGTGTATACAAACTTAACTTTCTGCATTCATCTATAGATACTTTTTAAGAAGTTATTTATATGTATATCTGTTTTGCTGCATGCAGTGCCTACAAAGGCAGAAAAGGGTATTCTCTGGAACCAGAGCTGTAACAGCTATGGGCTACCATATGGATGCTGAGAACTGAACCCAGGTCCTCTGCAAGAACAGTAAACACTGTTAACCTCTGAAACATCTCTCCAGCACATTATCTATATGACATTTTATAGAAGAACTATTTATTTAAAAGAACTTTATGTCCTGCTACTGCTATATGACCTTCTTTTATAGAACAAATACTCGGTGAATGCCTGTTATGTACCAGATACTGTTCTAGGTCTTAGCAAATGAACAATGCAAAATCCCTGGCATTACATTTCAATAATAAACAATAAAAACAAATATAAAACCTAATAGTATCTATAAGGTGGCAAGTGCAATTGAGAATATAAATTAAGATAAAGGCAAGAAAACAAATAACATGATAAAAAGGAATGCTTATGACACACTGCTGGTGGGAAAATAAACTAATACACATACACACCAAACAACAAAACTAATGTAGTAATTATGAAAATCAGTATAAAGGTTTCACATAAAACTTTTCCACTCCAATATATACTATTTAAGGGACTCTCAGGCCCACCACATAGATACCTGCATATCTATGTTTATTGCTATACTTCTCACAATAGCTAAGAAATGGAACTACTCTAGATGTTCATCAACAGATGAATGGATAAAGAAAATATGGTATACAGACACAACAGAATTTTATTCAGCCATAGGAAAAATGACATTCTCAGGAAAATGGATGATCCAGAGAACATTATGTTAAGTGAAATAAGCCAGACTCAGAAAAACAGACATCAAATGCTGTCTGTCATATGCATGTTCTAGATTTAAATTGTATAGGGGGAGGAGGTTCATGAAACTATCAAGAAAAAAAGATCTTACGGACTTGGAACAGACGGTCATGGAATACATGGGACATGAAAGCAAAAGGAGGTGGTGCTGAGCGGGGAGAAGGGGACCACCAGGTGGAGGGTACAAGAAGGGAGAAGGAAGGAAGACCATTAAGAATGAAATATGGAGCCAGGCAGTGGTGGCATACACCTTTAATCCTAGCACTGAAGAGGCAGAGGCAGGTGGATCTCTTGTGATCAAGGCCAGCCTGGTCTACAGAGTGAGTTCCAGGACAGCCAGTTACAACAGAGAAACCCTGTCTCAAGGAGAAAAAAATAAAAAAAATAAAACAAATGGTATATGGATTCTCTAAATCAACTGAGCAAACTTCATATGAACTCACAGAGACAAAGGCACAAGCACAGGGCCTCCACAGGTCTGCACCAGGTCCACTGCGTATATTATAGCTCTCAGTTCAGTATTTTTATGGACTCCTGAGTGTGTGAACAAACGGATCTCTGATTCTTGTGCCTTCTGCTGGACTCTTTCCCTTCTATTGGTTTGCCTTGCCCATCTCTGATGTGATGGTTTTTGTTTTATCTTACTATACTTTATTTTGCTTAAAAAAAAAAAACTATACTAATAAGTTACTAATTACTTATACCACCATTGTCTTAAAAGTTGATTTACATTCTGAATGTCCATTTTTGTTATTAGTAAAAGCATTTTTTTACTCAAAAAAATAAAAGAACCATATATGGAAATGTCATAATGAAACCTATTACTTCATATACTAACTTTTAAAACTTCAAAAGAACTAAGAAAAAAAGTTAGAGGAACAAGGTAGTGGAGAGGAAACAATTTTGAGGGTGGGTTTTGCAGGGTCATTACTTAGAAGTACAGATCTACAAAGTAAGAAACGGATCTCACTGGAATTATGCGACACAGGAACCTTGGAACCAGGGATGATGACCTCTGAAAAGAAATTACATTCAAGTCAAGTCCTAAATCATGAGAAGGAAATAAAAAGATTTGGGGGGAAAGAATGTTCCATAAAGGAAAAAACAAAACTAAGCTGCTTTGGGGAAAAAGGAATTCTTAGCTACAGGATTAAAAACTCTTCTGAGTATGGAACACAGGCAGCGAAAAATGAAGACTGACAAAGACAAGTTACAGACAAGCTAGAGCTACAGTAAGGAGTCGAGATTTGATTCTACTTGTTTTCTGATCCCAATGAAGAATTATAAACATGGCAGTAATGCAAGTTACTCATTAAAAATTGTAATCTTGCCCTATACTCTGGAGGCAAAGAAGGAGGACCTCTGTGAGTTTGAGGCCACACTAGACTACAAGTTCCAGGACAGCCACAGCCAGGGTTATGTAGAGACCTTGTCTCACAAAAACCAAAACCCCAAACCTCCAAACAACAAAGTACTCTTGGGGAGAAATTCATCAGTGGTCTTACCTAGATTAGAAGAATCCTGCAAACTATAATACCAAGCTGTCAGGCAAGATGTAGCCACTGATTCATGCGATAATGGTCTGTTAGGGGGGTAACCAACAACTTCCTGATTAGATATGAGGACCATTCCACAGAAGGGAATTCATGCCTGATCCAAGAACTGGAGAAATGGCTCAGTGATTAAGAGTGCCTGCAGACCCAGGTTCAGTTCCCAGTGCCCATATGGCAGTTCACAACTATATGTAACTTGTTCCAGGAGATCCAACACCCTCTTGCTGGGCTCTGAGAGCACCTGCACACACACACACAGCACTCATACACATACTCAGGCTCACAGACAACACACACGTAGGCAGACACAGACACACACACAGTAGTAGAACCCTACTGTAACAGTCATAACTTGTAACTGATTCCTAACTTGTAACAGATTCCCACTGTGCCTTTTACCCTCTAGCTCAGCACATATAGAAAGAAATCTTTACTGCTCTTGTAGGCAGCCTTGAAAGAGAGAAAGAAAAAGAAATGTTCACTTCACTTTTTATCTGTCCTTAGCTTGGATAACAGGAGCTGCAGAGAGAGCTAGCATCTATCTGAGAGCACTGGACTAGCATTTCACAAACCAACCCACCAACTGCCAACTGCCCCTGCTCTCCTTTGTATTCTAAGCAAAGTTCCCAGAAGTCCAAGTGTCAAGGAAGGCTGCACAGGACAAAAAAATTCTTCAAAATGTCCTGCTACACACACAAAGTAAACACTTTTTAAAAAAATCAAAAATGTTAAAACCAAGAAGCATAGCTGAGGTGTGAAACTGCTCCACTACCTACATGAAAAAGAATGATGGCTTAAATTGGATTACAACAGTCAAAGCAGTAAAAAATAGGTTAGCTCCTGATATGTTCTGGAAAAATCCTCACAACCTAAATGTATATGACAGAAGTCAGTACCTCCTGTAGAATGAAAAGATAGGGGAAGGAGTTCTTGGTTAAAAAAAAATATCGATTTCATGTTCAATGTCAGATTCTATAAAAGTGAACACCACTTACATAGGGACTCAATGTGGACTTTGGAAAAGTCAGTACTAGATCTGAGCATCATATACATATAGATAAAACAAAGCAGTAAGAATTTTTAGATACACTATAGTCAGAGTAAAGAACAATACAAAACAAAAATCTGAGCTCCCTTCAGATGTAACCTTTACCTGATTTGTCTGTAAATCAGTTGAGCCATTACTTCCAGGTATATTGTTGTTTCTCAGGTTCCCTAAAAACCACCACGGCAGGCCAGCAACATCCCACTCCTCAAAATCAAGGTCCAGCTTAGATGTCTCATCTTGAGTTAAATGTTCTATTAAGTCTTCATCTACAGAAATCAAATGGGAAAAAAAAAAAACTGTAGGTAATAAAGAACCAAGATTTTCTCAGAAAACTTAACAATCTTTGTAAAATAAGTAAAAAGAAATTCCTATTCTCAGTAAGAAGGAAACAAAAATCAAACATCTTAGTGTGGGTTTTTTGTGCATGCAGAGTTTCCGAGGGAGTAAGCAGCATAGAGTCACTAACCCAAGAAACAGATTCTGGGGAAATGCCTCCATGGTGCAAATCCATTTATTGCAGAGGGAAATGGATTTTTATGGAAAGAGGAGGACGGTACAGAAGGGAGTTCATTAGCATTGGTCCATGCTTACTAGACACTTCAATCAGCCTATCTAAAGCTTGCTAATCAGAGAGGGATGGGTAAGGTCAGTAAAGGTCCAATAGCCAATATTGGTGAACAAGGTTTCTGTAAAGACAGAGGAAGTAGATACTGCTCTAGCAGGCTTTTCAGCTGGTGTGCCAGGATCATGCCATGCACGCATGTGCTACGGGCCAAGGTACTGGCCTAGCACAGGCACTGAAGCCCGCCTCTTTCTCCTGCCATCATGATCCAGTAGCTACCAACATCTCCTCCTCTACTCTTAATAAAGACCAGTGTCTACATTGGTGTCTTAAATAGTAGATTATATTAGGCTATGACCTTTTCAGAGGCTGACATCAACAATGGTGGAGACCTACTTGCAAATAAACTGGATAAGACAAGGGGCAAACATCATAATGATTATAGAAACATTTTTTTAAAGCTAAACAATATCTTAAAATGGTATGGCTCAAATCTCCCATTTAGGCTTCATTCATTCATTCAAACTGTTAGGGGCAGATGGAAGGAGACCCCCGAAAAATCACCAGGACTTGAGATTGATGCAAAAGCAGGAGGTTTATTTCCAACGCATTGAGGTCCGCTCCCGCAGATCCCTCAAGCGAGGCAGCTGGCAGTGACAATCAGCACACTCCAAGCATGCTTTATATATGCTTTTCAAAGGCAGAGCCCAGCAACAGAGTATCAGGGCATTCTATTGGCTACACAGTCATGTGGGTACCACCCCTCAAACTGATTAGTGCTGGCATATAGCAAGGTTGCGGCTCCTAGAAAATGCAAGCTCGGGGTTTTAGTCAACATGGGTGGGGGAAACCCCTAGCCCAAGGTCGTCAGTCAGCGGTCCATATCTTGTTCATCCCAGAAACTGTCTTTCTTATTCTAGTTCCAGAAACTGTTCTGAGTCACCTTGCCCTTGACTTGGGCCTACACAGTTTTGGTGCTCTTAGAAGCCTGACTCAAGTTTGGCTGCTTTGTTCTTGTCCTTTCAAAACAATGAATAGAAGTTCACTTTCAGGACGCAAACATCTAAAAGCATTTGAACACAAGTGTTCTAAAAGGATTTCAAAATGGCCATTTTCTAAAATTTTAAACATTCCTAACACTGTAATAAATAATGATAATGACTTACAGGCAGGCATGGTAGCACGCTCCTGCCTTTAATCACAGCATAAGTTCCAGATTAGCCAGGGCTACACACAGGGAGGCCCTATCTCAAAAACAAACAAAACTCATAATAACAACAATGACTTAGTCTAATATATATCTGATAATGGCTTAGCCACTGAACTGCAAATGGTAATAACTCAGTAGCCCAACCTCTGAGATTAAAGCAGGAAAGTACAGATCCTAATGGGGAGTCACAAGGTTGAAGAAGTCTTCTTGGTGCCACATATTTTGGATATTTATCAATAACTATATGTTTTGTTATGTAACAACCACTATCAACAGAGAACTCTAAACTGTCCAAATATACATGTATGTGTTATAGAAGTTTATTTTTAGCTACGTTTAAAATGTTTTGTACACTGTTGGGTGAGGGGCTGCCTAGGTTTTGGTGTTTTGTATTGTCCGCAGGTGTTGGATTTATGTGGGGGGTGTTTAATGGCTCATGATCTGCACATATTATCAGTAGAACACCTAAGGAGTTCTGTATCAATAAAAACATCTGACTCAGATGCTCAGGGTTCCACTGTCTAGTATGGTACTTGCCATGATGGTGGTTCCCCCTGCTGAGGTCTAGCCAGGTTTCCAACCTTTGAAATCACCTCTCTGTCTCTTGGGGTGAGCCCACATGGCAGCATAACAACTACATGTATATGTCTTTTCTAGATCAATGGCTCCTAAAAGTGCCACAGATAACAAAGTCCCACATATTTTAAGTAAAAGATTTTAACAGTTACTAAACTCACTGTTGCTATCATATGCAATCTTTTCTTTCATATTTGCTAGTCCTTTTTGTAGTACTTCACCCATTCCCTACTTTCTCACTGTCTTCTACCTCTTCCCAGTGCACTGGACCCGACAATGCCAATCACAGAAGCATGTATGTGCCTAGGCACATATTATTCAAAGACGTCTGCAATAAACTGGTCCCTGCCAGAGCACAACTAATTAATTACACCCTGATATCCTGCTATTATCATAGGCATATCTGTGGCTAGAAAAACTTCAACTACGTTTTCATCCATTCATAACTGTAATAATCAGAAGCTAATTCCCAAGACAGACTCATTAAAGTTACCCTTGTGTATTCAAGCTCTACAATTTATTATGAAAAGATAGATGAATAATTCTTTCCACAGGTAAAAATGTTGTTCTTTCTACCTACAGATCTTCCTGGAAATTCTACAACTATTTATTCGTAAATTTCTATCACAAATTACATATATTATTGTGAACCATTATTTTAAACAGCTTTTTGTGAGTAGAAAATAAAGATTTGCAGTTAAATGAAATCACACTTTTTAGCCTGGTGGTGGTGACACACACCTTTAATCCTAGCACTCAGGAGGCAAAGGCAAGGTGGAATCTGTGAGTATGAAGCCACCCTGGTCTACAGAGTGAGTTCTAGGACAGCCAGGACTACACAGAGAGAAGCCCTGTCTTGAAAAACCAAAAACTAAAAATATATAAATAAATGATTAATTAAACGCCATAATTTCAGAAAATAATGTTATAATGTTTTAGGAGAAACTTCTGAAATACAGTTGACTCACTCTGACCATGTGTCTAACAAGATAAAAGGCTCTAGCAAGGCAATGGAGCTACTCAACTTCCTATCTAACGTTTGCCTCTGTGCTACTACTACATGTATCTGCCATTTTTGCAAGCTTAAATCTTTAAAAACTAGCTGCCACCTCAAAAGATGAAAGCCAAGTCAAAATATAAAGTCTATAGAGGGCAACCAAAACTCAAAAGGCAGAGTAATCTGAGGCTGTACACAAAAAGCAGCAAGAGGAAACTTGAACAAACAGCATCCTCTCAAACTCACTAGCTCATGGAAGGATCCTCAACTTCCCACTCTGTCCAGAAGCTACTAAAGAATACCTACTACATAGATAGATGTAGTATAGATGCCATTTCTAGATGTACAAATGAAGAAGAGAAGAAGGGAGGCAGAAAGAAGTCTTAATCCAAAACTCACCTTCTCTAGAATCTCTGCGTTTAGGTTGTGAGGTAGGCAGTGTATGAGTATCACCTTCTTCAGTTCTTTTTCTGGAACTGGAGCTTCCTATTGCACTGTGCTGAAAGGGAAGGGTGTTTATTAGCACATCAGAAATGACTGAGACCAGGGGATGTAGCAGTTCCATTCTGGCTCACCAGTTAGTGTGCAACACAATGGGTTATGCACAAGAGAGCTCTACAGCTGACAAGAGTTGTCAAGGAAAGCAACACAACACCTCTCAAACACCACAAGAAGAGCTAATAGAACCCAAACTTGGGGAGGGGAATAACCTCTGTACAAAGGTCAAAATACACTCATGAAAAACATGTTGTCTGAATAGCCTACTTCTATTAGACATAATTCAGAAAGCATGTGACACTGTCACCGTATTCCAAGATGATCTTAATGTTTCCCCAGGTTTGAGGAAACTTTAGGAAATAGCATGATATGAATTTAACTGCAATGAGCCTGCTACAGTCTAATACAGCAATTCCTCAAATACCCAAATACCACCTTGAACACACGCATGCGTGAACACACGCATATACACACAAACACACACACACACAGAAAGAGAGAAAGAGAGAACAACTGGAAGAAGTGAAAATCAGAAGTGCTACATCCCAAAGACACATTCAGAGACTGGAACTCTGTTAAGGGCAGAACAGAGAAGGTTCACTCTGTCCCTGGTCTATGAACTCCCAAGGACTTTTCTTATTAAATTCTTACCACATTCACGAAAAGGCCTTGGGAGTCCAAGATCCACAGGTACAGAGAAGGGGCCACTCTGTACAAGAAAAGAAGTCACCATGTGGTGATTTTACCTTCAGTCGGTCTTGACTTGGAATATCCATACTGTGATCCTGTGCGAGAGCGAGAGTCTGAGCAGCATCTGGATAGCAAGTAAAACAAAAGGAAAACCTTCCCTGGTAATAACCATTCTTTCCACACAGAAGGACCTCAGCACACAGCCCTGAGGCAGGCTTGTTCTCTACAGATGGACTTCTGCCTGGAAAAGACTCTCATTCCCAAGAAGGGAAACAACCAAAACTGGTAAAAATGACAAAAAACCAAGACAGGCCATATTTAAAAGATAACACCAGAACAATCTGGAGGAAAACAGAAGTGGCTGAAGATGCTCTTCCATGGCATGTGCTCAGATTTTTATGCAAAAAGTGATCTCAAGTAGAAAGCAACGTAGTGTTCATTGCTTCCTGTATCGACAAATTGCCTACCTTACAGACAACAAAAATTACTTATTTTAGTTTGTATTTTTTAAGTGTACAAGATCTGAAAACCAGGAATTTGCCAGATTTGTTTCAGAAAACAATTCCATCTTCAAGCAAACCTGAATTCTTAAATGCCAATGGTGATTTCATGATCTGAATTCCAATCCACTGATGACAGACTGGCTTTTTCCACTAAGTCTTACCCTTCTCAGTGACTACATTTTTAAGAAGTTAAAGTTTCTCTCCTAACAATCAACAGAAGGAGAGGAAAGGGAGGGGGAGATCATAGTTGAAATTTTTTAGTTTCTTCTTATTTACTATTATTGTGTTTAATGAGTACAGGCACATGTGTCACAACTTGCACTGTGAAGATCAAAAGACAACTATGGGAGTCAGTACATTCCTTCCACAGTGTGTTCTGGAGATCAAACTCAGGTCATCAGGCTTGTACAGCAAGTGCTTTTAACCCACTGAGCCATCTTACAGCCCAGACACACATATATTGCATTAGCCCAAGAGGAAAATGTATCCCAAGGACTTGGAGAAGATGAAAATGAAACAAAAACTAAAAACATGACCGCAGAAAAGAACAAGCTACGAAGATACTAACCTGACCTAAACCATTACTACATGAAGCCTCTTGTAACTGAGACACGTTCAAATGCACCTGCTGACAACTGGATTCACCAACCACTAGGAGAGCCAGAGGGAAGAAGACATTCATGGAAAACAGCAGCAGCACCTGACAGACTGCAAAGAACCCAGATCTGAACTCTACAACTACCCTGACAATTCAGTCACTTTGCACAAAACAAACATTTTTCAAAATTGTAAAAACATTACTTCTAGAAATATGTTTATACCTAAGTAAAAACAAAAAGTTCAGAGAAAGCATGTTCTGGCCAAAGTCATCTTCAAAGCAAAATCAAACTAATACAATACAGGTGAAGCGGCTCTTTAAAAAAAAAGCAACCTGTGGTCACTTGGCATTACACACCTTACTACTTCATGTAGGCTCGACTATAAAAAGCAAAAAGAAATTATCTAGAAAGCTACAATGTAGAAAGAAATTTAAAAATAAATACAAAACTTGTTTATTCCATTTTATTAGTGTACCTGAGGAAAGTTGGAGAAATTATTTAGAAAAAAAAAAAAAACCTTCATTTTTAAATAATAGCCATTTTCTTCAACAAGCAAAATAAAGGTCTAACGCACTTGCAATGATACAAAAGTTATTAAAAAAAAAAAAAAAGCACTTCTTTAAATTTGTCCTTTCAAATAAAACATATGAAATCCAATTAATTTTCAGGTCAACAGAGACATCCAACCTTAAGCAACCAACTATAAGACCAAGTCAGAACAATCCAAATTACTTGCAAAATTCCCTATGAAATCCTATACAACAATTAAAGTTTAAAAAATTCTTTAAAAAGTTCCTTTCAGCAGTTTCCTAAGGCATCGTTATGCTATGATTTTGTTACATATTACCACTGAAGAAATCTGGGTAAAGAGCATGCTCAACACCTCACACTTTTTCTTTTTCCTGAGCCTAGGTAGCTATGTAGCCCGCACTAAAATGGAACGTTAGATACCCATCTCTGCCCGGAACACCTGGAACGGCAGGTATTTGCTACCATATCAGACTCTGTGGCTCTTAAGTAAAAAATTTCTCATAATGACAAGTTAAATAAAAAATGTTGGGAGGCTGGAGAGATGGCTCAGCAGTTAAGAGCACTCGCTGCTCTTCCAGAGGTCCTGGGTTCAATTCCTAGCAACCATATCACAGCTCACAACTGTCTGTAACTCTGGTTCCAGGGAATCCCACACCCACACGCAGGCTTTGCCTCATGTGAATGTAGGCAAAACACCAATGCACACAACAGCAATTCCCTAACATTCGGAGGGAAAATGTGTGCCCAAAAATTTAGGAGGGTGGAACAAATCCTGTTCCAAGTTAAGCAGATGTGTGTGGCATAATGGGCAATGCGAGGAATGGCCAGTGGCCAGAGACCATTGAGTCCAGCACTGGGCAAATAACTACTTTGAGTTTTAAGATAACAATACAACCTTCTGTTTCCATACATCCAGGACCGCCTCACAGGGTGGCTATAAAAATGAACTGAACCATTTAAGAAATGTTCTTTATAATACATGACAGAGAAAGATATATGCAGACAAAGTACGAGAAAGAAAATTGGAAGGGGAGTAAACTATGCTCAGTCTAAATATTCAGAGGATAGATCAGAAAACAAATTTAACTGAATACATAAATCAAAATTATAAATACCTTTACGTGTTTCAAGCCATCAGTGACTTTCCAAAAATAAGCCATACTAGTTCACAAATGACAATAAACCTCCCTCTTGTTTGCAAAGCTCCCCCTCTCAATGTCTTTTACTGACATGAAAAGAAATTTAGGATGGTTCTTTGCAGTCTATTTACTACCATCAGCATGAGCAAAATCTAGCAAGATGGTATGTATGACTTGGACAATGTCCCTCAAATCTAACAAATCTGAAGCAAACAGAGGAGTTTGCTTTGCCAAGTTTCATTGCCAGAAGTGAGTGAGTGTTAAAACACATTTCAGTAGTACCTCTAAGCCACCACTTTGGAGCCGGACTGGGTTCAATGAAACAACCAGTTTTCTCTTCATACCTAATAAATTTAAAGGCGGTATTTGAGAGGTCTGTGAAGGGTCAAATTGGCTTGCAGGTAATAGTTTACTGAGCCAAATATAGTGGCTCACGCTTAAAATCCCAACATTCAGGAGATTGGGATAGGCAGATATTTCCAAGTATGAGGCTAGCCTGGGGTACATAACAAATTCCAGGCCAACCTGAACTACAATGTATGATTCTGTCTCATAAAGACATGTGTGTTACATAAACAGATTACTAAGATCATTAAAGTGGAAATTTCTTGGGAGAATCTGGATCAGAGTGAAGAAACTAGCAAAAGCCCACAGAATCCTACGTGAAAGAGGGACAGACTTACATAATTAATGGAGCCATACAAAGGAAAAAGAAAAGAAAAAAAAAGCCCAAAACATCACCAGTGAAGGTATGTGAGCAAAGAAATTTAAACTTGAACCTACTCAAGCATCACTAAAACAGCAAGGCCAAGAAACACAACCACAAGGATACAATCTGTCAATTCTAGAACACAGCCAATCCCTACAGGATAAATTACCCAAATCTTCAACAAATGTGATGAAAACGAAAAAGATGTGTTCCATACCTCAGCAGGGTGGCCATAGTTAATAATTTATTGACTATTTCAATAGCTAAAAATGGAGATTTTGAATGTTTCCAACACACACAAAAATCTAAACTTGAGATGGTAGGCATGTTAATTATCTCAATCTGGTCACTGAATATTCTTTATGTAACAAAATACATGGCACCCCACAAATATGCACAATTATTGTGACAGTCAAAAAAGATGTTAATTTAATGTCAAGCCAAATCACACACGCACAAAATGAGATCAAGTTTTTTGTTTGTTTTTTTGCACTGACCCAAAGCAATATGTGGACTTTGGATCCTCACATGAACAAACCAAAAACAAAAAGTATTTTTAAGATGACTGAGAGGAAAAACAACTACAAACTAGCTTATTCGATAGGACTAGAGAACATTTATTAATTTTATTATTACTTATGGATACAATTATGATGTGGTTATGTTTGAAGATAAAATGTCCATATCTTAAAGATTTTTTAGAGTATATAAGGAGAAAGCAAATAGAATACAACGGTCATAATTACTAAGTTTAAGTTGGGCCTGCATCCACAGATTGGTAAATCCAGTTACTAGAAAGACCCAGGCAGGGGGATACACAAATGTAAGGCCTGCCTGAGCTACAGAGTAAAAGGTCAGCCTGGGCAACCTAGGGAGATATTGTCTCAAAATAAGTAAACAGAAAGCTAGAAATGTATATTAATGGTAGAGCACACAAATGCAAGGCCGTAGGCTCAGTGCCCTGCGATACATAAGGAAAAAACGATATTTAGGGTGTAGCCATCTCTCCTCTCTCTAGCTTCAGTTTGATTCAATTCACTGGTGAAAACGTAACAGTAATACCACCCTGTATGACATACAGTAGTACACGCTTCCTTCCCAGTCATGTCAAAGATAACACTCCATTTCATCTTGACCTTTGTCCATCACTTGCTCCCTTAAATTCAAAGCTACAATAGACTGAGGAAACATGTAACATACCTGTGTTAACAGAGGCTGATGTGACAAGATTCTTTCTTAGCATATCATAGAGAGGGCTGTAAAAGAAATAATATATAAGTATTTGTGGTTTTCCATTATATATTAAATATTATTAATGTGGTATGTTACCTTCCTACTTTCTCTTAGATATATAGACAGAATCTTTCCAAGATTTTTTTTTAATAATTTAAGTATTAAGGAGGAGGCAGGTTGGGGCTGCAGAGATGGCTCAGTGGTTAAGAGTACTAGCTGTTCTTTCTGAGGACCTGGGTTTGATTCCCAACACCTACATGGTGGATCACAACCATCTGGAACCCCAGTAACAAAGGATCTGATACCCTCTTCTAGCTTCTGTGGTGACACCGGCCAGGAACACACATGGTGCGAAGACATGAATATAAACAAAATACTCACACATAAAATAAAAATAAATCTTAAAGGAGTTAGATACAGTAGTGCACACTGGGAACTCCAGCATTTGGGAGGTTCAGGTTGGAAGATCAAGTTCAAGGTTATTCTTAGCAACATAACTGATTCTGAGTCCACTTTACCCTAATGTGAGAACTTATTAAAAATCCCAAAAGTGAATGTCCAGCCCCTACTACCTTGTCCCCAATAAAAATTTGATCACTTTATTTTATTGACTATTAGTAACCTAATTGGGTAAGATTTCTTTGAACATTATTCTTTCTTTCTAGAAATCAAGCTTTGCATTTTTGACTAAGAAATGGGAGTGTGAAAGGAAGCTTTACCAATACTAAAACAGAATAAGCTCAGAAAAAAGTAGTGACTTCTAAAGGGGGGATCACCTGGAGGGTGAAGTAGGGAAGACAGACGGCTCAGCCAGTAAGAGCACTGACTGCTCTTACAGAGAAACAGAGTTCAGTTGTCAGCACCCACATCATGGCTCACAACCATCTATAACCAGTTCATGTATGTAATGAAGCACAGACATATACATGCAGGCAAATCATCTAAACACATTGAAATAAAATTTTTAAATAAAAAATTTTTTTAAAGAACACTAGCTTCTCAGGTACAAACTACCTTGATAGGATAAAGCAATGATCCTATACATCCCCATATAAGCAGAGAATGCCATACAGGTCAAATTACTCTACTTGATTCTTACTGGGCTCACAATGAACCTCGAACTGTCCTGTAGTTCGGTATTCTTATCAGCTCACACTTCCTCCTTTCCAATACCTTACAAACTTCTAACCTAGTGACCTGATTCCCTTCTATTCAAATTTTATGTAAGATGTTCAATCAAAATCTCTCCTTCCGATCAGTCCCTCTAACAACTGCTCTAGCTCAGCTCTAAGTTTGCTTCCTCAAGGACCTCTGACGCTCTAAGTCCCAGCCACTCCCCATTTCATGTACTTTTCTTCTATAGCACTTACTGTCATGTTATTTAACCGTGTATGAAGACTAATGCATCATATGTGTCATTAAATCAGACTGCCCACGCTGCTCACTATAGCGCTATGCATGTTATCTCACCTGCTACACAGTATGTGCAATTCCTAAAATACTTGTTGGCTAAAGAAAAAAATCACTGGTAATAACCTACACAGATTGAGTGAGTAGGTATAAGCACTTAAAGATACATAAACCCTCACCCTTTTTACCTTGGATTTTTCACAGAAAAGCTCTGACATCCGAGTAGATCTCCCAAAAGATCTCCACCACAATATACCATATGTTGCTCCTGTTGATCATAGAGCTGTTTCACCATTATATACTGGCCTAGATAGTGCATTACCTGCATGAGAATAAAATACCATGAAATGATCTGTCTGACTACTGCCAAAATCACAATTACCCATGAGTGACTGAGATATTTCGCTAGAGAAAAACATACCACACGCCAGTGTTTGGATGCTGACAGTGTATAAGCAATCCCCAAATAAGATAGATGTCCCTACTACTAAGTTCATCCACTCAGCCACCAACAGCCAGAGATTTTAGCACCAAAATATACTGATCTAACAATAAAAAAGCGGTAGCAACTCAGTGTTCCATTGGTAAATGTCCCATGCTTAGTGGACCATTAGTCCTAATACAAAAAAATAAGAATCCAGGTCTTTAACAAATAAAAATGTAGTCTATTGGGCTTTTTCTATTCAAGTTTCAAAAACTCATGATTCTAACCTTGAAAAGTGTCCTTTTACATGCAGATGAAGCATGTCACAGAACCTTTATTATGTCATCTAGGTTGATACATTGTTAGATGAATTTCATGACAAACAAGGTCCTGACCCTGAAATGTTTTTAAAGGTTGGTATATTAAAACAACAAACTTTTTACTAAATAATTAAGTTCTTGTTTAATATCACAAGCAAGCCAAAGACATCTGTAATCTTAGCACTTAGGATAGTAAGACAAGAAGACTAATTCAAAGGCAGGCTGGGATGCATAGAAAGTTCTAAGACAGCCTGGGAAAATATCACAAAGACTGAAGGAGCTACCGTTAGGCCCTGGTTTCTAGGGAATTATTAAACATCTACATAAAACTTTTCTAACACTGTTTCCCATTATATAGGAGCAATGACTATTAACTATCCCCTCTCCAACATACTGTGAGAGCTAAAGTTATGTTTTAAGCATTTTTAAATTTTGTTAATGTTTTGCTAACCTTTCTTTTAATTTTACGTGAGTGGGTATTCTGCCTACATGTGTGTCTGTACATACACCATGTATATGTTGGATTCCCCCAGGACTGGAGTTAGACAGTTGTGAGCTGCCAGGTGAGTGCCAGGAATTGAATCCATGTCCTCTGGAAGAACAATCAGTGCTCTTAATCCTTGAGCCATCTCTCCAGCCCATGTTTTAAGCTTTAATTACTATCTATAAAACAAAAATACCTCTAACCTGTAAATCCCACTTACCCAAAGATTACTTCCTGAAATGCTGAGAAGCATGCCACATGTTTTCACTTACACAAACAAGATTGGCTGCCCCAACTGCACAGGATGCGCTTGATCACACATAGGCGGGAGGCACATAGTAAGTATGTCAGGATGTATGCTTGCCCCTGACTGGACAAAGGCGGGAAGTATATACTCTTTTGGGTTTTGCCTTTATAACCATCTGACTGATTATTTTGCCACCATTCTCTTGGGCATCTTAGGAATGGACTGGTCAGTGTTCATTGTCCTGGCCAGTATTTACTAAAGCTTGCTTCAAATTTGGCCTAAAAATTGCGATAGCAGTCTTATTTACTTGACCAGTGAGATTAACAATACCCACATATTAATGGATTGATTAGCTTAGTTCTCACATCTAAAAGTATGATGGAGAGGCTGAAGAGATGGTTCAAAGGTTAAGAGCATTTGTTTTTCTTGCAGAGGACCCAGATTCAGTTCCCAGCACCAAATTGCATCTCACAACTGGCTGTAACTCCAGGTCCAAAGGATCCAACAGCCTCTTTTGACCTCCATGGGGACTGTATGCAAAAGTGGACTGATACACATACAGGCAAAACACCCATACACATAAGATAAAAATAAATATTTCTTTAAATAATTAATAAAATGTGACAGAAATAAGCAAATAGGAACAGATATTCTTCATGATCATAAACTCAAAAAAGAAAAAAAAAAATCAACTCCAAGTATATAAAGTAAGATCTTCTAAAACATTAAATTTAGGGTTAAAGAGATGGTTAAGCAGTTAAGAGCACTGATGTTCTTATAGAGATCCTAAGTTCAATTCCCAACACTCATCTGGCAGCTCACATTATCATTGTAGCACCATGAGATCCAATACCTTCTTCTGGTATGTAATGTACATGCATATAAAATACTCATATACATAAATAAGTAAATTTTTTAATTAAATTTATATGCACTACTACTATTACTATTATCAGACTCGTTTAATATACACACTGAGAACCATGAATTAAACTAAAAACAAAAAAATTTTCTTTCTTGCACAAAGTGAACATAAAAGAAAGCTTATGCAAACAAAGGCAAACTCTGCTACACTAATAAAGAAAACAGAATAACAACTAGATATAAAAATCTAGACTTTCAGGCCAAACATAGTAGCACATGCCTTTAATCCCAGCACTTGGAGGCAGAAGCAAATGGATTTCTATGAGTTCCAGGCCAGCCTGGTCTACTTATTGAGTTCCAGGATAGCCCCAGCTACATAGAAGGACCCTGTTGAAAGAAATATATATATATGAGAGAGAGAGAGAGAGAGAGAGAGAGAGAGAGAGAAAGGGAAAGAGAGAGAAGAGGAGGGGGAGGGGAGGGCAGGGAGGAGAAGGGAGAAAGAGAAAGAAAAAGAAGACAAAAGAAAAGAAAAAAAGGAAAAGAAAATATAGTCTTTAGTAACAGTTTGGGGGCCAATGGGTAAAAGTGCCTGACACTAACTGAGATGGATCCCCAAGACCCACAAAGAAAAGGAAGAACCAGCGGATGGTCCTCTGACTTTGACAAGCTCACTGTAGGCATCCCCACTCAAGTATACACATATACAAATAAATGTAATGAAAAACTTATTTTGTATTAAGTCTTATGATTTTAGAGAGACAGCCCAAAATACATCTTTAATTTAAAATAATAAGGAAGTCAAGGATGTAACTATGGTAGAACACTTGTCTAGCATGTGTGAGGAGGCCCTGCGTTCAAGTTCCAACACAGCAAAACCAAATAAGATAACGAAAGAAATCTGATTATTCTAGAAAACTTTGAAATGCCTCAGTTTGTTTCCTTAAGGAGCATAAAAGGTTCAAGAATGCAGTGCTGATAGATGTGTACTGCTAAGGAAAAAAGAGATTTGTTTTCCACTTAGGAAAGGTAAAGAATCTCCTTTACTAAATGCAAACTGTTGGAGTATATTAACATTTTAATGTTGTTTCCCACTTAAAGAATTCAATGTGCTTTGGTGGTCTGGGGAGTAAAAAAGCTTCCAGATGCTAAGTGAGTTATTTAAATTTCCTAAATGTTCAAAATGACTCAGTGATCAGAGAGAAACTGACAAATGTACAATGAAAAGTTAATGCATCAAATTCCTGCCTGGCAGCAAATCTTGTAAGCTGTGATACTTTTTTCAGCCACACATTTTGCATTATAACTTCCAGGCCAATGAATCTGTATAGACCACATATATGCATTGTAAAAGGAACACCAAGGGCAACAGGAAATTAACCAGGCAGTCTTTTTGTAACAGCAGAAGCTGCCCCTTTCTTAGCTCTGATGTCAGAACTATGCACATGATAGCCTCTACTCAACTGTTCCTAAAATTGGGAACCATCTCTGATGGCTTACCTCTTTCATGGTGAATACTTCATCTTGAGCACCTGCTGCCTGCAAAATCTTCAGAAGTGGCGGTTTTGGTCGTACCTGCTGTAAACATAAAACATTAAGACAGAATGTTCATGTACCTGACAGGCCTGGAAATTACGATGTAGTAGAGTTGGAGGTGGGGAGGACCTTGAATTCTGGATCCTCCTGCATAAACCCAGAAAAAAAGCTGCTATTTACATTCGAGTTAGATTGGTTTCTGAGATCGAGACACTTGCTGCCTTTCTGATAAGTCATTTACAACGGGGAGTATAACCATATCTATGAGGATGACAATAATAATAAATTTTAAAGGAAAATAGGTGTTGGCAAGAAAACAGAAAAACTAGAATCTTTGTGCATTTCTGGTGGAAATGTAAAATGGTTTAACTCCTGAGGGGAGTTGGGGGGTTGGGGCAACTTGGCAGTCCTTGGAAATACAGCTCATCAGTTAAGAAAACTGGCTCTTTCAGGGATTTAAGTACAGTTCCCAGTACCCACAAGGCACCTCACAACTGTATGTAACTCCAGTTCCGGGGTATCTGACATGTTCTGTCTGGTTGGTACCAGACACACATACGATGTACAGTCATACATGCAGGCAAAACACTTGTACACATATTTTTTAATTAATAATTAACAAAATTACCGAGTAAATACACCAATTCTACTCCTATGTATCTACAAAAAATCTGAAAGCTGGGGGCCAGGCACTGGGTGCACACTTTTAATCCTAGCACTTGGGAGATAAAGGCAAGATCTCTGTAAGTTTGAGGCCAGCCTGGTCTACGTAGCAGATGTTTTTATTATAAAATTAAAATGAAAAGTAAAACACTGAGGAAAGACAAAGTTATCCACTTACTGCTCTGCCACTCTGTTACAGCCATAGTAACTTGATGACTTTATCACATATGTCTTATGTACATTTGCCTCCCCCATATACTTTTGTATCTTGTATCTTTGATTTAAAATTTCCTGTTTTTCACCCTACTCATTACTCATTTTTGTTTGCTGCTTTAAACTGACCTCAGAACCTCACACATGCTAGGCAAGTACTCTACCTCAGCTATGTTCTCAGGGACCTTACTAATTATTAATGAACATAGAATGCACCATTCTTATGTATCAGCTTATTAATTATTTACTTAAACCAAGGAATGGCAGACACTGTTCTATATTTGTAAAAACATTGCTTTTTCCTCTTTTGCTCTCTTTTGGCAGCTCTGGGGATCTAATCCTGGGACCTACACATCCAAGGCAAGTGTTCTGGAGCTCAGCTGGCCCCTACCCCCACTGCAAACAGGTATACTAGAATATAACCATGCCCATGAGTTTACATTTTGTTTAGGGCTACCTCGCTGAAGGGTTAAGATGCAATCTTTATGGCCTGCAAAGCCTAACATACCTGTTTTCTAGTCCTATTCAGAAAGTCTGTTGACGCCTACCTACTAAACTTGAAGTGGTTCATAATTTGTGCTATTAAAAGTAATGCTACTTGGAATCTGAGTGGTGGTTTACCACAAAAACCATGGCACCTGAGAAAGCCAAATTCATCTTTGTCTACAGAGCAAGTGAGGCCACCCTGGGCCACACTCTGTTCCAAAAAAAAAAAAAAAAGTAATGCTGCTTGGAAATCATTATTCAGCCGGGCGGTGGTGGCACTTGTCTTTAATCCCAGCGCTTGGGAGGCAGAGGCAGGAGGAGTTCCAGGCCAGCCTGGTCTACAGAGTGAGTTCCAGGTTCCAGGACAACCAGAGTTACAACAGAGAAACCCTGTGTGTGTGTGTTGGGGGGGGGGGGGGCGCGAGGGAATAAATGAGGAGGAAGAGGAAAGGGGGGGAGAAAGAGAGAAGGAAGGCAGGCAGGCAGACTATTCATATCATTTTTCATACTGTAGACAGCCTACCTGGAATATTAAAAGTGGAAGCAACTAGGAGGTGGGGAGATGGCTCAGTCAGTTGAGTGCTTGATGCACAAGCATGAAGACCTGAGTTCATTCAGATTTCCAGCACCCACACAGAAAGCCGTCCGTATATGGTAGCAGGTATCTATAATCCTGGCACTAAGAAGGCCGTAACAAGGGGACCTTCCTGGACTGGCCAGTCTAGCTTAATCAGTAAGTTATAGCTTTAATGACAGACCCTGTCTCAAAAAATAAGGTAGAACACAACTCAGAGATAAGCCATCTTGATTTGAATGAAAAAGACTCGTTACTCTTTAGCAATTCTCTACTTCCTATTAAGTTAGATGCATAATTAAATTCTTCAGGTGGAAAGAAATCTATGAAATGCTATTCCGATCTATCTGCACTGGCCAGAAGACAGAAAGTCGAGAAAGGAAAAGTAGCAGTTTCAACCATGAGCCAGCAGTGGGTGGCAGAAACGAACAGAGGCAACTATGACTGTGGAATGACAATACATGGATTTTACTCCTCAGAACACATCCTAGGCACAAGCCTAAATACAACAGTAATTAAGCCACCCCCAGGTGAGAAAGTTCTACAGCAACGACCTACATTTGTAAGTAATAAAGATTCTTTTAAAGTGAAAGTTTTATTCTGTGAAGAAGAAAAAAAAAAAGCTTAAGGTAGCTAGGAACATACTTGCCTAGTATGCACGAGGTCTCAGTTAAATACCCAGCATAAGAAGGATATGCAAAAGACTGAAACAAAGTTAAGCAACGGAACCAGTTTAAATTAAATTGGTTAAATTTAATTTAAATTTATTTTAAATTTAATTAAATTTAAATTTAGTTAAATTCATCTATGAGATGAAAGACAAAGCAGGCTGAGGGGGTCTCAGATGCAAATTTGTGTGGATAAATAAGCACTAGGAAAAATAGATGTCATCTGCCAGGGACTAGTCTGAGAACTTGGCAGCATCAGTAAGTTTATAGCACACTACTGTAGAGCTGGAACGTCTACTTTTGATATAGCTTCAAAACTTCCTCATTCTGATACACAGGAAGCAGACAGGTGAGCTAGAGCTTTTCTAACTACGGAGTTTACATCATGCTAAACTAACCTCTATACCAATCCACTGTACCTAACACCCATCATTTCCAAACACTCAGGACAGCCCGGATTGTAACCTACTACACATCTCCAAGCTGGTCCCTAAAGCATGCCCATGTTATACAACTTTGTTGATTTATTTTTTATTTATTTTTGTTTTATTTAAGACAGAGTCTCTCTATTATGTAGCTCAGGCTGGCCTCAAACCCAGAGATCCATCTGTCTCTGCCTCCTCAGTGCTGAGATCAAAGGCTTGTACTACCCCCACCCAGCCCAATTTTGTTTTTAGATTATATTTTACCAAATTTGCATCTCTTCCTTTTATAGACCTCCCTCACTCTAAACTTTCACAAATATTTCTTTTTTTTTAATTTTACTTATTTTATTATTGTTGTTGTTACTGTTGTGTATTTTTGAGATGGGGTTTCTCTGTTGTAACTCTGGGCTGTCCTGCAACTCACTCTGTGGACCAGAATGGCCTGGAACTCACAGAGATCTGCCTGCCTCAGCTTCCCAAGTGCTGGGATTAAAGGCCACCACCACCCAGCTCACAAATATTTCTTATACTTTTTTCCTAAAGTCTTGACTTTTTACATTTAAATCCTTAATCTATTTGGAACTTTTTTTTCCAGAGATGTGAGATAATCACAAAATAATTATTTTATAAAATTAATGTTTACTACATCTTTTTTTTCACCAATTCCAAATTCTTTCACTATATATTAAGGTATAACATACTATAAAGTAATTTTTTAAAGAAAATATTAAAGGAAAAAGTCTGCGGCTGCAATGATGGCTCAATGATTAAGACCACTTGTTCTTCCAAAGGAGTTGGGTTCAATCCCTACCACCCACACGGTGACTCACAATTGCCTGTAACTCCAGTCCCAGGGGATCCAATGTCCTCTTCTGGCTTCCAAGGGCACTGCATGCATGTGGTGCACAGACACACATGCAGGCAAAACATCCATACACATACAATAAAAATAATCTTTAAAAAAAAAAATTCTGTCTGCAACAGGATACATCAAATCAGGGAGGAAGAGATTGTCAAGAGTCTGTATCCACAATGCCTAAAGATAAGCTATGGATTTTGTATTGCTTTTTATAGATGGACTTTCTCTTTTTTTAATCTATTTATTTATTTTAATGTGCATTGGTGTTTTACCTGTATGTATGTCTGTGTGAGGATGTCAGATCCCCCGTAACTGGAGTTACAGATAATTGTGAGCTATTGTGTGGGTGCTGGGAATTGAATCTTGATACTCTCTGGAAATACAGCCAGTGCTCTTAACCACTGAGCCATTTCTCCAGACCAAGCTATAAATTTTGTAAGAATATATTTGCTGTATTTATAATTTAAGATAATCTTTTAAATAAAACAAACTAATCTGACCTGATGGCACATGCCTAGGATCCCAGCATGTGGGAGACAGGCAGGAGGATCAAGCAAGTTCAAAACAGCCGGTTCTACAAAGCAAGGTCAAGGTTAGCTGGGGCTACATAGGGAGACCCTGTCTGTATCTCTCTGTGTCTTTCTCAGACCTCAGAAGGAAACTGCACAAGCAAAAGGAAAGAAAATCAGCTAATTACAACCAGATGAGACAAAAAAGAACTTAGATAACCTGGCCCCAGATTCTCTACTACCCACCTCTAACCTAAAACACATTCCTAGAGAAAGAAAAATGTAAGAATTAAACAAGCAGAGGGGCATAAGGAATGAAAACTCAGACTGATCTTGACCATTTCAAGCAATCTATAAATTTCAAAAAATGTAATCAATAATCAAATCAAAGTTATTTCCATAAGATTTTTACAATATCACCATTTCTGCTTTAAGCAAATCCTAAACATCAAGTCCAGCTATATTTGATTTCTTAAAACTTTAAAGAAAAATAAGATGCCTGTCATAATTACCTGACTGATTCGTTCTGAAGAGATTCTGCAAGCACTGTCAGATGTTGAACACTGAGCTGAGGTGGAATGTGATGTCATTTTGGCAGTGAAGAATCCGCAGTCAGTTTGAAAACTAAAAGGGAAAACAGACACACAAAAAAATGTAAAGTAGAAAAATCTGCCTTTAGCATTTATTAAGAAATAAGTCAAGCATGGAAGCATATACCTTAAAACTAGCAAGTATTTTTTTTATTTGTTATATATATACATATTATCTCTCCATAAATGCAAAATACCCACACTCAGATTCTCACTATCTTTCTATTTCTGATCCAGCACAAAACCTGGAGACTACACCACCCCTGCCTCCCTCAGGTGAATCCTGAAACAGAGACAGGTTTGGACATGTTCCACCTTCAATGCTGATGCTAATGAGTACATTGTTCTCTGAAAGTAAATTTACAATCTCTGCTTCCCTCTGGCTGTCAGGTGGTACCAGTTAGTCCTGTGCTGAGTGTTTAAGATAAGAGCTAGGAGACACACACAGCTGGAAAATCACCAAGTATCCAAGAGCACGGTATTCTAACATGCCTGGACATGAAACGACAGGAAAGTGAGTGGCAACATTTGCCTGGTGGTAGGGCACACTAATAATCTCAGCACTTGGGATGAGGTTTGTCATGAGTTCAAGATCAGCCTGAGGTACACAGTGAAACCCTCTAAAAAAACAAAAAAAAAAAAAAAAAAAAAAACAAAAAAAAAAGCACCAGGTGGTAGTGGTACATGCCTTTAATCCAAGCACTCAGGAAGTAGAGTCAGGTGGATCTGACTGAGATCAGCCTGATCTCCAGACTGAGTTCCAGGACAGCCAGGGTTATAACAGAGAAATGCTGTCTTGGAGAAAAAAAAAAAAAGAGGTTTTTCAATATTT
The DNA here is from genome assembly GCA_026225945.1 of Cricetomys ansorgei. NCBI lineage: Eukaryota > Metazoa > Chordata > Mammalia > Rodentia > Nesomyidae > Cricetomys > Cricetomys ansorgei. Next base: position 3,909,892 of record JAMJFZ010001789.1, read on the forward strand.
TCAACATTTTTCAATATTGCTTACAATATACCAAAATATACCAAAATTCAGGGCTGGAAAGATAGCTCATCTGCTAAGAGCAATTGCTATTCTTCAAAAGGACCAGAGTTTGATTCCCAGAACCCATGAGGGCTAGTGGTCACAATGGCTGTAATTCCAGCTCCAGGGTTTCCAATGCCCTCTTCTGGCCTCTGGGGGGCAGCATATGTGGCACATATTGACACTGATACAAACACACATAATGTAAATACAAATAAATGTACCAAAACTAAAAAGCACATGGCAATTATACAGCTACAGACTGGGTTAAAGTGAGACAGACACAGCATAAGAAAAAGGATAAATTAAAAAGCCAGTCTTAGCAGCATATGCCTCTTATCTCTGTACTAAGGAGGCTGCTGGGGCAGTGCTTCCATGTCTAATTAAAGGCATCCCACCACGAGGGCTCAATTTCAACTTTTTTTCCCCTAAGACAGGGTTTCTCTGTATAGCCCTGGCTGTCCTGAAATTCACTATGCAGAGTAGGCTGGCCTCGACTTAAGAGATTCTCCTGCCTCTGAAATCAAAGGTATGCGCTGCCACATCTGGCCAACTTCAACTTTTAAAGCTACTTTCAGGTAGCATTTCTGATCTTACAATGTAAAACTAGTCCTGACCTTCAACTTAGCAGTCCTGCAGTTTTCAGCATCTCAATAACAGAAAGTCCACCTTCCAGTTGTTCAGGCCAATAACCTCAAAGCCATCTTTGACTACTTTACACTCCATACCCATTCCATAAATAAATTAGCTCTATCTTTAAAACATCCAAAATCTATCTAACCACTTCTCGATACTTTCATTGGGCTATTACAGTAGCCCAATGCATCTACCTTTCCATTACATCTGTCTCAGAAAATATAAGAAAAACTCAGTTTCTCTTGCATTTACACACACACACACACACACACACACACACACACAATCACTGAAGATTTCTGTGACCCAAAAAATATGAGGATTTTCTCCACCAACAACCAATTCTTCAGCAGACACCAGCTGATGTCCTATAATTCTATCTGTCAAGATCCCATGATAGAAGGCTCAATTCCAAATGATTGCCTCCTAATTCCAAGACTTGCAGTTTTGACTGACTATTCAAGTTGAAATTTTCACAACCCCCTCCTCTGGGCTAGAGTAGCTCATGGAAGTTGGGTGGAAAGCTTCTATCTTTGTACCACAGGAATCCGAGCTACTAAAGCTCTCTCTTTGGGGCTTTCATATTCATTACCTAACCATGACTGACCACTGGTGATAACTCAATCTTCTAGGAGAAACCCTGTCTTAAAAAAAAAAGAAAAAAGGTCATTCAAAGGGTAGAGAGACATGGCTCTGTGTTTATGAGCACTTGCTGCTCTTCCAGGAGTTTGGTTCCCACTGTAACTCCAGTTCCAGGGGGTCCAACAGTCTCTTGTGGCTTCTGCAAGCACGCACACAAACATGGCATATATACACAGAAACATAAAAATAAAAAAATTTTAAAGCCACTTAAAGATGAAAAGGCCCATTTGTCCAGCTAACCTCAGATTAACATCCATACCCTCAAAGCACCTCACCTTTTTCAGCCACAAGTATATCTGACTACAGCTACATAAATGAACAAGTGAGATCACTAGAAATGCCCAACTCAGCTTGCCAGACCACAAAATCACGGGTAATGGTTGTTTCAATGCACTAAGTTTTGGGCCAGTTTACCGCACAGCATTATATAACCATAACAAGTGGTAGACTCAGAGATCATTGTGCACCAGCCACACTAATAATCCATTTTAACCCAAAGAGCCCAAGGTACTTAGATACTAAAAGTATCATATTTTACAGATGAGACCAGGGAAGCACAGAATGTTTATTTGCCCAAATCGCAAAATCATGAAATTGATGGGAGGTGAGAGTTCAAATTAATGAGTCCTCCCTGGCAGTATTTTCCTCACATTAAACCTCAAGTAGACAGAATTACAACCCCTTCAGGATGCACTTTGTTCAGTCATCCATGGTCCACCTTTATGTGTGCAACCATCATCCCAAAGACATTTTCATTCCCTTGCTTTCTTTAAAGTGAATTCCTAAGGAGTATTTACTTGGTCTAGTTGCTTTTAAAAAAAATTGAAACATTGTATGTAATTTGGGAGATACTGTTCCACTAAAATCCCTTAATTCTCATATCACTTTAGTTCATTTATATTTTTAATTTTCATTACATTTATTGTATGTGTGGGGGTAAGGAGAAATGTTTGTGCCATGGTGCATGTGTGGGAGTCACAGTTCAGCTTAGCGAAGTTGATTTTCTTTCTGCAATTGGTCCTAGGGATTAAATTCAGGTCAAGTTTGGCAGCAGGCACCTTACTCACTGAGCCATCTTGCTGGCCCTAAATTTTACTTACTTAATGTTTGTTTATTTATTTATTTATTTTGGTGGGGTTTTTTTTGGTTTTTTTTTTTTTTTTTCGAGACAGGGCTTCTCTGTGTAGCCCTAGCTGTCCTGGAACTCACTCTGTAAACCAGACTGGCCTTGAACTCACACAGATCTGCATGCCTCTGCCTTCTACTTGCTGGGATTAAAGCTGTGTGCCACAACCAGGCACCTAAATCTTACTTTTATTCAGTAATCTGTATTTAACGAAATTTATCAGTTGGCCATTTTAAGTGTAGAATTTGATTCCATTAAATACATTTACAGTGTTGTACAATCATCATCTATAATCCACCTCCCAAACGGTTTCCTCATTCCAAACTGAAGCTGTACCCATTAAGCAGCAAGCTTCCCCACTACCTAGCTTCCAGCACCAACAACCAACACATGTTTCTACATATCGCCTATCCTAGGCACTTCATATATTTGTCCTTTTTGTGCCTAGCTTATTTCATTTGGCATATTCCCTAAAGCCGTTAAACATTTCAGTTCATTTTTCATTTACTATGACTTCTCTATAATATTCTTAAATGAAAAAAAGTTATTTCTAGTCTTTGGAAGTTTTTATTTTTAATTATAAATATATGTGCCTGTGTGTGGATATGTACATGTTTGACTAAATGTGCTGGTAGAGTCCAGAAGAGGGTGTTTGTAATTGTGTGAGTGAGAATGGCCTCCATTCTCATAATTTGCATACTTAGTCCCCAGGTGAACTGTTTGGAGATTAGGAGGTGTGGCCTTGGAGTGGGTGTGACACTGTTGGAGGAGATATGTCAGTGGGAGTGGGCTTTGAGGTTTCCAAAGCTCAGGGCCAGGCCAGACCCAGTATCTCAAGCTCTGCCTGCGGAGAATCAGGATAAAGCTCTCTGCTACTTTTCTAGTACAATCCCTGCCTGCAAGCCACCATGCCCCTCTCCATGATGAAACAGAGTAAGTCTCTGAAACTGTAGGCAAGCTCCCAATTAAAATGCTTTCCTTTATAAGAGTTGCCTTGGTTATGGTCTCTCTTTACAGCAACATAACAAACACTAAATGTCTATAGACTACTAAGTGTCCAACCTCCTGGAGTAACAGGCAATTGTGAGTCACATGACATGGGTGCTCAGAACTGAATTCTGGTCCTCTGGAGGAGCAGCGAGCACTCTTAACTTTTGAGCCATCTTTCAGTCCTGATCTATTGTCAATATAATTTCACTCAAAAATCAAAACAAGAATTTTTAAATGTTTTCTTTTTCTTGTTCATTTTTTAATGTTTTTGTTTTCAGCCACGGGGGTGTGGGGGTGGGGTCTTACTCTGCAGCTTATGTTGTCCTATAACTGGCTACAAAGCCAGTTTGGCCACCATAAACTTGAGCTTCTCCTGCCTCCACTTCGTAAGTGCTAAGATTACAGACATGTGTCACCACTCCCTAGCTTTGGGGATTTTCACAGACCCTCATAATGCTAAAATTCATATGGAAGAGTTAAGAGACCAAGAATAACAAGTCACTTCTAAAAGAACAAGAAGGAAAGGACTTAGCGTTCTACATAGCCAAACATCCATTTGAGGAGCCAGAGAGATGATTAAGCAGGTAAAAGCACTGGCTGCTCTGCAGAGGACCCTAGGCTCAGTTCCCAGCACCCACATACACGCTAACAACCATCTGCAACTCCAGTTCCAGAGGATCTGATGCCCTCTTCTGGCTTCTGTGGGCATTGCATATACTATGATGGTAACAGATTTGTTTGCTTAATCTAGTAGTTTTACCAATTCTGCTTCATTCATTTTAAGTATTTTAATCAGAGATGCACATGTTTTATGTTGTATTTTCCTGACAACTGTCTTTTTAGTGATTATAATGATATTATTCTTTCCATCTCAAGGCATTCTGTCTTAAAGTATACTTAATCATGTATCAGTATGACCATACCAACTTACTTTTTGTTATTTCCAGGTATGTCTTTTGTCGATCTTTTACTTCAAAAGCTTGCATATACTCAAGAACTTTTAGTATGCATCTTGCATACATATGCATTTAAAACATGTCAGACACGACACACTACTTTACTTCCAGCACTCCAGAGGCAGAGGCAGGAGGAGGATCTCTTTGAGTTCAAGCCCAACTTGGTCTACAAAGCAAATACTAGGCAAGCCAGGACGATCTTGAAAGACTCTGTCTTAAAATAAATAAAATTAATTTTAAAATGCAGAGCCTGAAAAGATGGCTCTGCAGTTAAGAACATTTGCTGTTCTTGAAGAGGTCCTGTATTGGGTTCTCAGCACCTGCATGGCAGCTAATAACCCTCTGTAAATCCAATGCCAAGGGATACAGCACCTTCTTTCTGGACTCTGTGGGTACTAGGAACACACATGGCACACATATATACACACAGGTAACATACAAAGACAAAAAAACAAAAATAAACTTTTTTTTTTTTTTTGGTTTTTTGAGACAGGGTTTCACTATTGTTAACACTGGCTATCCTGGAACTGTAGACTAGGCTGGCCTCAAACTCAAAGAGATCCTACTGACTCTGCCTCCCAAGTGCTGATTAAAGGTGTGTGTCGCCACCACCCCACCACCCCCACCCACCCCACCACCCCCACTCAAAAATAAACCTTTAATATAGAAAGAAGCCCAAACCAGTCACTTTCTACCCCTACCATCACCACTCAGATCAGGGAGGCTTTTACCCTTTTCTCGCAGGGGAAGAAAGTTTACGGTAGGGATTTGGCAAAACCTAATTAGCAAGAGGTAAGGAACATACAAGAGACAGCCTCAAGTCATTCACCACCTGATTGACTTTCAGGGTTTTTCTCAACTCCTCCCAGGTATGGGTTTCCGTAATGCCCTAATACATGTTTAAAAGGCTAGACTTACAACCACAAGGAGCCCAGCAGGATGAGTCAGCTGGTAAAGGTTCTTGCTTGCCAAGCCTGACAATCCCCAGGGCCCATATGTAGGAAGGAAAGAACCGACTCCCCAAAGTTTCCCTCTTAACCTCTACATGCACACACAAAACAAATTAATAATAAAGTGTTATAAAAATAAGCCAGGTCTTTCATTCCAGTACTCCGGAGGCAGAGAAAGACAGACCTCTGGGTTCAAGGCCAGCCAGGACTACATAGTGAAAAGAAAAAAAAGGAAAAAGGAAAAACATGCCAAGTATAGGGCAGCACATGCCTTTAATCCCAGCACTTGGGCAAGGATGTAGAAGATCTCTTATGAGTTCAAGGATGGTTGGGGTTACAGTGAAAAACCCTGTCTCAAAAATAAAAATCTTTAGGAAAAGAAATACTGTACCACCAGTGTGGGAAAAGGTAATTCCAAGATACTAAGCAGGGAACTAGAATAGTATTCCAACAGTTCCCTTTCCATCATGGCTTTATCTCCCATGGGTCTCCCTGTCTCACTCACTTCAAACCAGTCCTCCCTTCTCTACCAGTCTAAAACAGTATATATCTCCATCTCCCTACTGAATCCATGATGCCTCAAGGTACTCTTCATACTACTGGAGAAGGTAATTATCAGTATCACCTAGCTACAAACTTTGACCTACAACAGTGACCTGCCTGAAATACACACATATTGTTCCAGTAGTGGTACAAATGTTATGGGACTAGTCAACTTTTTTTTTTAAACTGTACTTAAATCCTACTCCAAAACTGACACTGCTCAAGTGGTCAAGAACCTAAGACTGGATAGGTCATGGGCTCAGGAGAAAATACTATTATTCTGCTCAAGGAACACAGCAATAAAATGATTTCTGATGAAATACTGCTATACCCACAGAGTGTTTCTCAATTAACTCACATCAGAGAAGCTTCTTCCTGCAGTAAATGGGAACTAACACAAAGACCCACAATTGGACAATGTGCACAAAGCAAGAGACTTTGAAGCACCCAGTCCTAAATGGGATGTCATCAAATCTCTCCCAAGGCTCAGGGATCTATGCAGACAAGGAAGCAGAAAGACTGTAAAAACCAAGTGATGGGTAACTCTAAGTAAACAGTGTCTTCCAGACACAACAGGACTGATGCAAATATAAACTCACAGAGACTATGACAGGTTGCACAACACCTGCCCGGTTCAAGCCAGATGGGGCCTCAGTACTGAGGGTGAAGTGGACACGGTCCTACCCTTTAATATAGCTGACTCCAGTTGATACTCACTGACAAAAGGAAAATCTGTTTTTTTCAATGGATTGTTACTGGATCTATTAACCATACCCCAGGAGTAGTTGGCCAATACAAAACAAACACAATCGTACTTTTGGTTTCATTTTGCCTTTTTTTTTTTTTTTTTGGTCTTATTGGTTTTTTGCTTGTTTGATTTTCATTTTTAGGAAGGTGCTTCCTGGTTTTTTGTTTTGTTTTGAAAGAGGTAAAAAACATAAGTTGAGTGGGCAGGGAGGATCTCAGAGGAGTTGAATGGGGGTAAAAATAAGCTGAAACAATCCACAACACCCATTTGTTTCTCATAGTACTTTCCCTTTATAATTCAACAGATGCTATTTTAGCATTGTGGTGGTCACTGGAATTGAGCTTTGGCAGGTTGGGAGAATTTAAAGCACAGTTAGGACTTTTTAAGTTCAGGATGTGGTAGCACACAACTGTAATACAGATACCCAGGAGGTAGAGGCAAGGGGATCAGAAGTTCAAGGATATATACTTGGGTACACAGCAAACTGGGATGATACACAGTCTGGGATTTAACTTTGTCATTAATAATAATAATAATAATATATTAGGGGTCATGGAAACTTAGAGCAGAAGTAATTTTGTCAGGCAAAAGACAAATGAGGTTGTAAAAATAGGACTCGAAGGGTTTTTTTTGTAACAAACCAATATTAGAAGGAATGTACAAATACACTCTCATCAGCCATACATGTGAGAAATGAAGGTAGACCATTGAGACTCTGAATTCAAAGAAAAAGGTTATACCTCTCACACTCAGATCCCTTTTAAATGTAATAGGGTTAGGTATTTTTACACATTTTAAAGCATGCTGTTAGGAGTTGCAGCCTATTCCATCACTTAGGAGGGAGATTAGATCTCTGTGAGAACTAGGCCAGTCTAGTCTTCATAATGAGTTCCAGGCCAGCAGGGCTACCTAGAAAGACCTTGTCTCAAAATAAATAAAATAATAATAAAAGCTTTCTCATGTCAAAAGGTTTTCCTTTTTTACTGTATGCTGTCAGTTAAAAGTTATATCCAGTTGCTGAAACTAACAAGTTAGAAGTCATTCTAGGAGATTCCTCTCTTTCCCTACTTCCCCAAACATCAATATTTTAGCTATTAAATCATTTGAAACTACTCCATCTCCCCATCTGCACTCTCCATATCTGCACGACCACTTACTTCCATTCACCAAGATTTCTTGGGGCTATGTATCATAAGACAGTGCTTGTCTAGTACATTGGGCGGTGGTGGTGCACGCCTTTAATCCCAGCACTCAGGAGGCAGAGGCAGGCAGATCTCTGAGTTTGAGGTCAGCCTGATCTGCAGAGCAAGTTCTACAAAAAGAACTTTGGTTCAATTCCCACCACTCTAGGGGTGGGGGAGCACATTACAGAAGCATTGATTCTGCTCAGTAACTTGTTTCTGATCACTTGGTGTAATTTCTCCAGTCTTATCTTGCCTGTAGTGTTCTCTTCCTTGCTTGCTCAACCAACTGTGGCCAAAATGATCTTTTAGTTTCTCAGAGCATTTGCTTCTTGCTTCAAGGCCTTTGTACACACTGTTCCTTCATCTGAAACACTGTGAGTTCTCACAAGACTGATGCACCTTAAACCTTCAAGTATAAGGGTAAATACCATTCCCTTAGCAGTCATTAATCAATACATACTGTGGTAGCTTTAATGAGAATGGCTTGTATTTGAATGCTTGGTCTCTAGTTGATGGACCTGTTTTGGGACGGATTAGGAGGTATGGCCTCCTTGGAGGAGGTGTGTCAATAGGGGTGGGTTTTGCCAGGCCCCAGTCTCACTCTCTCTGCCTCCAGCTTGTAGGTCAGATGAAAACTCTCAGTGCTATGCCCGCCTGCTTGCTGTCTTGCTCCACACCATGATGGTTATGGACTCACCCTCTGAAACTGTTAAGAAAGCTCCCTAATTAAATGCTCTCTTTTACCATGCAGTAGTGGTGCACACTTAATCCTAGCACCAGAGAGGCAGAGTCGGGTAGATCTCTGTTAATTTGAGGCCAGTCTGGTCTACAGAACCATTTCCAAGATAGACAATGCTACACAGAGAAGCCTTGTCTCGAAAAACTAAAAATAAATAAATAAAAAGAAATGCTTTCCTTTTTAAGCTGCCTTGGTCATAGTGTTTCTTCACAGTAATAAAAAAAAAAGTAACTAAGATACATACTAAAACCACTTAGGTAAAAGATTGACTTTAAAGTGGGTAAAGACAGGGACTTTGAAGAGACAGATCTTTCTCCCAACCCCAAACACATTGACTCCTATCATTGGTTAGACAGAGGCTGTAGCTCAATGTTGGAGCCCTTGATTTAATCCTTAGTACCACAACATTAATACAGCCAGACGCAGTAGCACACACCTGTGTAATCTCAGCACCTAGGAAGTAGAAGCAGCCCCTAATAAATATTGTAAGGACAAAAATCTAGAGTTAACCTCAAATATAAATTTGATGGGAAATGGAGGGCAAGAAAAAGTAAACAGAGTCAGCTTTGGCATACAAACAACTCTGTAAGACCCTGCGGTAGAGGAGAAACTAAGTGGGGAATTATGGAGACTTATATAATGAAACACAACCACCAACCAGTCCTAATTCAAGCAAACAAATTTGGAAAGTATGTTTTTAAATAATAAATCAAGAAAAGCCAGGATGTGGTGGTATGTGCCTTTAACCTCAGCACAAGGAAAGCAGAAATAGGTGAATCTCTGTAAGTTCAAGGCCAGCCTAGCCTACAGAGTAAGGCCAATGATAGCCAAGAAAGGCTGTGTAGAGAAACCTTATCTCAAAAAACAAAAATAAATAACCAGGAAAATTTGAACTGTATAACAGACAGTATTAAGCAACTATTAAAGGCAGGCGTAGTTAAGAATCAACAGTTGGAGGCCAGCCTGAGCTACGTTATGAGATCTTATCTCAAAAAAAAGCTGTTTAACTAAGGCTGGAGAGGGGGGGCTCAGTGAACAACCTGCTCTTGCAGAAGACTCAAGTTCACTTCCCAGCACCCATGTAAGGAGGCTCACAACCTCCTATAACTGCAGCTCCAGGGGACCTGATGCCCTCTTCTGGCCTCCAAAGGCACTACACTCATGTCATGTACATATCCTCATACAGACATACATATATACACACATAATTAAAAATAAGAACTTAAAAAGAAACTGTTAACTGTGGTAGAAAGCCCAGTGGTCATTTTTGAAATCCTTGTCTAGACTTTTAAAGAATCCCTTATCCTTTCATTAAGGGAAGTGATACAACCAGACTCCCTGTCAACCAAGGCTAAAACAGTGAGAAAGAAAAAAACCTAGGAAGAACATATTTCAGCCCTGTACTAGGCACTCCCATGCACAAACATCCCCCTCACTGGGTATTGAGAATATAAGCTTTTTTGATCTCCCAGCCTTCCCTTTCACTGTGGTATTCTCCACGTCACTTTAAACCTTTTAATACCCATAATGACAAATAATGTATTCGGTTACTGAATTTACTTAGAACTTTTATTTCTCCCTTCTTTTACTATTCCCTCTGTGTTTTCTGTACTGAACTTTCAAAATGCAAACTGTACCCCCAACTGATTTAAACACTCCCCAATGGAAATAAGACAGTGCATAACAAAGTTAACTTTTGGCCTGTAGAACTGGTTTCTGTTTAGCAACAGCCAACACTTTTAGGTCAGGCACTCTTCAAGGCACATTACACACACCTCATTTGATCCTCACAAGGTTGTCATTCAGTAGAATACTGTCCTCATTTCCAAAAGAAGGAACTGAGACAAGAAGCTAGCCTGCCCCAAATCATGGGAGCTCTCCCACTATGGCTACTAAAGCCAGAACTCCAATCTGAAAGCCACTGTCTTATCACCTATACTTTCTTCTTTCCCTATGCCTCAAAAGTTCTTACTCTGGCTGGAGACTGCTCAGTGGGTAAAGGCGCTTGCCACAGTAGGGAAAGACAAGAACTCTGGCAGTGCCCCCCCCCCAAACACAATAAAACAAACGCAATAAACTGAGTGGGACGTGTTACACATTCTTCAAATTAGGTCACTTCCTTGAAGAAGGCTTTGCTGACTCCAAAAAAGGCAAGTGATATCGGAAGTTAAGGTATTTACTTGAGGAGGTGTGAGAACATGTGCATAACATAGGGCCCTTACTTCAATTCTCACCAATGCTGCCCCCATATCCCTGTGAAAAAACAATTACTACTTTTGTTTTTTAATATGCTCCTATTAGCTTGAAACCACAGAGCAGAAAATCTGATTTTCTCAACGAGGATAAGTGGTTTCTACCCTACATTTAGCTCAAGGGACTCCTATACCTCATGTTGAAATACTTGCCTTTGAAGACAACTGTTACTTCTTTTTTTAGCCTTGGCTGGGCTGGAATTCACTTTGTTGATCAAGTTGGCCCTGCCTCTTCTGGGATTAAAGATATGCACCACCACACTCAGAGAAGACAGCTATAATTTTAACACTAAAATTAAAAACTCCTAAAATACATAAAAATAAAGACTTGTAATTATCAATTCTTTTAAGCTGCAAGGATCTTAATGTAACATACATTTGTTCAACTCTCTTTTTTAATGACATGTACTTGGGTGGCAGGGGGCATATGTACATGAGTGTAGGTGTCCACAAAGGCCAGAAGCATCAGTCCCCCTGGAGCTGTAGTTACCGGCAATTGTTAGCCGCCTGGGTCCTCTTCAAGAGCACCAAGAGGTTTTAACCACTGAGCCATCCCATCCCTCTGCCCCTTCTTCAACTCCACTGGACAAATGAGAATGAAAACTCATTTTAAAATGCCAACATTGGCACATTCCTTTAATCCCAGGCAGAGGCTAGCCTGGTCTACACAGTGAGACCCTGTCCAAAAAATTCAGATGTTGGTATACTTCTTACCAAGTATGTTACATACTTAAGAAGATGAGTACACAGCAAAAGTTCACAGCAACAATTTGTCAAGCCAGGAGATAACCTAAAAACACACCAATGAGAACTCGCCAAAGAAATGGCTATGCAACCCTTTAGTGGACTATTACAAAAGTCTTTAAAAGAAAGTATATCTTATAGAAAGCTGCTGTTATCTGAAAATTTTAAGGTGCATAGTAATACCTAAAAATGATCCTTCTATGGTTTAAAAATAAGAATATGTATAGAGCAAGTCAGGAAAGCTAGAAGACCCCAGTGGTTAGAACATTAGGGAACATGAGGGGTTAGGGATGCTAACCCTAAATACACATTTAAATACACATTCACAATTCCCCCCTGAACAGAACCAGTACAGTGAAATGGTGTAAGGTAAATAATACTTTGATGCTAAAATACTTTCTCCTAGAGGGACTGTATTAAAGGGGAGACTAAACCTCAACTGATTTGATATGACACTGACACAGTACTATTAAAGGTTTCAAGTATCTTTGACAGACACACCCCAATCCTGGCGGAGCTTCCTAACCCACAGAGGCCTTTCTTGAGGACGGACAAGACAGGTGTTGTTTTATTCAGGTGTGGCTTAAAAAAGTGGTTTCAAAATTTGGGAACGTACAAAAATCATTGGGAGGTGTGCTAAAGTTCATAGTCCAGGGCCGGGCGAGGTGGAGGAGCAGGCCGGGAGGAAAAGGCAGGTGGCTCTTTCCGAGTTCGAGGACAGCCTAGTCTACATAGCAAGTCCAGACTTGCCAGGGCCGGTTACACAGTGAGATCCTGTTCTCAAAAATTAAAACGAATAAAATAAAATTCATATTCGTGGAAGACATTAAATTTAAAAATAAATAAATACCCTCGGCCCGTATGTAGCCGCCGAACCGGACACCTTCCAAACCCTAAAGCAGACATTCTGCAACCTAAAAATTATTCAAGTCTTAAGTCACGTCAATGTCACTCTCCGGTCTCCCCTTCTCCTACCTCTTTCCTTCAAAGTCTCCCAGTACTCCTAAACCCTGAGGCGCAAACAAAACACCAACCATCACTTCGCTCTCGGTCTGTAACTACAGACCCCATTTCACCCCGCGCCCTTTTCTCCTCCGCGGGGTCGAAAGACACCCTTCCCCCACAGCCTCTTCCGCGGCCCCGCGGCCCACGCCGCCTCCGGTGCCCCGGGCTCCTCCGCCAGCTCCCCAGCTCCGAGGCCGCCGAGCCTCCGGGCCGCTCCCCTACACACACACCCCCACCGGCCAGACCCCACCGCCACACCTTACGGCCGCTCCATGCGTCGCTCCCCCTCAGAGCTGAGGGAGGGGCAGCAGTCGGAGACTCTAAGGCCTCCGCAGCATTTTGAAACAGCGAGCAACGGCAGCGCGACTTCCGGTCCCTCCACCCCAGCGTTCGCGAGAGCTTCCGGCGCGGGGGGCGGGGGGAAGAGAGGAGGGTCCGAAACCATAGAGGAGGACCCTGGAGGACTAAAGAGCTAGAAAGGCCGAAGAATGTACCATCGAGTCCATGCTAATCCGGGAAGAGAGACGTCAATCCTGGACGATGACTGCTAGAGTTTTTTTTATTTTATTTTCCTTTTGAGACAGGGACTCTCTGTGTAGCTCTGGCTGTCCTTCAACTCACTGTGTAAACAGCCTGGCCTCGAATTTACGGATCCACCGCGTGTGCCTCCCTAGTGGTGAGATTAAAGCGTGCCACACCCTAAGGAGGCTTTGAAAGTCAGAATAGGGTGAACTTGGATCTGGCGATGCACAGCGATGTCCTCGGAGGTTAAAACAGAAGAAAGCTAAGAGCATAATCAGAGGCGGTCTTCGGATCTTCAGAAAAATCTTAGTATAATTTACTCATTCTTACACCCCAAGGGTGGCTGCTGAGGGAAACTGCATCCTAGTTGTTACTCATTGGGGAACACAGGGCTGGTTTATTCACGAATGACCACAAAATAAGTAGTAATTGCTCAGAGATAGGGGCAAAGAACAGAGAGACGGAGCTTAACTTTGATCACAGAACCAGGTCATGCTTCCCCACTCCCTACCCCCAGGGGTTGACAAACTATCTCAAGCAAGCTGCCTTCAACCTCTGCCGGTGCCAAATGGTATCACCTCCCTCAGATAACCTCATTTATTTCTGTATAATCCTGAGTGAGAGTATTTTCTGAGCTGAAATGTTTTGTCTTATAATTTCTACTGATAGCTGGGTATTTTGGAGGACAGTACAATTCATTGTTTCCGATGTTAACGTTACCCTGTTTTTTGGTTTTTGTTTCTTTTGTTTTGTTTCAGGATCTCCATGTAGCCCTGGCTGCCCTCGAACTATGTAGACCAGACTGGCATCGAACTCACAGAGACCCTGCCAGCCTCCACCTAGAGTGCTGGAATTAAAGGCCTGCTGCTCTATTACCCTATTCTTTAAAGACAACGTCCATATCCCATCCCCGATTCGCCCGTTTCTCTACAATCTAACCCTTCCTGATCCTTTGACTAGTTCTTTTTTGTCATGTCAATGGGCCATCTTGTTACCCTGGTCGTTATCTTCTGGATGAGAACTTGTTTGTGTTAAGATGTGGCTCCCATTGGGCTGTATAAAGATGGCTCAGTGGTTAAGAGCACTGGCTCCTCTTCCAGAGAACCCAGCACCACATGGCTACTCACAACTGTAACTCCAGTTCCAGGGGATCTGACACCCCACCCTCACACCAATGCACAATAATTACATATTTTTAAAAAAAGATGTGGCTCCTAGAAATAGATGCATACTTACACAAAGAAAACAGGGCAGAGATCTCTCTGGAGTTACACATTCCATGTTCCCTACTACGAATTTATTACTTGGGTGTTTTGGAAGACAGTACGAACTCATTATTCCCAGTGTAAACACTACCCGTTCTTTTTGGTTTGGTTTGGTTTGAGATAGGATCTCACTATGTAGCTCTGGCTGTCCTGGAACTCACTATGTAAACTAGACTGGCTTCAAACTCAGAGATCCTCCTGCTTCTGCTCCCTATCATTACCCCTTGCCAGTACTGGGAATGAAGGTGCATGCTGCTACTCCCAGCTCCTGCTTCTAACAATCTTTCCCTGTTGGAAGATTCAGAGTTCTCTAAAGGAGCTGAGGAAGTAATTCTCTTTATACAGTTGCTGACAATGAGCTTGAACTTAACAAAATTTCCTCAAAAGGGAGGGAATGACACTTTTAGGTGAACTCATGTCAAGTCTTCCCCCTCTCTGTGCAACAGCTTTTTGTTTGGTTCTGTTTTAGAGACTGGGTCACATTCTGTAGTCCAGGCTGGCCTGTAAATCAAGATGAGAATCAATCCTCTGCCTCCCAAATTCTGGTAATACAAGTATGACCCACCATGACTGACATAGCAAGTTTCAGGCCCATTCTCAATTTCCCAACAGAAATTTGGTTTTCTATCTTTTTAAAACATTATTGTTTTTATCCTTTTTTAAGGATTTATTATATTTTACATATATTGGTATTTTGCTTGCCTGTGTATGTGGGTGCTGGGAATTGAACCCAGATCCTCTGGAAGACAGCCTGTGCTTTTAACTGCTGAGCCATCTCTCCAGCCTAGTTTTTAATCTTTTAAATAATATCTGTCTAATTTAGATTCCTTCCTACTGTTTCCTAGTATCTTGGATTTATAATTCCCTCCTGCAATTCTGATTCTTTCAGATGAATGATCTAGAAGCTTTCAAAAGAGTAAGACCTGAAGGTCAGCCAGTTTGCTCGGCAGATAAAGGCATTTGCCCCAACCCTGAGTTTCAAAAATAAAGAACAAAAAATGTAAGACCTGGAAACTGGTCTAGAGGAGGAGTCCAACTGTCTAGGTAAAGAAAATGGACTAAGTCCAACTCTGGATGAGCTGTTGTCACCCTGGATTTGGGCTGGAAAGTCAGCTCTTTCCCTTTTTTATTTTATTTATTTACTTATTTATTGGTTTTTTTCAAGGCAGGGTTTCTCTGTTGTAACTCTGTCTATCCTAGAACTCACTCTGTAGACCAGGCTAGCCTCAAACTCACAGAGATCAGCCTGCTTCTGCCTTCCGAGTGCTGGAATTAAAGATGTGCACCACCACTACCTGGCTTTTTTATTTTTCAAAATATTTATCAACACAGTTTGTCTCCATCTAAAGCCTTAATAAGGGGTCTACAGAGATGGCTCCATAGTTAAAATAATGGCTGCTCTTTCAGAGGACTCAGGTTTGATTCCTAGCACTCACATAGTAGCTCATACCTATCTGTGACTCGCAATTCCAGGTGATTCAACACTCTTCTACCTCCCGAGGGCACGATACACAAATGATTCAAAGACATACATACAGGCAAAACACACATACACATAAATAGTTTTGTTTGTATTTTTAAGACAGGATCTTACTATGTAGCTTTAGCTGTCCTGGAACTCACTATGTAGATCAGGCTAGCCTCGAGTTCACAGAGATCTGTGGGATCTCTCTCTCTCTCTCTTTCTCTTTCTCTCTCCCTCCCATCCCCGCAGGGTTCTGCTTCCCTTCCCAGGCAGGTGGCTAAGCTATCAGCTATTTAAGCTTAGCCCCCCAGGAAGGAAGCAAAGGGCATGGGTCGACATGTCCAGGCAAGTTCCAGATCGGAGGACTAAGAACTGATGAGAGCAAATCAGACCTTCTGAAGAGGCCTGCAGAGAAGCATATCTCTCTCAGTTTAATAAAGCAAGGGTGATTAAATTTATAGGGTACAGGCGGGGAGGGTCTTTGGTACCCAGGGATGGGGGCCATTGGTTAAGACAAGGATGGTGGAATAGTCATATTTACATTCTGGGGAACAGGGACTTAGGTAAGCAATTCTGCCAATTGATTGTGGCCTGCTTTTGCTGTGGCTTGTGGTCTGTCAGTGCAGAGGGGAGGGGCAAAACTCCCACCAGCTCTTTAGGATGAGAGCTAGGTCACAAGCACCCTCTAGACCCATAACTGCATGACCATTCCACAAGGGCACCACAAGATCCACCTGCCTCTGCCTTCTGAGTGCTGGGATTCAAGGTTTTACACTATGTCCAGCAATAGATAATATTTTAAAATAAATCCTTAATAAATATGGATTCAAAAACTAGAGCCTTACCAGCACTTGGAAGGCTGAAGCAGGAAGCTCACTTAAGGTCCTGTATCAACAACAACAAAAAGAATGAAGCCTTATCCATCATGATTGACAATGATACGCTGTACTTGTTGAAGTCAGAAGACAACATGGTGAAGTCTGTTCTCTCCTACCATGTATGTTCCAGGGCTTAAACTTGAGTCATTAAACTTATTTGCAAGTGTCTTTACCCATTAAGCTGTTTGATGGCCCCTAGCATGGTTCTTAAGCCATCAATGAACTTGCCTAACAGTGCTTAACATCTAAGAGCACATGTCCATCTTTTCTATGATTTTCATAGATTAAATTGAGTGTTTTTATTTTACTCTTTTATTTACTACTTTTATTTATTAGTTTATCTATTTATTATTTATCTGAATGAATTACATAGTTTTATAGCCAGGCATGGTAGTCCACACCTTTAATCCTACCACTCCAGAGCAAAAACAGGAGGATCACTCCGAGTTCCAGGCCAGCATGGTCTGCACAGCAAGAGAGACCCTGTTTCAAAACAAAACAAAACAAAAAGTAAACCATAACTAGACTATTTCCCATATCTACCAATCAAATAAACTTCACAAAAAATAAATTGACTTAAAAATCCGTAACTGATCTTGGTGTCTGCCGCTTCCTTCTCTTAAGAAGATTTGTAGATGTAAACAAACAGGAAATCTGATTTCCAGTTGTAAAACCAAAAGTTATGTTTTAAATTTTAATTGTTGTGCCTAAGCGATCTATAGAACAAGGATAACCTCCCGGAACGTTGAGGGGGGACTGTCTAGACTCCATTTGGTTAAGCCTGCGTTGGATGTGCTCCGAATTCACCGGATATACTTAGTCACTTGTAGGCAGTAGATAACCTAGACAGGAAGTACATCAGGATAGATGCTTGCCACTGATGCTGATTGGACCTGATGGGAAGTATATAGCCTTATGGGTTCTGCCTTTTAAAACATCTGTTCCACATGATTCAGGGTCATTTTGTACAAACTCCAGAGGTGGCAGGACCACTCCATGGGAACCTCAGAATGGTTCTGGTCAGAGTCCATCTTCTTTGCCAGCATTTAATTAACTTAATCAAATGGCTTAATATGGCTTCAAATGCTTCAAACGGCTTCCAATGGCTTAATAATCGTGGTGATGGTCTTATTCTCGATGAGTAGGATTTACATGGTCTTGCTGTTTCTTGAAACCAGACATTACCCAGGTCTTTATATCTTTAGTTTCTCAAGTTATAAAATAAAATGGATGAATTAGATGGCTTTTCTATGGCCCTTTTTAATTAAAAAAAAAATTAGAAGACAACATTCCTAGATCATAACCTTTCTGAAACAAAGCTACAGTGGCGACAACGGCCTCACCCATATGAAAAGATACGAGGCTGAATATAATTCTCCTCTACCATTGTTCCTAAGGAACGGTACTTAACTCCACAAAGAAACTTCCTTTCTGACATCTCCCAGCTTCAAACTCAGAATCATTTTTCTGAGTCTGGTATTTACCTGCTCCGTGCATTTATTTAGACCTTTAGGAATTTTTTTTTTTAATTTATTTGTTTTGTGTATGAGGGGCGGGTATTCATGGAGAGGTCAGAGTTGATTTTCTGTTTCCACGATGTGGATCCCAGGGCTCCAACTCAGGTCTCAGGTTCAGCAGCAAATGCATATCTATACGCACTGAATCATTTTGCAGGACTGTAGTGGAACACCTAGAAGTTTTTGTTATTTTGGTTTCTTTAAAAACGCAAAATGGCGTTTGGTTTAGGTTTGCGTTCCCACCCCAGGTGTGGTGATTGTTTATGAGTTGGGTTTGGAATGCTTGGTGCAGGTGGCTATAATTTGGTTAGGCATGTGTAGCTTGTTTTTGGGATTGTGTGCTGCATGGGTTTACGGGAACTTTCGGCTTAGGACATAAAAGGTCTGAAGCCCCGAGAGTTGGGGTGGGGTGTTGGTTGGTGGTTCGTTGGTTAGGTTGTCATTGTTAGTGTGTTAATTCTTAAAAGAACAAAAGTTGAAGGGATTGAGTTTACAGACCGTGAGCTGAGACGCTAGTCTGACTCACTGTCAGCTAGTCCTCTTCAAGCTTAGGACGGCTTAAAAGAGGCTGTGAAGATTTCTACCTTTCTCTCATTCTATATCAAGGCCACTTGCAAAAGAGGTGAAGATTTCTTTCTATCCTTCCTTTCTCTTTCCCTAAATTGAGGGTAAAAGACAGCAGCATACTGCTACACAGGACCAATCTTAAAAACTTATGTATGTATGCTTTCCTTTAAAATCTTTTGCAAGTTTTTGTTTAGTTGGGCTATTCTTTTTAAGACTCTGTTTCCTTAACTATTATTTTTATGTGTATGGGTGTCTTGCCTGCATTTATGTCTGCACTGAATGCATGTCTGGTGCCTGCAGAGGCTGGAAGAGGGTACTGGGTCCTCTGGGACTGGAGTTATAAACAGTTGTGAGCTGCCACATGGATGATGAGAATCCCACACGGTACGTCACACTGTCTAACTGTTGAACCATCTCTCTAGCCCCTTGTTTTGTATTTGAGACAGGATTTTATTGTGTAGCCCTGCCTGATCCTGAACGCGCTATGTAGACCAAGCTAACCTCAGACTCACGCAGATTCATCTGCCCCTGCTCTCAAGTGCTAGTACCAAAGGTGTGCTCCACCATGACTGGCCCAGATTTTACCCTTTTTTATTTCTCTTCATAGCCCTGGCAGTCTTGATACTCTCTCTGTAGACCAGAGCTGGCCTCAAACTCAGAGATCTGCCTGCCTCTGCCTCTGCCTCTGCCTCCTGAGTGCTGGGTCTAAACACTAAAGGCACCGCCGGGCAATATTTTACACTTTGCTATTTTTTTTTCATAGTTGCATCGAACTGTAAGTGTTCTACTGCAACTTACAAACTTGTATCTTATTCACTGTCGTCAAGTTCAATGATGGTAAATTATGTAATTGTAGTTAATTCATTTTCATTGGTGTACAGTAACCTTATTGTCCAGCAGTAGACTGAATTGTACACAGGTAGAAAGAATTGTTGGGTAGCACTTGTGATAGTTTCCAGGATTGCCATAGCAAAATATTGCTGGGAGCTTGCACAACTGAAATTAATTTTCTCACAGTTCTGGAAGCTTGAACCACAAGTTCAGGGAGTCACAGGCTTGTTTCTGATTTTTCTCTCCTTACCTTGCAGTTAACTGCGTGCACATGTGGTCGCCCTTTGGCCTGTGTATTGTCTGTGCTTTTATTTATTTATTTTTTAAATACCAAACTTGTGAAGATCAGAGGACAACCCACGACAGTTGGTTCGCATAGGACATGGAAATCAAACTCAAGTAGTAAGGCAAGCACCTTTCCCTGTTGAGCCGTCTCACTGGCTCTTGCCTGTGTTTTTATCTCCTCCTTAAGTCATATCAGATCAGGGACCACCTCTATGACCTCATTTTATTACTCCATCAAAGACCCATCTCCAAGTACAGTCACACTGTAAGACGCTGGAGGCAAGGACTTCAGTATGAACGTGCAGGGGACACAATGCAGCCCCAAACATTAATGTATCGACTATTTTGAGATGGTTTCCTCTTGTTGTCCAGGCTGGTCATGAATCTGTGAGTTCCTACCTCAGCGTCCCCACTAGCTCAGACTGTAGGCATGGCCTCCATACATAGCTGCATTACATGTTTAAAAGATTCTTTCCTCTCTTCATAAATATGTAAGGGTAGAGCTATAATTTCAACTAGCATATGCTGGGTCCTTGATAGAATTCCCAGCACCACAGTAAATAAGCAGATACTTTTCTGTTGTTTTAACAAACAATGCCGTATCAGCCACTCCGTTCCTGGGTTTTCGTGGGGGAAATGGACAACTGGTGCCCACACAGGGACCTGTTATGTTTTGAGCTGTTAAAAGGGCAGAAAATAATTTTCAACATAAAGGGAATCGGAAATAATACGGAGGCAGGATGCCTTTCCAAAGAATGGATAACTACATAAAATTCTACTTTCCGAGCTGAAGATAGTAATCTGTATAGTTTGTTTTATATTAGGCCCTTAGATTCCTCCTTTTCCATTGCTAGACCCATCTACAAAGTAAGTGGCTGCATTAGAAATAGGGTGAGCATTATTGAGTTAATTACAAGGGATGTCCTTCAGAGTAGTGATTTTCTATATATCCATAATAATCTGCCAAAACAACTTGTAGTTGGGTATGTAATCACAAAGCTTGCAGCATTGTTTTGTTAGGTAGAGGTCATATAAGAACATGAGGATCATAACCATACAGAAATATAGGAGGGTATTTGTAAGCCTGTGTACTTGGCTTAGTCATTAGAGGTGGTGAAATTGTTTTTAGACACGTACCTAATCATTAGATGTGAAGAAATGGTTTTTAGACATGCTTGGGCTTTGAAGAAATCCATGATTAATCAATACTTGCTTTGTGATGGATGGAGCTGTTTTCTAGGGACTTGCAGCCTCCACATGATCCAGTCACAGGACACTTCTGGCAAACCTGGACGTCTTGCTCTGTTGGTCATTGGGAACACTGCTCAAGAGAGACTGGTTTTGTGTGGGTTGTGTTGTCCCTTGAAGCAGTACCTTGATCAAAGCTTGGCGTGTGGCACTTTGCCCTGGCCTAAATTTTTTTTTTTTTTTGTTGCAACTATCAATAAATGTGCTTCAGAAAAGCAGTGCTTGGTCAGTCTTGCGAAGAATGTACCTCCCTGTCCTTCTATTAGAAGCTTAGCATCCTGAGGCTGCTCTCTTCATTTGATTGCCTCTGTGATATGTGACACCGACACAGAAATTGTGTATGTGTAAATGACCTTGGGCTATAATACCAGCGATTTGATCTATATATGATGTTAATGTTTTAGTGCCTTTATGGTGCAAATAAAAGATCTAGGGATCTGATTCTTGTGCTATCATGGCTATGGGTGAAGATATGGTAGGTAAAACTAGTAGACTGATAGGTTTATAAGGATCAATCCGAGTAAGAAAGGCATTGTGCAGTCATTCTTCAAAAAACTGCAACTGTTGTTCAGCCTCAGGAGTTAACGAATGGACACTGATTGTGCGTCCCCTTCAAGAATCTTAAGTAGATTTTTTTTAATTGATAGTTAGGTATACCTAAAGTAGGTCTAAACCAATTAATATCTCCCAGTAAGTTTTTAAAATTAGTCTTTTTAATGTTTCTCTTTTTATCTTATTTTTTTGGGGGGGAGATTTGATGGTAGTCCAGGGTACATGACTCAAGTAGCCTTAGACTCGCTATGTAGCAAGAGACCGACCCTGAACTCCTGACCCTCCTGCTCTGCCTCCCAAGTGATAGGATTACAGGTGTGTTACACCATAACAGTTTAAAAGTTTTTCTTTAACATATGATACACTTTTTAATTAGTAAAATTTAATTGTTTCCCTTATATTTTCATGTAACTGAGTTCCTGAAGCCTGTTCTCTTGCCCCAACTGCTACCGTGACAGATTCCTAACCCGGAACTGATTCCCACTGTGATTTTTTTTTTTTACCCTCTAGCTCTAAAAAGAGACAGGAAAGATAGAATTATTCACCATTCTTTCGGGTGGCCTTTAAAGATAGAAAGAGAGAAAGAAATATTCACTGTTCCGTTTGGCTGTCCTTATCTGTCTAAAGATCGGAGAACAGGAGCTCACAGGGAACTGAACCATCTTAAACCATCCCACTCAGCTGCCAGCTGGCCACTGCCCCCTTATACCCTAAGCTGCTCCCAGAAGTCCAAGTGGCATCCAAGGAAGGCCGCACAGGGAAGAAAACTTCTTGGCAAAATGTCCTGCTACATTTTCAGTTATTTATATGCTATTTATGAGATTCTATCTGTCTTTAGGTAAGAAATATGCTTTGGTATGTTTTCTTCTGAAACTGTCAAAGATTTGGGGGTTCCCCCCCTCAAGTGTGTATGGTAGGGCATGCATTGGGAAGTCATAGAAAATGTTTACAACTTTGCCGAGTTGTTTCTCTCCTTTTAACTTTGTGTGGATTCTGGGGGTTGAACTCAGATGATCAGGCTTTCTTGGCAAGCGATTTTACACCCTGAACCATCACACCAGCCTTAAAGATTTGCTTTTCGTATTTAAGGTAATTGACCTGCTTAGAATTGGTTTTTGTGCATGTTGCTGCAGAGCAATTCCATTTTGTTTCTTCAACACGGAAAACAATTGTGATGACTCCACTACTGAATCTATAAACTGAATATGAGTCTACAGCTCTTGATCTTCCTATTTAACATAACAATTGAAGGATTCATAAGAGGGGTACACTTTCTAAATTTATTTTTATGTGTATGGGTGAATGTATGTCTGTACAATCTGTACAACACGTGCCTAGTGCCTACAGAGGCCCGGAAGAGGACATTAGATTCTCCTGGAATGGAGTTACAGACAGTTATGCTCTGCCATGTGGATTTGGACATTTTCAAACGTTCAAATTTGAAAATTTTGGGAATTGAACCAATGTTCTCAGGAAGAGCACCAATGCCCGTAATTACGGACTCCAGCAGAGGCAGTTAAATTGTTTTCATTGTTTTAAATTATGTATATGTGTATATGTCTATACCAATGTGCATGAGTGCAGGTGGGTAGAGAGGTCTGAGATATCAGATCTGCCTGGAGCTAGAGTTACAGGCAATTTTAAGTCACCAGATGTGGGGGCAGGGAACTAACTGAACTCTGATCCACTGGAAGAGCCATATGCACTCTTAATCACTGAGCCCAAGCTGGCCCACGCTCCTGCCAGGCCTTGGATTAACTGAGATTCTGTAATTAAAATAAGTAAATAAATAAAATAAAAACTCTATATTAAAATTGTACCATAATTTAAATAGCCATTTGTATTGTTTCCAATCCAATGCTATCTCTTCTGTGGTCAAATCTCTTGTACACACCTGCTGAGAACTGAATCCGGGTGCTCTGGAGAAGGGGCACGCAGACCTAATCTAGCCCTATTCTTCCAGCCCCATCGCTATTTTCCCAGGGTAAATGTCTTCAAGTGGCGTTGATAGACCAAAGCCATCACTCTAAAGACAATTGTGAAAGGAATTAAGGGAAAGCAAAATCAGCCAGCAAAGGCTCCCATTCTCAATGCCCTACGGTGGGCAATTCTCAAACCAGGTCCGCAGCAGAGGGCTGTGCTCAAGTTACTAGGCAGGAACCTAAAATGCCAAGGTAAACAGCATCTCTCCTTGGCGGTGGCGAGCTTTCCCCTCTCTGGCTTAGTAGGGTGGCCGCCGTGGTGCACCACGTAAAAAGTTACCATAACACATATAAGCGATTTATAGGATAATCTCAGCACCCCTTTCTCTCCCCCCCCCCCCACACCATGTTATACTCCACAGCTCAGCCCATTCCCTTCAAAACCGCACATTTGCAGTCTCTCTTAAAACTGCCTTTTTCCAATCCAGCCTGTTGCATGGTTTATAAGCACCGATGTCCCTTCTGGCGTCAACGGCAAAACAGGCTCAAGTCTGTCATTATGGCGCTTCAAACGTCGCTCTCAGCTTACGATCAAAGCCGACCTAACGAAGGCGTGCTTGAATCTTGCAATCAAAGGGCTAGTAACGCAACTGGAAGCAGAATCTGGATTTTACTCTCATGTGAGTACTGCGCTTCGGAGGGAACGGTTACACAAGGCTCCTCACTCTTATGTAAAGAGCTGTAGAGCAGTAGTACTCCCAGGGCCCGGATAGCTCAGTCGGTAGAGCATCAGACTTTTAATCTGAGGGTCCAGGGTTCAAGTCCCTGTTCGGGCGCTTAAGGATTTTTTTTTCCCCTCCCATTTCAAAGCAACAAAATCGTGCACATTAAAGGGCAACCCAATCTAATTACATCTGCATTGTGTCATCGTTCTTTTTTGGTAAAGACTTGGACACTTCACATCTCCACAGACTCGCACCAGACCTATATACGCACCGAAGGATGAAATTTTGCAGGTACTTTTCCTTCTTAAGAATATGTAGTATATTCTTAAATCTATGAAAAACACACCTAATTGAATTTTGATAGTCACCCCTTTCTTAACAATTAACATCTTTATGAGGTAATTAACATCTTCATGATACTATGTAATTCTGGAACATTTTGCAAAACCTCCAGTCGCCCGAACAGGGACTTGAACCCTGGACCCTCAGATTAAAAGTCTGATGCTCTACCGACTGAGCTATCCAGGCACTCAGGAGCCTTAATTTCTCTTCTATTTACTTGATATAATGGTAACTTGCTTTCTCCTGGTAAACCAAATTTTGGTTTTAGTTTGTTATCAAATATTAATTTAATATGTTAAATTAGTTTTTATTTTTTCCTTTGTCTTCCCTTTACTTAATATATGTTTTCTAAAGTCTTTTCATATTTGATATTTGATAAATTACCAGCATCTACTAAACTCTCTAAAACAAAATTAATGCTAATAAATACAGAAACCTGGACAAACAAGGTAACATTGACACTTCAGCATAGGATTGTAACCTTTTTATTACACCCTTTTCTGTCACTCTTAATTTTAGTTATTCCTCTAAACCACATTCCATATTAATGGAAAAAATAATACTGCCATCCACCAGATGATGGAGCTGTTTTGTTAAATATTCCTCGGCAAACAGGCCGGATTAGATAACCAGAGGGTCTAACATTTCAGGAAAATGGAAGTAAGCGGAGACAGAGGGGTGGGTCTGAATTTAGAGCGTAAGAAAGGGCGTTTAAACTTTTTACATTTTGATTGAGTTTTTTTTTTTTTTTTTTTTCTTCTCCTTTCAGCTTGCCAAGACGAATCCTTCCGTAGCAAGTACTGGAGTACTAAGAATAGCAGATCAGCTGGATACGGTGGTGCACACTTTAACCCCAGGACTCGGGAGGCAGGGGCAGAAGGATCTCTCTGAGTTGGAAGCCCGCCTGGTCTCCACAGTGAGCAACATGCTCTTCTGGACTCTACAGGCACCCATAGGGTATACATTTACGCAGACATAGACATATACCCATAATTTAGGATGAAATGAATATTAAGAATACAATTAGTTTCTAGAGCTATCTAGTCCTAGAGTCAGTTCATCAGCTCAGGCTGTGGAACAGAGCATTAGAAAACTTCACCGATTGGAGGGAATTCATCTCTGTTTCTGAGTACTTGAAGCTCCTAAAAACAAAAAGCAGCAAAATAGCTCAGTCTCGGTTGGAGAAAATCTCCTTTCCGAGAACTGCGCGGTTCTTTAAGAACAACGAGTAATTCCAAATAGGCGTGGGTCTGTACATCCAAGAGGGAACTAGTCAGGTGACCTCTAAGACACCTCTGCCTTAGTTAGGGTTTCACTGCTGTGACAAAAGCCATAATCACACACCACTTGGGGAGAAAAAAATTTATTTCAGTTTACAGTTGCATATCAAGGACTACCCCAGGGGGAGTCAGGACAGGAACTCAGACAGGGAAGGAGCTGACATAGAGGCCATGGAGCAGTGTTCCTATGTGTAGCCCTTGCTGTCCTGGGACTCAGTCTGTAGACCAGGCTAGCGTCAAACTCAGAGATCTGCCTGTCTCTGCCTCCCAAGTGCTGTGATTAAAAACCTATGCCACTACCAACCAGCCACAGCCTGCTTTTTTTTTTCCAAGATAGGGTTTCTCTGTGTAGCCCTGGCTGTCCTGGAACTTGCTTTATAGAGCAAGCTGGCCTCAAACTCACTGAGATTCACCTGCAGCTGCCTCCCGAGGGCTGAGATTAAAGATGTAGCATTACTCTGATTTTTTTTTGGGGGGGGGGCATGCTTTCTTATAACATCCAGGACCACTAGCCAGGGTATCACTACCCACGGTGAGCTGAGCCCTCCCATATCAACCATCAATCAAGAAAATGTACAAAAGCCTTGCCTACAGGCCAATCTAGGGAAAGTTTTTTTCAACTGAGGTTCACTTTTCCCAAATGATGCTAAGTTAGTGGTTCTCAACCTGTTGGTCAAGACCCTTTCGGGCCTCAAAAGATACTTTCATATGGGTCGCCTAAGACTATCTGCATATTAGATATTTACAATTCATAACAATAGCAAAATTAGAGTTATGAAGTAGCAATGAAAATAATTTTATGGCTGAGGGGGGGTCACCACAACATGAGCAACTTAAATGGGCAAAGCATCAGGAAAGTTGAGAACCACTGCTAGGTTGTGACAAATTGACATAGAACTAGCCAGCACACCCTCTAAATCCAAGCTTTCCTTATTCTGCTACATTTTCCATTGCAAATCAAATCCGAAGGAGCAAGCTCAAAATGCAAAAGGATGGCTGGTCAGATGGAACAGTGGGTTAAAGGTACTTGTTACTAAACCTGATAATATGAGGGAGAACAGACTCCCATACTCTGGTATGCATGCCCACACACATACAAAGACACACGAATACATACAAGGAATGATTTTACTCAACAGAGGTTTACTGATAAATTTGCTGTGGGTCCAGCCCCAGCAAGAGTTCAGTGACCTGGGAGGGAGAGGCAGAGTCGGCAAAATAATAAGAATAAAACCACGCTTTTTATGGATGGGACAAACTTCTCTCTTTATTCCTTCTGTTCTTTCATCTACTCCTACTTTTACTCCCGCCGTCTATCTGTTTTCCATGTATCTCATAAATATATTTTTTGACAAAGCCCCTCATGGGGAAAGATAGCATTGCAATCACATCTTAATCATAAACTTTACATAATGAGTACAGGTTTTACATTTCAGTAATTACAAGTTCCATATTTTTTAAAACAAGTTATCTTAAAACCCACACCCGAACACCTAGTTTTCCACATATATTTTTTTCTCACAGTACATCTGTATCCTAGAAACAACAGTTTTTCTATTATAAATTAACAGAGTTTTAGCAAGCCAACTAATTTCACAGCCAGCTTCTATTGAAATAGGTTGCTAGGGAACAAGTACACATCATAGTATGCTAGCGTACATAATTCTTTAGTTAACACAGTGAAACAAGTTTACTGTAACTAGAAAACTTTAAGTCGGGGGTCTTTTTGCTTTTTGTAGGTAAAAGGAAAGTCTGCTGCACAGCTCTATATCCCCAAGACACATCCCAAACTCATTAGTACACTTTTGATTATAGAGACCAGGAAAAAGCCAATTTTATTTGTGGTCGAGGAAGTTCAAGCCTAACAATGAGCACTGGAACTCATTATTTGATCATGGGTCTGTTTTCATAGGTGGAACTCATGGGCCCTAGCAATTAAGCTTTCTTTGTTCTAGATTTCCTAACCCTGACCAAACAAGTCCCTAGCAAAAATGCGTTTTCTTCTTAAGTTACTGATTCTAAGGCAGTTGGCAAAACATCCTAATTTAACCCTGAAACTATATGTGAAAAACACCTACTGTTTTTAGCTGTACATGTTTTTTTTTAGTTATTCTTTCTGGAGTTTCAGTAGAGTCACCAATTCAACTGAGTGGCACTGCCTTGCTTGCCCAGGTGACGTTGCTTGAGGGAAAATCATCACCATTGTTATGTGTGCCAGCAGCACTGCCCAGTGTTAGAGACCCCATAGAATTTTCATACCACAAGAGAGATAAGAGACCATGGTAGCAATAAGCATGAATAAGGCCCAGTAGTAGCAAAGGACATTCAGGAGACAATCCCCCAGGAGGCCAAGGAAAAAGCCTACCTTCGCCTAGCTAAACAGTAGGCTGACTCCTGAAGCTCCAATGTTAGCAGCTGTTCCCCTGCATTGCTCCGAGCATAAATTGCTGTGTTCAGGCCCTGTACTATGTGGAGTAGGAAATAAATAGGGCATAGAGCCTACAGAAGCCTAGGAAAGGGGCCCCAAAGCAAACACATTTAGCATAAAGAAATAAGCACCGCAGGGATTGGAGAGATGGCTCAGTAGTTATGAGCACATCAGTTCTTGCATAGGGTTCCACATGGTAGTTCACAACTGCCTATTACTCCAATTCCAGGGCACCCAACATCCTCTTCTGTTCTGCTCAGGGCTCCTTGTGTGAACCTGGTGCACATAGATTCACACAGGCGAACACATGACTAAATATGTCTTTAAGGAAATGCATACGGCAATAAATACAGGGGCTAGGAGCAACAGGGTATGATTTTTAAAATCAGCAGGCCTAGAGTTTTTAGTACGAAAACCACATTATCAGAATGGAGCAGAAGCAGTTGCCAGTCTTGTGGAAGGAATAGTAATTAAGTCAAACAGTCATTCACCCATTAATTAGTTGGGCATATTTCTTGATTAGACATACATCAATCAAGAAAAACATTCCTCGCTCTTGCTTTGTCTCTATGGCTGAGGTATAGGGACACACACACACCCCTCTGAATTTTTGTAGCCCTAGGTGGCCTGAAACTTGTTATGTAGACCAGACTGGCCTCAAAGTTACAGAAATCTGCCTGCTTCTGTCCCCTAAGGGCTGGGACTAAAGTTAGGGAACACTATACCTCCTATACCACATTTTAAAGAAAGGGAAATGCTGTCTGTCCAGGCTGCCCAAGAGCAACAGGAATAAAGACTTTCCATGGTTTTTCCTACCCAAAGGCCTTGTTACAGCTGGGTGGAAAAATCCAGAAAACTCAAGTTAAATGGATTGAAGGGGATTGACCAATCAGTAAACTGCTTATTGAGAATCCCCAATTTCCAAGACTGAGCAGGATGGCAGCAAGGAACACAGGAAATCTGAAAGGAACTTGAAAGAGTGACCACCACACTTGTTGGCAGAAAAGAGGCAGAGACAGTAAGCTAGGCGTGGAGCAGGCTAAAGGAGAACAATGTCATTTTATTGTAAGTTTGTCTTGCTAACACTGGAGGGCCCATCTGGGGCAGCATGAAATGGCTCTGCTCCGCATATGTTGTGTGGAAACACCAGCACAGGTGTTCTCTCAGACTGTGCCTTGCGGGAACCTTCCCCGCACGATTCATGTTACAGTGACAGTTGGATTTAACGTCTCCACTAGAGGGCAGGCTAAGCTCACAGATTAAGTACCTGGCGCTTCCAGTTCTTTCTTAGTTTTAGGTACTTGAAATTTTATGTGTATGTGTACCCGTTTGTCTCGGCGCCCTGTGGCGACCATCATACCTGCGGAGGCCAAAAGAGAGTTTTGAAACCCCGGAGCTGGAGTTACAGAGAGTTGTGAGCTGCCTGTGGGTCCAGGAATTGAATCCAAGTCCTCTGAAAGCAGCAAGTGCTGAAAGCAGCCACCGTCTCTCTAGCCATTGTTTATTAGTATTTTTGAGATGGGGGGGAGGGTCTCATGTATCACAGTCTGGCCTTGAACCCTTCACTCTCCTTCCTCCCCTCTGTAGTGCTGAGATCACAGGCATGTGGTGCAAAGTCCAGCTGAGGTGTCTGTGGATATCATGAGCTTAATTTCACCCAGTAATTATTTTTAGGCTTCCGGGGTGTTTTTGTTTTTGTTTTTGAGACAGGGTCTCACTATGTAGCCCAGGCCGACCTCAAGCTCACAATTCTCCTACCTCAGCCACCCAAGTGCTAGAGTTGCAGGTGTGCCCAGTTCCCACTAATTTTGTTTTGAGACAGGGTTTCTCTGTTGTAACTGGCTGTTCTGGAACTCGCTCTGTGGAAAATGCTGGCCTCGAACTCTCAGAGATCCACCTGCCTCTGCCTCCTGGCACCACCACTGCCCAGCCCTGCTAATTATTTTAATGGTGGCATGTGTGAGTGTGAATTCGTGAGTATGTGAGTGTAAGGAAGCATTATGAACTACAGTCACTATGATGTACATTAGACTTCCCCAAGTTTATAAGTGAGAGTTCTGTCCTCCGAGTGAGAGTAACAACCCCTCATTTCCCACCACCAGCCTTCTGCTCCAGGCAATGATATCTGGTTTCTGTTTCTGTCTGACTTTTTGAATTCCACACAAGTGAAATCACCTAGTGTTTGTCTTTCTGCATCTAGCTTAATCTCCAGAGTAGGATACCCTCCATGTTCATCAGCGCAGGTACACATGACATACTTTCCTTCATTCCTAAGGCTGAAAAGTACCCTGTGGTAGGTAAGGGTCATATTTTCCTTACACTCATTTATTGACCTTAAGGTGAGTATGTGGCTGTCACAAATAATCACGCAATGAGAAGGCTGGCCTGGAATTCCCAGTGTGGATCTTTGAACCTCAAAGGTACAACAATCCTCCTGCCTCTGCCTCCTGAGGGTGGGATTACAGGTGTGGGCCTCTGGCTTACACCTGTTTCTGTGTAACAGCCTGGCTATCCTGGAACTCGCTCTGTAGACCAGGCTGGCTGGCCTCCAACTCAGGGATCTGCCTGCGTCTGCCTCTACTGGGATTAAAAGCATGTGCCATCGATACCTAGATATTTTTCTGTTTTTCCATCATCGATCACATCAGCCCTCTGACTGGAAAAGACTGTCCAGTTCTAAGGTACGGAGTGATTAGATAATCACAGTGGGATAATCCTAGATAATCTCCCAATCTCCAAATCCTTAACCACACCTGCAAAGTTCTTTTGCCTTGTTAACTAGCAGCTTTTCTCATCCAGAGCTTAGGAAATGGCCTTTCCTTCCACTGGAAAGGCATCATTTTACCTGCTGTGTAGAACATACATCTATTGAATGTGGTGTGGCAGGTGTTGGTCTGAGTGAGACCAATACGCCGAGATGAGTAAGACAAGGCTTTGTCCTCTGAAGCTAGAGTGAAAACCAAGGGCCAATTACAAGAGGTCTTATAGACGTCCTTCAGAAATTTAAATTTAAGAGTTATAAGAAGCCACCTGTTCATTCCTCAGGTTTTGTTTTTTGTTGGTTTAGCACACGCTCTGTGCTAGGTAGGCACTACTGAGGCTTCACAAATACTAAAGTTTCAAAACTACAGTAAGGGCTGGTTGTGGTGGCGTGTGCCTTTAACCACTACCCCACCCCCCCTTCCAGGTACAAAGGTAGGATGGATCTCTACCCGATAACAGCCTGGTTTACACAAGTTCCAGACCAGCAAGGATTACATAGTGAAAGACTGTCTCAAAACAAAACAAAAACCAATAAATAATTTTTTTTTTTTAAGTCTCAAAGCCTTTTCTCAGATTTGCTTCCTTCTTTATGCACCGTACCTTGCTAAGAGCCCTCTTTTTTTACCCTTCAGACATACCTATCCCACAGACCTGCAACTCTGACTCAGCGCTGGGCACCTGGCCCAAGTGCCCCAGAAGGAAACTCTTAGATAGAAGCTAGAGCGAATTAAGATACCCAATACTATGGGTATTTGCAATTCAAATACCTGATAGAATGAAGCTGTGGCTTCATTGCTGGCTATAAGCAGTTGCCACCCCATCTCTGGTTGTTTCTTGGTGCTGAGGATTAAGCCAGGACCTCGTGCATGCTGAGCTATACTCCCTCATGTCTCTCTGTGGTCGTTTTAACCTTAACCATTTCCCTTAACTCTTCATTCCTATCTTGACTGCTTTTTACTTAGCAGATTGCTTAAAGACTACCAAGTAGCAACTGTTTCTCCTCAGGGTATAGCCTCTCGATTTACCAGTCTGCAAAAGCATTTGCCTATGAGTCTTTCCACTCAAAGACATCTCAGACGACTTCACCCTATGCCTCCATATCTCCTTTCTTCTTTGGGACAGTTTGCATTTTTTTTTCCCTGTTTCTCTTTGGTCTTCTCTCTCAACGTATGAACAAGTTTCTTTCTTAAATGAAAACCAAGCTAAGTGGGGTGGCTCAGCATTTTGGAGACAGAGGCAGTATGATCATAAATTTGAAGCCAGCCTGGGTTACATAGCAAGTTCAAATGCCAGCCTGAGCTACAGGTGAAAACCTGTACCAAATGATAATGATATCTTTCTGGATGCTGCAGGCTTCTCTCCCTACTGCTTTATGTTTCTCCTCGAGTTGTCAAGCTGCTAGAACGTCTTTTACTCTTCAAGCCACTGGAAACTGATTTAACTCGTACAGGCTCCTCCTCCCCTTGTCTTACTTATTGATGCCCACTTTTCTCTCCATTTGCCCAGATCTTATCTTCACTGGAAACAAAACAATATTCTTCTCCAGATAATTCAGAATTGTGGACTCACTTTTTTTGTTGTTGTTGAGATTCAGTTAATTTTAAAATGATGTGTGTGTTTCTGAGTGTAGATTCCTATAGAGACCAGAAGAACAGATGCCCCTGGAGTTACACAAGGTTGGGGAGCTGCCTGATCTGCCTATTTCTGCCTCACAAGTGCTGGCTAGGACTGAGGGTCTGCCCCACCAGGCCAAGCTTGCAAATTCACTTTTCATATTGCTCTCTCCTCCACAGGACTAGATAGTGTAACCTTCGTAGGTCCTGAGACCTTAGCACAACTGACTATTCAGGCTATAAGACTCAGCAGGTAGACAGCACCACCTGCCGAAACTAAAACTAAGGCCCAATCCATCGAAATCCATATAGTTCTGGTCAAGTCTCCTGATGTAGAAATTCATTTTTAGTAATGTGTAAGATGGTTGTTTTGTGCACTGTTGGGGGAAGGGCTGCCTAGGCCTTGGCATTTGTATTGTCTGCAGGTGTTGGATTTATGTGGAGGAATGTTTGGTTGTTCATGATCTACACCTGCTAGCAACAGAACGCCTGAGGAGCTTAGGAATCAATAAAAAACTCCTGAGATTAGATGTTCAAGAGTTCCACTGTCCAGTATGCCACTTGCCATGATGGTGGTTCTCTCTGCTGAGGTCTGGCAGGGTTTGCACCTATGAATATGCCTCCTCCTCTCTCTTGGTGAGCCCACACACTGGCTACCAACTACAGTCTCAAAATGTACTAACTTTGCTTTGAAAAGCTCCTGTGGTTCTGCTTCTGGCTAATTGTTCTTGTTAACTGAAGTATGGCAACCAAGAACATGATTTTTGTGCTTAAAAGCTCATCCCGAGAAAGGCTCAGGGCCACACTGGGACCTAATAAAGACTTCCTATTGGCTTAAACCTATTTCTGAGCAGTCTTCTCTGGTGAATACCCTGAAGCACATAGGACTTCTCTAGTTCTAGTCCAACTTAGCTCTTTCCAGTCTCTATCTCAACCAACCTAAGAAGGACTTTAGCCTTGTCTCCTGGAAAATTGCTTGGGTTTATTGAAGTTTCATATTAATGAGACAAAAATTAAAGGCCCTAAATATTTTATAAAGACCTTTCTGCCTCTGACAGACTGGAATGGTAGCATCGTAAATATTTCCTAGAGGCAAAGCAAGGGTTGCTTTGCAGCTGTTTCCATGGGTGCCTTGGCTGGAGAGCAGTGGGTATCTGAGCTGAGACTCCCCAAGGGGTAAGGAGGAGAAAGGCTGGGGACCTGACTTGACTGGCAAGAAAGGAGGGTAGCAGAGATCAAGATCCATGGTTGAGGGAAGGGTACTAGGAGAACTGAGACCCTGGTTATTATGCAAACCAGATGCAAACGCTAAGCTGGCCAGTTCTGGGTGGAGCCTTTAGGAAAATGCTTGACACAGGTGCTTTAAGGGTGGTGCTCGGAGAAAATAACACACTATTTCAAAGTTTTCTTCCTATCTTAATTGGGTTAGATAGGCTCCTCAGCTTCTCCTCCCCCAGCAGGTTGAAGACCGCCCACGGACAAACGGGAGAAAAAAGTGCCAACAGTCTCCCACCTTCATCAAGGTGGTAGTTTTTTGGGCATTCCCTAGCATGCATAATTATGAGAGAAATTCCTCAAACCCGTAACTCAGCGCCCATCCCGGGTCCCTTCCAATGGGGTGATCCGGCTTGCTTTCACTTGACCCAGAGCAAGGGGTTCTAAGAGGAGACGACCATCTGCTTGTTGGAAGTGGGACTGCTGGTGTCGGGGTCCGCTCAGGACGCCGCGCACGGTGCGGAAGCGAGAGGCGGGAGGAGGAGGAGGAAGGGAGGTGGGTGGGAGGGAGAGGGCCTAGGTTCCCGCCGCCCCGCCCTCTGTCTCCGGCGACGCGGCGATTCGGTGCTGCGGCTGCAGCCGGCGGCCTGGGCCGCGGTCCTGGCAGGAGCCGGGAGCCTCGCGCGCTGTGCAGTGCGCCGGCTGTCCGGGAGATGGCTTCTCCTCGCTCGCCCTCAGCTCGCGCTATTGTCTCACCCGGGGCCGCCTGACTGCGAGCTCGTGCACGCTCTCGGCAGACAGCACCGGGCCCCGGACGGGTCCCCACGCCCGTCTCTTGCCTGTGGGGTCCCCTGCAGCAGGGACCCCAGAGCCGGCGCGGGGAGGGCCAGGGGATAGGGCAGCACTGAGCATCACGCGGGGCCGGAGCCGCCTGGAGCCTCGGAGAGCAGCCGGGCGGCGGAGCCCAAGTCGCCCAGCCACGACTGTCCGGGTGTCGCGGCGGAACCCGCGGCCAGAGCAGGTAGGACGCGCACGCGGCGGGGAGCACGGCCCCGGGGCTGCAGGGCGTCCTGCTAGCTCGGGCGGCGAAAGCCGGGCTCCCGCCCCGGAGTGCCAGCGCCGGGGGCAACAATGGCAGCGCCTTGAGCCTAGCCGGGATCCCGGCGCCCGGCAGGTTGTTCGCCCCTACCCGGTGGCGCGCCCGAGACTCGCGGCCTCGCGAGCCGGCACCCTCAGCCTCCTCCGGAACACACTTCCCGGGTGCAGCTGCAGGGCGAGCTGAGCCAGGGACCACTTTGGAGTCGATTTGTTTATTAGTTTGTTTAAGAGCAAAACCTGTCCTGGAGTGGGGGGTGATGGGAGTGGTGCCTTCCCGTGCTGCCGGTGAGAAATCAGCGTCCACCCTCGGAACTGTATACATTTTTCTCTGCCAGGCAGAGGGTAGGATTGGCCTTATAAGGATACTGCAACAGCAAAGGGCTAAGAGCTTGAAGGAGAGGCTGAGACCCTCAGGCCCAAGTCCCCGACCCCTGCAGGAAGGTGCTCCTCTTCTGAGCTGTACTTGACCCTCATTTTTCAGTTCCATACAGCAGCAGCTTTGGTGTTGGGGTGCAATTGAAGCAGGAAGCCCCCGGCAAGGCTGCCAAGCTGGGGTGGGGTGGGGAGTCCAGAGGCTTGGCAGGCTTCTGGGATGTGGAAAGAGGTTACCAAATGTATGAGGTTAGTTCATACACCCTTGTTGGCTGAGGTTGAAGTGTGTGTGGAATCTGCCATTGCTCTTGCTCCTTCAGGCTAACCTGGCTCACCTCCCTTTTGGGACCTTCGTGGTTTCCCTATCACAGCTCACCGATGGTGCTTAGGGTGGAAGTCCTATTGTCTTTGACTGCTTGGTATTTTTATTCAACTTGGTCAGAGAATTCAGCAGTCTGGACTGATGAGCCCTAGCAGGCCCAAGATTCTTTAGCGGGCAGCTACCTGGGCTACCAGAAGTGGACTAATACTGCCCCTCCTTTCTCTAAGCTACCTGCTTGTCTGGGATATGGCCAAGCAGATGTAAGCAATTTGCACTGAATTCCAGCACCACAGCAGTCCTGAATGAAAACTTACTCTATTGCTTTCCTTAGGCCTCGGGGATATATTCAGGAGAGAAATGGTCCAGGAATGGCCACCCTGACCCGCAAATATTCTCCCCCTCTCCAGCTGCAGCTGCAGCTCCTGGAGCACAGTCAGTGAGCCTGAAGAACCAAAACTCCTCCAGAGCCTGGCAGTCCCTTTCCGGGCCAAGTTCGTGGAAAAATTAAGTTGAGGCACATTTTATAGCCCTGCCTGACAGCCAGCATCTGAGGAGACAGTGGCTTTGAGCCAGGCCCTGGACCCAGGCTGTGGCTGCTGCTCCTTAGGCTTTTTGGGTAAGCCCAATGTTTGGCTTCTGTAGCTCAGAGCTTACTGCGGAGTGCATGGGTGTGTATGTCTGAATCTGATGGAGTTCCCAGGCCTGGGCAGAAGGCAGCCTATCCATTTTCCTTTCCACTGGAATACTGGGTAA
Organism: Cricetomys ansorgei; assembly: GCA_026225945.1. Classification (NCBI taxonomy): domain Eukaryota; kingdom Metazoa; phylum Chordata; class Mammalia; order Rodentia; family Nesomyidae; genus Cricetomys; species Cricetomys ansorgei. The sequence goes on from JAMJFZ010001789.1 coordinate 3,946,409, forward strand.
GGGAAGGTCAATTAGTTTATTTGAGGCTTTGGGCATTTTTCTAGGGTGCTCCTTTGGATTTGCCCAGTGGTCTGTCTGGAATGTCTGCTTTTTTTTTTTTTATTTATTTTATTTTTTTTTTATTACCATGACCTAATTGTACTCCCACAGAAACTCCACACCCTTGTGAACCTTTAGGTCCCTTTGTGGTGCTCTGTCCCAGCATTTTACAGGTGTCATGTGACCATGGGGGCTTTCCGAGAAAAAAATGGACAGGTTTCTTTTTGGGGGGATGTTGTAACTAATCACAAACCTCAAGTTCTCATACTTCTGGGATGTACACTCAGTCTATACGGTGAGGAGTGGTAGAGAAGGTTGTTTGAGGCCCAGCTTTGAGTGAGTCCCCATGAGACTTAACCTTCCAGATGTGTGAACACAGACAATTTGTGAATTTGATTTCATTTTCATATTTGTAAAATGGGAGGGAAAGTATCTGTGGCTCATAAGATTGTTTTCAGTATATTGCTTATCCAAATGAAGAAAATTTTCATGTGTGCAAAAGTAGTCAGAAAACTGCAAAGCACCCCACAAATGTTGATTATAGCATGCATCCTAAGAGCAGAAGAACAGTCAGGGGAGTAGATGGAGTAGGGAACATTCCAGAACCTTTCCTTTTTGAGTAAAGGAAGCATGGTGTGATAATATAAATACTATTCCTTGTGTGTTCCTCTTTAAATAGAGCTGACAGATGGGAACCGGGAGGAAGGACTGCTTAGTATTTGTAGGGTATTGGGAGAAACTTTCCAAAGGCTGCCTACTGCCTGCAGACAGGGCGGTGCTGACCTGGCAAAAAACATAATAGCTAACAGTGCTATCAGCCAGTGAGTACATGACAGGGGTGGGGTTTGAAGCAGGCAAGCTCCCTGCATACACCATGCTCATAGTCCAGTGCCACTACCAGAGAACAGGCGGGAAGCCGAGATGCAGGATTCATTTGTTATAGATTCCGTAAATGCCCAAGAGATGGCACCAGACCAGAATCCACCTTAGATAGGAAACTTCTCGAGGACAGGAGCCCTGGAAGATGCTCCCCACACCCAGCCCCAGCACTGCTGGACATCTTTTCCTCTCTTGTTAGGAAATGGAAGCATGGATGTGAGACTTCCTTGAGCTCCCATCTCGATTGCTTTCCCTGTTACCCAGATCAAGTCACTGTGTCATGTTCTGGGTGACTCTGGTTGATCTGGGTTTAGAAGGCTCTGGGGAAATCAGGACAGCTTTCTTGTTTTGTTTTAGTATATTCATATTGGAGTTATTTGGTATGTCTTTGTGTGTATGTGTTCTTTCATGTATGTGGGTGTGATTGCACATATGCTGTGGCACACGTGTGGAGGTCAGAGGACAACCTTCAGCTATCAGTCCTTGCCTTTCGCCTTGTTTAAGACTGAGTCTCTTTGCCCACGATCACACCAAGCCAGCTGGCTCTGCCTGGAGACCCTCCTGTTTCTGCTTCCCACTGCCCAGCACTAGTGCAACCCGTCCCTCTTTACCTGTGATCTTCACTCAGCTCTTAGGATAGTGCAGCAAGCGCTTTTCTTTTACCCATTGAACCATCTCCCCAGGCCCTGGTGTCTGGTTTTGTAAAAACAAATTGGAGGAATGGTTTTTATTTTTTATGGTCATACAAAGTGTTAGAACTGAGAAGGACCTTGAAGATAACCTCCTGAGAAGTGACTTCAGGGTCACAGCTTTGCCAGCAAGCAGCACCGGAACTTGATGCCGGCTCCACGGCTCCACAGTTCCGGACAGAACCTGCTCTTCTGCTCCTTCAGCTAGCTCTTCAGCTACCTCTTCAGCCAATCCGGTTACTGGCTTCCTTGTTGGGAAATTCCTCTCAGAACACAGGGAGTGGAATTCGCTCACCCTGGCGAAGCAGACTGAGAACTCTAGCTGCCGGTCCTTCCTCTCCTGAGAACTCCCTAAGGAAGCCTCACATAGTATCTCATTTCAAAGAGAAGTCAAAGGTCACTGGCCTCTTCAGAAGGACACCCTTGCTGAGCTGCATCACCGCTCTCCTCACTGTACCTTGTTTGGAGCATCGCTTCTCTCCCTTCCCCAGGCCTTCCTGACCCCAGTCACAGACGCTCAGCATTGCTGTCCCCACAGACTACTTTTCGTTTATTTTTACTTATTTGAGGCATCACTCTGTAGCCCAGGCTGACCTCAAACTCACTATGTAACCTAGCCTTGAACTTAAGGCAATCTTCCTGTTTCACTCTCCTACATCAAACAGGTTTGAGCCACTACACAGCCAGTTATTCTCAAAGATGCTGCTTCCTCCTCCTCTTCCTCCTCTTCTTCCTCTTCTTTTTTTTTTTGGTTCTTCAAGACAGGGTTTCTCTGTTTCTCTGACTGTCCTGGAACTCACTCTGTAGACCAGGCTAGCCTCAAACTGAGAGATCCGCCTGCCTCTGCTTCCTGAGTGCTGGGATTACAGGCCCAAGGATTCTTCTAAGCTGTATTTTGGACCTGACAAAGAAGGAAAAAAATAATAATAAAGGGCGCCCTTGGGCAGAAGTTGAGGTCCACGGAAAAGTGGGAGCACACAATCAATGACGCCTAAAATCTCCCCATGTGTCATGTTCTTCGCCTCATCTTAGTCCCCTCCTCTTCTTCCACAGCCTCAGAGGAAATCAGTGAGGTGGCTGGTAACAAAACTGTTTCCTTTTTACAGGAAAAAGACCAGACTTAGCAAGATTATTTAGCAATGTTAAGAGAGACATGCCCTGGGCTAGAGAGATGACTCAGCTCTTGCAGAGGTCCTGAGTTCAATTTCCAGCAACCACATGGTGGCTCACAACCATCTATAATGGGATCAGATGCCCTTTTCTGGCATGCAGGTGGGCATGCAGATAGAGCACTCGTGTTCATAAATAAATAGATCTTAAAAAAGAAACATCCCCAAGTCAGGTATGTTGACTCATGCCTTCATTCATTCATTTATTTCCTTCTTTCCTTATACGTGTACAAGTGCATATATGTAAGTGTATGTGCTTGATGCCTGTGAAGGTCAGATGAAGGCATCAGATCTCCAGGAACTAGAGTTATGCTTGTGAGCCACCATGCTGGTGCTGGGAATTGAACCCGGGTCCTCTGGAGGAGCAGCAGTGCTATCACTCACTATGCCATCTCTCCAGCCCTGGCTTATCTTTAATCACAGTGCTTGGGAGGCTGAAACGGAAGGATTGCCTCACATTCGGGAGTAGCTTGAGATACATAGTGATTTCCAGGCTAGCCTAAGCTATAGTATAAGACCCGGTTTCACACAAACAAAAACAGATTAGTGGACCAATATCTATGAAAACGCTTTTAGCTATAAATGCCTATATGAATAAAAGTTATTGTATTGTTATCAGTAGTACAGTACCGTGTTTAAGTGTGTAAGGACATGTAAAGGATTTGGAGATGTTACAGAGAGATTAAGCGGGGAAGCTGAGCTCAGGGTTTTGTTTTGTTTTTTCAGGCTGGTGCTTAGAGATGGAGAGTGGGTGCCAGAGGCGGGGCCATGTGAGTGGCAGCATGTAAGAAAATCTAGAGTCTTGAAAAATACTGTCAGGGTTTAGGGGGTTGTGCAGGCAACTGGGCTGGGACTCCAGATGGAACTTCTTGGGTACCTGATGAATAAGGGGAGAGACATCTTTTTTTAATTAAAAAAGATTTGTCTGTTTCTGCATACGTGTATGGATGCACATGTGTGCAGGGCCAGTGGAGGCCTGAAGAAGGCACTGGAGGCCCCGAGCTAGAGTTACAGGCACTTGTCAGTTTTGGGCACTAGGAACTGAACTCGGGTCCCGTGCAAGAGCAGCAAGAGCTCTTAACTGCTGGGCCATCTCTGCAGCCCCTGTTTTCTTTAGTTTGTTTATTTTCTGGTTATTTGTGACAGGGTCTCATGTAGGCAGACACCTTGAAATCACTATGTGGCTTAGGGTGACCCAGAACTCCTGACCCTCGTGCCTCAACCTCCGAAATGCTCTGGTTGCGGGTCTACACAGCCACGCCCTGCTCGGTTTTTATTTGCTTTGAATATAGGGTGCTTGGTCTTTTTAAATTTTGTCTTGTTCTTTAAGAGAGGGCCTTACATAGGCTTTGAAGGCTGGCTTCAAATTCCCGATTTTCCTGCCTCTCCTTCCCAGAGTTGAGATTTACAGGTGTGTCCAGCATGTCTGGTTTGGTCCTTTTTGAGTGGCCTGGCCAAATGAAGTATTCTGGCGGTGAAGTGGGAGAGCGTGGGGGTGTTCCAGCACGATTGCCAGCATGCGTGTGAACATCTGGTCCGGTGCAATGAGCCTGGCTTTCCATGTGAGCCTGTGTTTCCCTTGTCAGTTGGAGAAGCGGGAGAACGATGAGTTTTGGGTTCACGTGGGTTTTAGTTTAACTCTTGATTCTATCGTTTCCTGGTTGTGTGACCTTGGGTAGATGGCTTAATCCCTTTCCTGTTTTATAGTTTTCTCACCCGTGTAAAATAAGTATAGTGATATCCACATTTAAAGACCATTGTACAGACCAATAAGACAGCACCCAGCACAAAATACAGAAGGGATAAAGGCAGGTTTCCTCCTTTCCAGTTCTATTCAGCCTCCTCCCTCCTTCCACTGCCTCGTCCCCATCCCCCTGCTGCTGACAACGCACACTGGCTTTCATATGTTGTGGAGGTATTTCCCTGGCTCCTGTGGATTTCCTTGCTCCAGTGTTTCTGGCCTTTAGTCGCACCCTGGGTACGTTTACTGAAGCTGGAAGCAGCGTCGGCTGGTGCCTGCTGAGAAAGTCCTCTGCTCGCTGCTTCTCTGGGAGACCCTGAGCAAGGGTTCCATGAAGAAGGAGCTTGTGAGTATGCTCTGCTGAGCAGGGTGGACCCCTTCTGTTGAGCGACCCTTTTGCTGAGTATGGACTTAGGCTCATTCTCCCTTGGAACCTTCTTAGGCAAATTGAGGGATGCTGGATGGAAGAAAGGTGTCACACCATGTACATGTGAAGCAGCACCCAACTGCCTGACACCTCCCTCCCACGCCTCCCATCACCTTCTTCTTTGAGATTCTTTATGATCTTGCTGCAGAGACTTGAAACAGTCTCTTGAACACCAGATAAAGGTGTGGATCCTGTTCAGTGGCCATCGAGGCTGGCACTGAGCAAGCATGAATGGCATACAGAGACAGCCCAAGGAGACTGAGAGCAAGAAGATTGGAAGTGGGAACTGGGGAAGCATCTAAGGATTTGAGTGGTAGGTAGGAATGGAAAGGGAAGGGGAAAGCAAGCACGTGTGTGTGTGTGTGTGTGTGTGTGTGTGTGTGTGTGTGCCTTTGAAGCCTGAGACAGGTGTAGATGAGAAACAGGGCTTGGGCAGGGCCTACCTTCTGTACTTACAGACAAAAGGGCTGACCTGTTACTGCCACATGTCCAGGGTTAGCCAGGCAGATCTGGGGAAGCCTGGTAGGACACTCCCCCACCCCCCGCCGTGAGGTCTGGTACCATCACAGCCTTGCCTGCGCCCCACTCCTAGTGCCTCCTGTAAATATTCCCTTCCGGTGGCTCCGAGGTTCTGGGATACTGGGGATCTCCAGGAGAATATCTCATCTTGTAGAGCAGTGGTTCTCAACCCCTCAATATGGTTCCTCATATTGTGCTGACCCCCAACCATAAACTTATTTTCGTTGCTACTTTATAACTGTAACTTTGCTACCAAGCAGTGTCTCAGTCCCCAAGACCATCAGAAATGATGTGTTTGGGATGTTCGAGACCCACAAGTTGACAACAGCTGTCTTCTCTTAGGGCCCTACACCTCAAATGGATGTTTTTTTCCCCTCCATTAGAATGCATACAGTTGGGTTCTTGGTCAACCCTCTGGTTCAGGGTCCGTGAGTGACCTGGAGCAGGAGAAGGATATCCTTCTAGGGTCAGACCTAGCGAGAGGGGAAGCCTTCAGCTAGGAAGCTGCATAGCCACTGGGGCAGCTCTGGTGGCCAACTGGATCAGGCTGGGCTAAGAATAATGGAGATCGGAATCAGAGGGATCAATCAATGACTCCAAGAGACAGGCAACCTGATGAGCAGTACTAGGAGATTATTCTAGAGCAGCAGTTCTCAACCTGCCTAAGGCTTCCACCCTTCTATACAGTTCCTCATGCTGTGATGACCCCCAAACCACAAAATTATTTTTGTTGCTAGTTCATAACTCTAATTTTGCTACTGTTAAGAATCATAGTGTAAATAGCTGATATGCAGATGGTCTGAGACCCTGGGAAAGAGTCGTTTGGCCCCAAAAGGAGCATCGACCCACAGGTTGAGAACCGGTTTTCTAGAGAACAGCAACAGATGTGGGACTCAGTAGTGGAGACCAAGGAGGCCTGCCCTAGAAAGCGATGCACCTGGCTTTGATGGATGATTCAGGACCTGCTAGGCTGGGCACTCTGCTGCGCCCTGCTCTTTAATTGCAAATCGCCCTGGATGGATTCACACCCTGGCCTCTGACACCCCTGTGTAAATTGGTATCAGATGCCCCCGCCTGGTGGCATTCTTTTAATGGGGACTTTTTTTTTTCTGAGTGGAAAGATGTTGGGGAGCTCCTTACAAAAGGGTTCACTTTCTTTTCTCATCCTCATCTGTGTTGATGCTGTGGTTTCCCCAATGCCTTCCTGAATCAGGAAAGATCTCGCCATTCCTGGTACTTTGGAGGATCCTGGAGACTCTGCGGTCTGCTCCAGTCTCCTTCCCTGAGAGTCTCTTTTTCCTGGGTGCTCTGGCCTACAGCCAGAGGTGCAGAGAAGCCGGGAACTGCATGGGAAGGGCCAGGGCTGCCCCTGAATCTGGGGTGGCTAGTGATCTTTTTCTTCAGAGTGAATCTACTTTTCTTAGACTTCTTTGCTGGTGACACTTAAGAATGTGACCTCGGAGCCTAAGCTTTCTCTCTTCTCCTTTTCTTAGGGAGCTGATGAGGAAGGGAAGGAGGAGCGTGTGTGGATGTAGATACAGAAAGTGGAGGTGTAGAGAGATATAGGAAGGTACGAGTGGGGAGATGGTGATTGAAAGACGGCCTAGGGAGTGTGCCTCGATGTGACTACGGGTGGAGGGGGTAGGAGGAGATACAAAGGGTGTGCGTAGGACCGGAAAGTTGCCTGTGAGGGATAAAAGAGATTTCGGGAACATGCTCAGTTTCTGCGAATCTGATAGCTTTGGTTGCCTGGGAATGGTTAGTCTGTCACATCGTCTATCTGTGTGGAAAGTGAGTGTGGACCAGAGACACTCCTTCGTATGACTGCGTGGCTACACTGCTGATTGGGAGCGCTTTGGTAGTAGAGGGGGGGACAGTGAGCAGGGCCTGGAGACACGTGGGAAGAGCTTCTTACCCAAAGGAGTGAAAGGAGCTTGCTTCTGGCATGGCATCCGGGCTGGTCAGCTCCTCTTCTGGACCTCATGAATGGTGGCTTGGCCCGCAGCCTTTTTCGGCTTAACTTCTTTTCAGAGCCAAGCCAGTGGCAGACAGCTGCTGACAGCCCACTGCCCACACAGCCTGTCACTGCCCACTGGTTCCCACATTCAGACTTAGAGCAGTCACCTCTGCCCTTCCTATAGATGGCATCCCCCTGTGGTAGTCCTTACTGGCTTTCTCTGCTCTACATGCCTGATCATTCAGGGTCTCACCCCATGGGGCTCCTGGTCCCAGAGCTCTGGCACGTGTGTACAGAGTGTGTGTTTGTGGAAGAAGTGCCCAGGACTGGGAGCAGAGTCCATGGCTCCTTCCCAACCCTGCAGCAGTACAGTGAGAGCCTCAGTCTCTTCCCCCATCACAGACAGGAAGACAAGAAGGGAGATTATCTGAGAAAGTTGTTACCAGATGACACTCAAGGAATTGTTACAATTTAACAAATGAGAAGTCTCCTCTAGTGTTCGCCCTAGCAAAGGTGTCCACCTTCCAAAGAAGGTCTTCCAAGCGTTATTCTTGTGTCCTCTGGTTAGTCCTCTGACTCTGCAATTGCCCCCAAATTCATTCCCATCCTCTTACCTGGAGATGGACCTAATTTGATATACCCTTCAGCACTGTCTCCTTGCTCTGCGCAGGCTCCAGTGGGTTAGCATAGCCATGGGGACTCAGAAGTCACCACTAGCACAGCAAGGTGGATAGCACTCTGCCTCTTGTTTTTCCCTCTGCTGAAGCCTCTAATCCCAGCAGGGTGTCTGTTCTGTCTTCTGCTCTGACTGGAGAGGAGCAGCTGTGACCTGCTGATGGCCTCTGTTTCATATGCTGGATTCTTCTGAGAATTTTTCCTACCCGTAACAACATCCCAGAGAACTGGATTCCATAGTGTATGAGCTGGGGAAACTGAGCATAGGCTGGACAGGTGACGTCTAGGTTTGGTAGGAGGCCTCAGTATGCGTGAAGCAGACAGTTGTTGAAGGTAAGCTGAGGAGGAAGATGGCAGAGGCATCTTAAGATGGAATGCAAAGCAAGAGCTTCTGTGTCCCGTTCCCCCCAGTACCCACCTTTCTCTGTCCACCTCCAGAGCAGAGCAAGCCTCTGTACTGCACTATAGCATGGTCCCAGTGAGATGGGGGCTGCTCACTCAGTATATGGAAATGTGGTGGTGGTTTGGGGAACTAGGGATGGGGTGGTTGCATGGGATGGGGCCTAAGAGTTCCCTCTGCTAGAAGCCAGTTTGGTAAGAGATGGTCCTCCTGGAAACTTCCCCTGTCCTCCCCCTGTCCCACCAGTCTTCTCTGGGAAGCAGAGGAATGTGAAGAGTCCTGCACTCCTTAGAGGGAACCTGGAGCTGGATTGAAGGAGACTAGCTGGTTCTTGAGGCCTTGGTGAGGGAAGAGAGGGATCAGAAAGCGGGGGCTGCAGAAACAATGAACCAGATGAGGCTGCTTTAATTTGGCTAAAAGGACACTAGCAAGGGAAAAGGTACACATCCTCATGGGAGGGCTTAAATGAACACCACACAGATTATATAGGCCAGCTAAGAGAGTCACCTTGGTGTATGCAATACAGTGTGGGCTTGTCTTAGTTAGGGTTACTATTGCTATGATGGAACACTATGACCAAAAGCAGCTTGGGGAGGGAAGGGTTTATTCTGCTTATACTTCCAGGTAACAGTTCATCACTGAGACAAGTCAGGGCAAGAACTCAAACTGGATAGGAACCTGGAGGCAGGAGCTGATGCAGAGGCCATGGAGGGGTGCTGCTTTCTGGCTTGCTCTCCTGGGCTTGTTCAGCCTGCTTTATTGTAGAACCCAAGACCACCAGCCCAGGGGTGGCACCACTCACAATGGGCTATGCCCTCTTACACCAGTCACTAGTTAAGAAAATGCCTATTGACTTGCCTGCTGCCTGATCTTATGGACAAATTTTCTCAGTTGAGATTCCCTCCTCTCAGATAACTATGGCTTGTGTCAACAACAACAACAACAAACAAAGACAAAAGCTAGTCAGCACAGGGCTTAAATACAGAAGCTGGGATTGGATCTTTCTGGTCTACTTCTTGGGAGAGGAGTTGGATTCCTGACAGGAGACCCAGGCACTTAGTGATGTTTCCTGTTCTTGCTGGAGTTGGGGAGGAACAGGAGGAGCAGGGCAGCAGGTGTGTGGTGTGGGGAATGGGTTCCTAACTGTAAAGCCAGTGAGATTCTGTATGGGTATTGGGGATGGATAGAGCCAGAGGTCTTCCTTGGAGAAAAAAATCCAGAAACCAAGGAGATTAAATCCTTATGGCAAGCCACATGTGCTGGGTCATACCTGTAATCTCAATATTTGGGAGGTAGAGGCAGGTGGGTCAAGAGTTCAAGTCCAGCCTTGGGTACACAGTAAGTTAAAGGCTAGTCTGGGCTTCATGGGACCCTGTCTGAAAACAAAACAACAGCAACAATAGCCCAGTGCAGGGCATAGTGATACATATCTTTAATCCCAGCACTTGGATGGAAGGCGGGGACTGCTGGATATCTGTGAGTTGAGTCAGCTTGGTGGAGGAGGGAGAGGAGGAAGAAGAAGAGAAGGAGGAATCAAGCAAGCAAACAACAAAATACCAATCCAAACAATAGCAAACAATATGGCTTCCAATCCCTGGACTCTGTGTCCTGAGGCAGGTGTTTTGTAAGACAGTGTTCTTGTCCCTGAGTAAAAACTACTAAAAGTTGGGGTGCTCAGGGCTGCATGAGCTTGAGGCCCTCCATATTTTTACCATCTTGTTTGAGAGCTTTCCATTGTTCTTGCCCTGTGAGGTAGCCCAGGATGTGTGTTACCTCTCTGCTCCCCACCCCCTCAGGAGGGATTAAGCTATGTGTTTATCACCTTTGCCAGACTGAAAGCTCCCCAGAATTATATGCCAGTTACCTGAATGTTTCTTGTATTTGTTGATCCTCAGCACCTTTGGGGTCAATTCTGTGGCTCGGAATTTGGGGAGGAAATAACCCAGACTCCTTAGGTTCTTCAGATTCTGATCAGAGAACTATGGTGAGATAGCTGGAAGCTTCTCTGCCAGCTGGCTGTGGGGTGCTTCAGGCCTCCCTCTCTGGCACAGGCTCATAGGAGGGAGGGGCTGCTTCCTCCCTACTCTCTGACTCTGAACCATTGTGTGGTTCTGCCTTGGCCACATTGCCTCTCTGCCCGCCCACAGTCATTTGTAGGCCCCTGTATAGACTGAGCTTGTTGTCTGGTGCTGCTTAGTCCCTGGCACCGGTCTACTTGACCATGAGCACGTTCTCCTCCTTCACCATCTGACCACCCTGTTTCGGAGGAGATGTCTTTTCACTCCGTTCTTCCGGGGAACCCTTCATCTGTGGGGTCAACCCAGCTGTACTTTGAATCATTTGAGAGACTAGTGAAATACATGAAAGTCCAGGGACTAACCCTACTGAAACAGGACCTTTGGCGGGAGGGGCCGGGAATTTATTGTGCTTGAAACACTTCCCAGATGACAATTATAGGCATTTGACTGTGGACTATTGGACTGTGTAGGAGGCTATGTTGTCCTGTGAGTGTGACATTTTGTGGGTGTGCTAAGAGCATTATGTTTACATAAATTGCCCTGGTACTTAGAAGATCCAAGCTGAAATATTGCTACCATTACTTTAAAATGCTCTAACAGAAAACACAAATTGGTGCGTGCAGGTAGGGACAGAAACTGACTGTCAGCGATTCCCCTCTCTCCTGAGACCTAAATGGCAATCTGCCCCTTTCCCCTTCCCCTCCAGTGCCGGGGATCAAACAGAAGACTTCCTATAGGCTGGACGAGAGCTCTGCCACTTGGTTACACAGTCCAGGCTACTGTTTGCTGTTTTAAAGAATTCCTAGTACTCTTTAGAACCAGTGGACCAGAGCAATTTCCAGTTGTCTGCCCAACAGAGGCCGGTTGAAAAGAAATTCCGCTGGGAAGGGAAAAGCAGGGAATACGACACCCTAGTTACTCGAATAGTTGATCCCCACACCTGAAAAACAAACTCCTGTGTTATTAGGGTGAGCCCGTTCACACTGTCACACTGGCTGCTGCCTTTCCCCTCTGACCTCCCTTTCCTATGGTGCTCTCTGAGCCTCGCTTCACCTTGGAGGGTGCAGGGATGCTGTTTGTTCTGTCTCCTTATTTCCATGGTTGACAGCCTGGTGACACCCTTGCCCACAGCCAGGGGTGGTGGTTAGAGAGGGGTAACTTGCCTTTCTCCTGTCTGAATTCCAGACTGGGAAGGGCCTGAGGAGTGAGGCCTGCTTGAGCCATCCCTGGGCTTTTCCTATGGCTTTGGAATGCTAAGAAAATTTGACTTCAGGGAACCAGAAGGTGTATCTGACTTGAAGAATTTCAGAAGAAGAAGGCTCTTTGTATGGTTTTTTGGTCCATCTGTGCACCTCCCTGTCTCACAGAGGCCACACCTAACCCAGTGTTGAAACCCCTTTCTGTATTGGAAGGACCCTATGAAAGGATACCATCTGTGTTGTGGTCACCATCTCCATGTCTACACAATCCTCTCACTTCTAGAAAGTTCTGTCCTTATATCCTAGTTCACAACTGTTCTCTGTGGAAATACATCAGTTTGGAACTTGGGGAGGTTAGAGGGAGTAACATGTCATTTTAAAAATCTTTACTTATTTGTTTACTTAGTTTGTTTTGAAGCAGGGTCTCACGTGGTGCAGGCTGGCCTCAAACTCATATAACCAAGGCTGGTTTTGAAATCCTGACCCTCTTGCCTCCACCTCTTGAGTCCTGGGGTGACAGATGTGTGCCACTGTGCCTGGCACAATTTTTAAAACTAGTTTCTTTACTTCAGTGTAATTCTGAATATAGTATTTTAATTTAATTTTTTTTTACATGTATCAGTGTTCTACCTGCATGTATGCATGCCTGTGCACCATGTGCCTGGTGCCTATGGAGGCCAGAGAGAGTGTTGGATCCTCTTGGGACTGGAATTACAGACAGTTCTGAGCTGCCAGGTGGGTGGATGCTGGGAATTGAACCCACCTGGAAGAGCAGCTAGTGCTTTTAACCACTGAACCTTCTCTCCAGCCCCTGAATATAATATTTTAAGACTATGTCTGAGATTTGTAAAAGGGACATGGGGTCCAATTTGGGGGTTTGGAGAAGGCACTTGAAGAACATAATCTCAGAGCAAAGTCACAGAAGGGTGAGTAAGAGTCACACAAGGGAGCTGGATTGGAAAAGCTATGCCCAGAGCATGTGCCTGCACCAAGTCAAGAGGTGTTAAAAGCACAGGGATGCATCCTTAGAGATGAGAGGGAGATGCGCAATTAAGGCCTTGTAACCGATGCCAATGGAGAGCCATTGAGGGGTTCTAAGCAGGGGTGAGACTATCAGATTCACTCGTTAGGAAGAGCCCCCAGGCTCCCGGAGGAAAGCCTTGAAGAGGGAGCAATGGTAGGCAGCAGGACTGTTGGGAGTCTGTAGGACTAGCCCAGGAGAAAGAAGACAAGAGCTTGAACTACGACAGTGGCAGTTAGTACAGAAGGAAGGATTGGTTTGAAAGTAAGGAGAGGAGTCCCACCAGCCTTGGGATGGGACTGCGAGTGAAAGAAAGGAGGGCTTTCGGGATGACTGGGGGGCTTCTAGCCTGGGATCGGGTAGTGCCATTCAATGGGGAGCCAGGAATGGGAAGAAAGGAGATGATGGTTCGTGTTTGGCCCTTTGGGTTTTGAGGTGTGGGCGAGCACACGTCTGGAATTATCAGTGTGAGGGGGGTATGGACTGGAGACAGGAGTAGATAAGACTGTGAGCAGAGGAAAGGGGGGGCGGTGTGAGCAGCAGGCTGAGGGTGGAGGTTTGAGTCAACACCAGTGTTTGAAGAGTGTGTAAAGAGAGAGGAAGACAGAGAGGGAGATGGAGGATAAGGGAATAGTGAGACCAGCGATGGCTCAGCAGGTAAAGCCTGGTGACTCAACACGAAGGTGGAAGGAGAGAGAGGACAACTCCAGAGTTGACCTCTGACCTTCACACATGAATATGTGCGTGTGCACTCACATTTGCGCGCACACACAATAAATAAATAGAAATAGTGTCACAGGAGCCGGGGGGGGGGGTGGTGGGCAGAGGATGGGGAAGATGGGAACGGTCTAGACTAAGCCAAGTGGATTAGAACAAGCCACATCTGAACACATGAGCATCCATCCCTCTGAGTCGGGCAGCCAAGGTATTTTGGGAGTGACTTCAGTGGGAGAGGAAGGACGCCACAGGACAGTGAGAGAGCGTAGAAGGCAGCGTCAGGCCTTGTCCACTGTTGTCCACTGTTTCTTAAAGGGTAGCTGAGAATGGAAGGAAGAGCGGAAAGAACAGAGAGCCAAGGGAGTTAGGCTGGAGGTTTTGTTTTTATACTGGGAGAGGCATTGTTTATATACCAGAGTATGAAACCCAGTCCAGAGAGGTTGAAGCTAGAGGAGAGGGAGGAGAACCAAGGAGCATTATCCTGCAGGAGATCAAGCGGGTGGGGCACAAGAGGAAGCCAGTTGTATGTAGTAGGAGACTGGCTGGGATGAAGCAGGCTTGAATGCAAGTATGGGTAGGCTAGTGTGGGGAGAGGCAGGGAGCTGAGACATGATTGCCCATGGCCTTAATTTCAAGCCTCATGATGGTGCCCAGCTAAGGCATATGTTAACACTGCTTGTCCCATCTCAGGGCTGAGAATACAGTCTCCTTCTGGGCTGGGGTACAGCTCTGTAGTACGATGTGATGGCACACTCGGTCCTACTTGGAACATATTTCTAGTGTCTGGTATCTGTGAAAACACTAGGGTATTCTTTTCTGGGACCGTTTTCCCACTTCTGGAGAGCCAACCCTGGCCAACTTGTCTTACTCCTCTAATTTCTTAGAAATTCAAATAGAAGGACTCCTTCAGTCCCATCCTCTTCCTCTTCCCTACCCCGTACCATGGGTCGGAAGTAACATTTAAGGGGCTGTGAAGGGTGAGAGGTCAGGTGAAGAAAATGAGCAGACAGCTGCTTTGGGCTAGCCCATCTTTGGGGACCCGCTAAGTACAGTAGTCACAGCCATCCACGGCTCTCTGGTCAGAGTCCTTACCCATGTCCGCCACATTCGCCAGGGTCCTAGGAAGACACCTGAGCTGAAGGGAGACCTGCCTCCTATTTTGAATTGAGTGGAACTTGGCCATTCAAGAATCGGACAGGGCTGAGGATGCAGCTCAGTGGTCGAGCAACTGTACAGCATGTGCAAAGCCTGCTTTCCATCATCACCACACACACACACACACACACACACACACACACACACACACACACACACACACACACACAGACCTAACTAACGAGACCTAACTAGGTGTGGTGACACATACCTGCAATTTCAGCACTGGGAGGCAGAGGCAGGAAAACCCCAGAGTTCAAGGTCATTTTCAGCTACAGAGACACAGATTCAACCAAAACTAAACCAAAAAAGATACACAAGATCTATCTGAACCTTTCCTCTGTTGTTTTTAACTTTGTTGTCATGAGGAATAATCAACATACTACACGGTTTACCCCTTGGTGAACTTGGGTGAACTTTTACTTCAGAATGGACAATATCTGATATTTTTGAGAAACTGTGAGCTTCGCTGCTGCTGCTGCTGCTGCTGCTGCTGCTGCTGCTGCTGCTGCTGCTGCAGCTGCTGCAGATTAGAAGCGACTGCTTCACACCCCTAACCACAGACCACACAGTTGCTTAGGAGCTCCTAGGAAGTTGTTTTATTTTTATTAAATACCATTACCCTACCACAGACCAATGAGATCAGAGCCTATTAAGAGTGTATGGGCATCTGTCCCTGTGAACAGTTCCTCTGTACTTCTGAGGTACAGCCTGAGAATCTCATGCCAGACTAACGTTGTCATTATGTGCATTAGCTCAGTGCCTCTCAACTCTTCTTATGTTGTGACTTCAGAAGCAGAAGGTACCAACCCTGGAGTAAGTGGAAGGCTTCTTGCAGCTAAAGACAGCTGGCCTGGGGTCCCTATCTGGCTTCCTAAGGGCTGAGGATCAGTATTTTGGCAGCTCATACCCAGGCACTGTGTCTCACCTGTCGTTGAACTTTGAGTAATTATAAAGTCTGCTAAATAGAGCTGTGTTGTACATTTACGTTTTGCTGGGGTTTAATTAACATGTCATAAACAGCATATATTTAAAGTTACAACATGATAAGTTTGGCATCTGAACACACTGGTGAAATCACCACTAGCAAGCAAGATAATGAACGGGCTGCAGACAGTCATGGCTCAGGAGTCCAGTGCTTGCCCAGCATGCATGGGCTGTAGCTGTGATCTCTGCAGAAAGGGAGTGGTGGGAGAAAAGCAAAGAGAAGATAATGAGCATATTCTTTGCTCCCAAAAGTTTCCTTACAGCTTCCGGTAACCCTTCCCTTCCCTTCCCCAGATACGCGCCCATCTGTTTCTTCTCACAGTCGCTCAATTTGCATTTCCAGAAATTTCCTGTGAATGCAATGATAAATACTCATACTTTTTTGTCTGGCAGCTTTAAGTCAACAAGAGATAATTTTAGACTCAGACATGATTTTACATTTGTCAATAATTCATTCATTTTCATTGCTAAGTAGTATTTAGTTATACATATGTAGATAGATCACTTTTTGTTTTGTTTGAGATAGTCTTATGTTTAGCCAAGGGTGACCCTGATCTTTTGCTTCTACCTTTCTGAATGCTGAGATCACAGATGTGCACCACCACATCTGGTTTTATGTGTTCCTGTGGTCAAACCCAGGGCTTTGTATATGCTAGATAAGCATTCTACTAACTGAGCCGCAGACCCCGCCCCCACCCAAGCTTCTCACAGTTTTAAAAGAGTCATTCACCTGTTCATAGACATTTGGGTCATTTCTAGTTTGGGGATATAATACATAAATCCACTACATTTACTATTTGAGACTTATGTGCTATTTATTTGCAGTGCTGGGTATCAAACTCAGAGCCTGTGCATATATTCTACTGATGAATGACAGCCCCAGCCCTGTATTTAATGTCTGTGTACAAGTCTGTGTAGCTGTGCGTATAGTTGAGTCATAAGTAGACATGTGTTTGCCTTTGGCAGAAGCTGCCTAGTTTCCAAGGTGGTTATGCCATTTTACATTCCTACTAGCTGTGCATGAATATATGAGAGCTGGCCTCTTTTCTGTGCTAATTTTAACTTTTTAGATTTATGTACTCTTATTATATATGTATGACTGTTTTGTCTGCATGTATGTATGTTGTACACCATGTGTGCATCTGGTACCCTTGGAGGTCAGAAGAAGGCATCAGATCCCCTGGAAAGGGAGTTACCAATAGTTGGGAACGGCCATATGAGTGTTGAGAACTGACCCTGGGTCCTCTGCAAGAGTAGCAAAGGCTCTTAACCACTGAGCTATTTTTCCAGCCCCTTCTTAATTTTGTTTTAAAACATCTCCCATGTCACCCAGGCTACGAACTGCTGGTTTCTGAATGCTTGGATTATAGCATGTGCTACCATGCCTGGCTTTTTCCCCCCCATATGGGGATCAAACCCTAGTGCCTTGCACCTACGAGGTAAACATTCTACCACTAAGCCTTGTCCCTAGAACCCCTCCCCTTCTAATTAAAAAAAACATTTAACTTTATTATTATTGTGTGCAATGTGTGGCTGGGTATGCTGTGCCACAGCGTGTGTATGGAAGTCAGAGGACAACTTTTTCTCTTTCCACGGTGAGTTCTGGTGATCAGAGCTGGGCCATCAGGCTTAGGTGGCAAGTGCTTTTACCGGTGAACTGTCCTACTGCCTCTCATTACCCTTAATTTTTGAAAAACATTTAGGCAGTGCTGGAGACGGAAGCCAGGGCCTCACGCATGCTGGACAGACGCTCTGGCACTGAGTTCCACCCCTAGACAGCTGTCCTCTCTGACTGAAGAGACCTGCTTCCATTTCTACTCTTGGCTGATGAAAAAGTACCTCTCTTGAATGACTCCCGAAATCTGTCCTCTGGTCTTCATACGTGTCCATGGCACGCGTGCCCTCCCCTAACAGCAAGTACATAAAATAAATCATCATTAAAAATAAATAAATTACCAGGCGGTGGTAATTAATAAATTACCACACTCCTTTAATCCCAGCACTTGGGAGGCAGAGGAAGGTGGATCTCTGTTTGTTCGAGGCCAGCCTGGTCTACAGAGTGAGTTCCAGGACGGCCAGAGTTACAACAGAGAAACCCTGTGTCAAAAAGGAAACAAACAAACAAATCCAAGTACATCTCTCTTTCCCTGAAGCACGTGTGATGGAAGTAAGGATAGGAATTAGGACCAGAAATAGACACGGATAGCATGATGGCTGGGTAGATGTAATAAAGTTGTCCCGGTGTCTCTTTTTTTCTTTATCTTTCTGTTTCTTTACTTCTGTTGCGGGCACTGAGGAAACAGTCGCCCACGTCGGGTTATTGATACATCGTGCTTCGTGACTAAATTGCAATTTTACTCTTCACATACAGGTCCCAAGACAACATGTACCGGCCCTCCAGGCCTGACGCTGGTAGGAAGTAGAGGGCTTTACTGTCTCCTGTGCCCCCGCCCTCATCATGTCTTCCACTCAGGGCAATGGGGAGCACTGGAAGTCCCTGGAGTCGGTGGGCATCAGCCGCAAAGAGCTGGCTATGGCTGAAGCCCTGCAGATGGAGTATGATGCTCTTTCCCGGCTCCGACATCACAAGGAGGAGAGCAGGGCCAAGCAGAACGCAGAACCCCCTCTCATCAGCTGGGACGAGCCAGCCTTGGGCTTCTATAGCAAGCCAGCTGGCAGGCGGACCGACCTTAAGCTCTTACGTGGTCTTTCTGGCTCTGATCCTACCCTGAATTACAACTCCATCTCCACACCAGAAGAGCTCCCCAATTCTACCTCCCAGGATCCCCAGCCTGGCCCAGATCCCTGGCCCAAGGGATCCCTGTCTGGAGACTATCTCTATATTTTCGATGGCTCAGATGGGAAGCTCTCTCTGTCTCCAGGATCAGGTGACACAGATGACTCTTGCAAGAAACTGTCCCCACCTCCTTTGCCTCCTCGGGTCTCTATCTGGGATGCTCCCCCCTTGCCTCCCAGAAAGGGGTCACCCTCACCCTCCAAGATCTCACAGCCTAATGATATCAACAGTTTTTCTTTGGTGGAACAGCCGTCTGAGAAACTACTAGGGCCCCAGGACCCAGAAGAGGAAGAGCTGCCTGGTGGTGGGGGCCAGCGGTGCATGCTAGGGTCTGTGGACTATGATGGAATCAATGATGCCATTACTAGGCTCAACTTAAAGTCAACTTACGATTCAGAGATACTGTCTGACGCTACCAAGGGCTGGAAGGAGGGCCGAGGGACCCTGGACTTCAACAAGGACACCTCTGGAAAACCTGTGGCCCGAAGCAAGACAATGCCCCCTCAGGTGCCCCCCCGAACCTACACTTCCCGATATGCCAACCGAAAAAATGCGACACCTGGCAAGAACCGCCGAATTTCTGCTGCTCCGGTGAGGACCTTCCATCTGTCCAGAACGTGGACTAGTTTCTCTTTGCCATTCTAGATTCAGATCTACCAAGCACTCACTCAGCCCTTTAGTCCTCTCTTCTGCTTCTGTCCTCAGGGCCCTTGGGCGCTCGTAGTGGGGGTTGGGGAGGCACCCAAGCTAGGCTTTATTATGGGATTTATTATCCTGGGCCAGGAACATCAGGAAAGGTCTGGCACCTTTTCAAGACCAAGTTTCAGTGTCTTGGCCGAAACAGCCCTTGTAGGGGCAGGTGTTTTGGGATCCTGGCTACTAATAGGTACACCCTTCATGATGTAAAAGGACGGAGTTAGGAGTCATGAGACTTACCATTGGCTCTGTGGCTGAATGGTGGGCTGTGACTTGAGCTGCTTCTGCCTCCTAAGGCTCTGCCCTGCCAAGCGCTCCAAGACCCTGATCATTCACAGTGTTAGCCGCTCTCTTAGCGCTCACTGAATACCAGACACCCCCCCTTCCGCCATCCAGATCTCCACAACAACCCTGTCTGATGCTCCAAAGCCACACAGCAAGAAACAGCAGAGCTGGTATTAGACCCTGGTCTCATTTCAGAGTCTCTCCGTTTCTCCCTCTTCCTCTCACCTTCTCTTCTTTATATATATATAAAGTATATAACATAACATTTACCATCAGCCATTTAAAATTACATAGCTCCGTGGTATTAAGTACAGACATTCTGCAGCGGTGTTTACTTCTAGC
This sequence comes from Cricetomys ansorgei, assembly GCA_026225945.1. Classification (NCBI taxonomy): domain Eukaryota; kingdom Metazoa; phylum Chordata; class Mammalia; order Rodentia; family Nesomyidae; genus Cricetomys; species Cricetomys ansorgei. The sequence goes on from JAMJFZ010001789.1 coordinate 3,966,121, forward strand.
CATCTCTCTCCATGCTTTCCTCAGTGGAAATCTCTAGAAAGGGCCTGGCCCTTTGATGATAATGCCCTGGCTTCTATTAGTATACATTACAATGTGCAGCATCTGTACATTTCAGCCCAGGTGGCTTCCACAGCAGCTCTGCTGTTTCGGGCCCATGGAGTATCAGGAGTATCTACAAAGGTGGGGGACCTGAAGGCCACCTTGTTTTCACCCTTGATGTCGGTACGCTCTGCTCCCCGGGAGTCAAGAGGCTTCCTCATAGCTGGAGACTTCTGTAGCAACTTATGCCCTTCATATCACGCCCCCACCCCTTGCCTATTGTCTTAGTGCACTGGGGCTTTCCCACCTCGTGTCCAGCCTTAGGGGTCAATTCCAACTCCGCATAGCCGCACAGTCCTTCCTTCCGCTGCTTTTCCAGACAGAGCCCCTCAAAGCCTGATGAGGGTGAGCTGCAGCTCCAGAGCTCAGGCTTTTTAAAGGCTCCACTCAGAGGTGGGGCTGCTCCTGCTATTTATAGGGCTGGTGAGAGTCTTGTCCTTAGCTCGGTTTCTCACACAGAGCTGGGCCTGCTCACAGTCAGGCAGCCTGGGGTAGGTGGTCACCTCTGTCTTCCTTCCTCCATCTCGTGTGTCATCAGAGTCTGAAAGGGAGCCTGATCTGGCCCGGGAGTCTCCTTGAAGAAGCAAGGGCAAAGGGGGAAAAAAAAAAAAAAGAAAGCTCTTGCTAGTTCTGGGGTGGGAGAAACGATGCGGCAGTGGTCTTCCCCACCCCAGCTTGGGGCGGGGGCTCAGCCTGCTGGGAAGGGAGACCCCCTGAGCTCTGCGCCTATACCCCCACCCCGCCTTCGCCGGGCTTCCAGCCGGAAGGATCCTTCTTATCCCGGGCCCACTGAGCCATCTCTGGAAATGACTGGCTCCAAATGCCAGCCTGGTACCCCCACTGCCAGCCTCTGCCTGGCAGACTCCCCCGGCCAGCATCGGACGATGCCACCAGGGCCTGCCAGCCGGGCAAACGTAAGTGGCTTTTGTTTTCTTACAGTGCCAGGGAATGGTACAGAAAGGGCATGAAATGGCCTTCAGTGGCCATTCTGTCTTCTCTCTCTCCCTCTTCCCCTCTCTTGCCCCTGCTTTCTCTCTCTGACTCTCTCTCATAGGTTAATTGCCGACAGTGGTACTATTGTTTGTGCTGGGACACAGGCATACGCTTGGCAAAGCCAGGGACTCACATGCCAGCTGCCCCCACTGCTGCCCTCCCCTTCATGGGCTGCCACCCCCACTCTACACATACGCAGGGGAGCAGGACAGACCAGAGGGAGGGACACTTGAAGAAGCAGTCAGAACATTCAGTGAGGAGCTGGTCGCTGCTTTCTGCCCTGAGGGGCAGGGAGGGCATGAGAACAGCTGAGGGGGTGACGGGAGGTTAGGTGGCATGCAGACCACGGCATCAGACACCCCCTTTCCTCCCCAAAGCAGCTGTTAGAACCTGCTGTCTTTACCAGATGCAGACTGGGACTCCATGAAGCCAAAGCCTCATTCTGCGGTGGCTGCCCCGGGCGGGCCTGTGAGGCCTGTCAGTTCAGCTTTCTTCTTATTCGTTTTTCCCTGGGCTCACACTAGGGTTTCCTGGGTGTTTGAGAGCAGCCCTGGGATGGGAGATAGTTTGGGGCCTTGTGTAAGGATCTCAGTACCACATACGCGTTCTGGGAGATGAAGTAGGTCTGATCTGGGCAGGCTGCCCGTGGCCCTAGCCTCTTAGAACCAGCAAGCTTCTGAGGAGCCTAACAAAGGAGCCTGGCCAGGTTCTCTGCAGCCCAGACTCCTGCTTTGACACATTTGTCTTCTTACTGAAAAGGCACGTGTGTCTGAGTCATACCCACTACTGGAGAGCTCGGTCTTTGAGTCTAGTTTCTGGCTCTTTGGATGTCCAGGCTTTTGTCCGAGACCAGGCCTCCCTGGGGACCATTTGGGCTGACCACCTGCCTGGCCTAGCTCAGCGCACCTGTATGTTCCTGGTGGCCTTCCCTAGAACACTTTACCCACCAATGGCCCTCAGTACCGTATTACATATTGTCCGATTGGCCACACTGGACTGGTCAGACATGTCCCCCTTGCAAAGCAGGTTTGGTCACTCTCGTCCACTGCCCCAGTTTCTGTGCTCAACCCAGCCTTCAATTCCTCTTTCAGTTTGGTTTTTGGTGTCCTTGGTTGGCAGATAATGCATTTCTGGGTTTCCTATATTTTTTAAAAAATGCTTCTTTTAATGTGAAGTTGAAAGTCCTTAAACACAGACTGTGGTATTACATCTGGGAAGCCCTTCAGAGAAGGGATTTCACCAGGGAAAAAGCACTGAGTCAGCTGCTCTTCCCTTCAAGGTGGGCTCCCGGCCCCACGCCATCGCCAGTGGCCACGAATTGTTTGAGGTCTCAGAGGAGAGAGATGAGGAAGTCGCTGCGTTTTGCCACATGCTGGATATGTAAGAGTTGAAGGCTGGGGGGAGGTGAGAGGATGGGGGGTTGAGAGGGTGGGGGGGTGAGAAGGTGGGGTGTGTGTGTGAATGGTTGGGAGAATTCTGCGTCTCCAGAGGAGGCTACCTGCTCCTTCAGGAGGAAGAACTACAGCATATAGACTTCCACACAGTGGAGCCCTTCCTCCGGCGGGTGTGGTGGCACATGACTTTGATCCCAGTGCTTGGGAGGCAGAGGCAGGTGTATCTCTCTATGACTTTCAGGCCAGCCTGGTCTACATAGCAAGTTCTAGGCCAGCCAAGGCTACATAGTGAGATTCAGTCTCAAAAATAAACAAATAAAAATAAGTAGATAGATAGATAGGTGCAATTAGAAGTTTCACATATTTAGTAGAATTCACAAACCTTGAGCCGTTTCATTATCCCCTCACTTCAGGCTCTGACCCTCTGCCAACATACCTCTCCGTGAAGAGAAAAGCTTCTCTCGTACCGAAGGGAAAGGGAACGGATTTTTAACTACTTATTCATTAAATTCTGTTAAACTTAGTACGGAAAGCTCTTGCTACCCTTCCTCTGTGGGGACTGTTCTGTGCCTGTAGCAGAGATGGCCAGAGCACAGCTTCCCAGGGCTGTCTGCCCACTGCCCCAGCCTGGTCCCCCAGATCAGTGGACTGAGCTGAGTAGGGGCAGAAAAGCCCTTGGGTCTCAGTGTGGCAGGGGCCCCACAGACCGACCTCTTTGTGATCCTGTGAAAACACAGCAGAGTCCTTCTCCCTCTCTTCCTACACAGCCTTCGGACGGGCTCTGCTATCCAAGACTATTCCCTAACTGGATATGTCTGGAGCACTGTCACCCCGAGCCCAGAGCATCTTGGGGATGAGGTCAACCTGAAGGTGACTGTGTTGTGTGACAGTCTTCGGGAGCCGCTCACTTTTACCTGCAACTGTAAGTTAGTTGGGGTTATATAGTGTCCCTAGAGGTGAGGCAGGGAGGACTGTGGTTTGAACTCAGGGTCCTATGGCTTTGATTCTCACCTCTGTAGCCTGAATGAGGGGTTGATGAGATGCTTGGGGGGGGGTGCAGCTTTCTAGGTATGTAGTAACTTGCCTCACCCCTAAGCTGTTTGCCCGCTTTATCTGGCTGTTGGTGGTACTAGAGACCATTTAGCTGGTGCTAAAGGATCAAGGCATCCCACCTGCCCAATGTCTCCGCCCTCACTCTCCTGCCTTACCCCTTGTAGGCTCCTCCACTGTGGACTTGCTCATCTACCAGACCCTCTGCTACACCCACGATGAACTGAGGGAAGTGGATGTGGGTGACTTCGTGCTCAAGCCCTGTGGGCTGGAGGAATTCCTGCAAAAGTGAGTGAATGAAGCAAGGCTCACTCGGGACAGAGGCGACACCCTCCTCTGGCTTCCTGAATGAGGGAGGCTCTTAAGAGAAACTGTATTAGGTTCAGCATTTGCTCTTCCCTAACCCTGCCTCCAGGACTCCTGCTTTCTGGGCACATTCCCGGCCACGTCAGGAGCTCCATCTTCCAGCTGGAGACATATCCAGCTGGATTTGGATCCTGAGCCAAATCTGCTGCAGAGAGAGCTTGGAGCTGGGTTTAGCAAAGATGAGGTCGTATCTGTGTGTGGGCTTCTGCTTGCTGAGAGATGTGCTGGCAGGTTAGGGGCAGTGGCAGGGTGCTTCTCCTACCCTAGAGGACATGCAACCGCTGGGCAGAAACGCCCTTATAGAACCAAAGGCGGAAACTACAATGGCTCTCGCTGGCTTTCCCCTGCCAACATGCCTTTGTTTCCACTGGCCTGTGCAGCTGCTTAACCTACTCCTAGGCTGGTTTCCAGCTCCCTCCAGCCAGTGCCCACTACAGAAGGCAGCCTCCCTGGAAAGTATGATGTGTGGGACCAGCTGAGGGAAGCCCTCTCCACTACCCTGAACTATGGAAAACTGAGGTGGGGTAGGCACCCTGAACTATGGAAAACTGGGGTGGGGTAGGCAGGGCTCCACCTCCAGGGATAGGATCATGTGGCAGCACACATAAGGAGACCTGCTTTCCTCCTTCAAGCTTCTGTGTGGCAGCTGCCCATCATCTGTGGCCCCGTTGGAGGCCTTAGGAGTAGAGAAAAGCAAGACCTGTATCTTTCTCTTTAGCCATTTCTTTTAATTGTCATTTCGTGCATTTTTTTTCCTCCTGCAACTCTAGTTGCAAAAACTCTTGTTAGAGCACAGCATTGATAGTCAGAACTCAAGATTCATTTCTTGGCCGATTTCTTCAGCATTAGGGATAACGGGCCCTCTCTGGCCTCTGTCTCCTCATCCAGAAATGGCGAGAACAAGGCAGGTTCATTGTGATGTAATTCCAGGGTGCCTCAAAATGTGTTCCATGTTGAGCTTGCTGTATCCTTGCCTCTCCGAGAGGGGCAGGGAGAGGTCCTGGATGCATGGTCTCCTGGAAGCCCTAGCCCTGAACAGTCTGACATTGTTAGGAGGGAACAAGGCTATGGTAGGTTAGTCAGACTCTGGAGCACACTATTTACACTAAATCCTACTTTCCGTTGACCAACTGTGAAGCCTGCTCCTCAGTGTCTTCTATAAAGAGTGGTAAAGTTTTAGGTTTGGTTTATAGCTCAGTGGTGATTGAGGTGAGGCCTAGCATGGGTGAAGTCTGGGTTCCAACACAGAGAGAGAGAGTGCACTACAGAGAGAGAGAGAGACAGAGACACAGAGAGAGACAGAGACACAGGGACAATCAGAGACTGAGACAGTCAGAGAGACAGAGAGGATGAGCATTAGTGTGAGAAGGACCTAATGAATAATCAGTGGGTACCAGCAGTAAGGGACCAGCCCCAGAAGAGTCCTGGGACTCTGAAGTACAGATGCCACACACACACACACACACACACACACACACACACACACACACACACACACACACACACACACACACACACACACACGCACACATACGCACACACGCAGACTCCTGATCCCGGAGCCGAGTCCAGAGGTGGAAGTCAAATGGAGTGTTCCCAGTGAGATGAGCCCAACGAGACGGTCCTGGGGTCATGTTCCCCACTACTACCCCAGCTCGAGTGCACAGTTGAAGGCCTTTACAGACAAGCTGAAGGCAAACATTGGGGCCGTGACTCATGGGTCTACCCACCCACCCTGCATAGAGCCCGTCCTGGGTGGACAGGGCCCTCTGAGGTTTCCAGAATATCGCTAGTTTCCAAGGAAGCCCTCGGGATTGTTTCACTGGCCTCGCTGGAGGGCCGAGAGAGTGTGGCTCCAGGATGCAGGCAGCTCCGTGATAAGAGCCTCGAGACAGTCCTCGGGGAGGTTGGGTTTCCTGCTGCCTCCCCCTCTCCACCACTGCGCTCACTCTTCCTTCCTCGCAGACCCTCCCGCGGGCCGGCCTGGCAGGCTAGCCTCTCTACCTCCATATCTTAGTTTTACTAAGGTCAGAGCTCATATTGCAGGCCTGGTCCCCTCAGGATGTGGAGAGCCTCTAAGTCTAGGCTGGTCTTGTTTGGCCTGTAGCCCTATACTTCCAGAAGTTTCTGCCACCCCTCCCCTTCCCTTTTGTCCCCCTCCATTCCCCTCCATCCCAGCCCAGATTCCCACCTCGGCTGAGGAAGGAAGTCCGATTCCGGCTTCTGTTACCCAGATGCTAGACCTGGCCCCGCTAGAGTGGGGCTCATTTGGCCCTTTCTTGTGGGTTTCCTTTCAGATTAAGGTGTGATTTGGGGGAGAGGAAGAGGTTGGGTGGCAGAGGGCTGCCTCCTGTGTGGGTGCTGAGAGGTGAGAACTGCGCATACCTTTTAGAACGTGCGAAGATTTACAGGGGATTCATAATCAGGCACGGCCTTGGAGCGGCAGAGAGGCAGAGAAGCAGAACCCTTCGCAGTATGATAGTTCTGGAATCCTGGTGGGGTTGCTTCATTCGCCCTCAGCACCTTAGTAGGTAACTCAAAAACGAGGATCGGACCCCAGAGTCTGTTAGCCAAGAATGGGATTTGAGCAGCTGCCCCCTAAGGTGTCTCTCTCTACCCCAACTCTATAGCGATTCCTGTCCTGAGAATGAGCCAGTGAGTCATTAGTGTTTATTCAGATAGACTCCACGCTTTCCCCATGTTTTACCATGACATTTCTAGGAGTCGTCATCTCTTCCCAGACTAAAGTACACGTCTCTCGTTCCACTGAGTCCCCAAGGCACTGATGGTCTTGTCCCTCTGCTCCACCAGTAAACATGCCCTGGGCAGCCATGAGTATATCCAATACTGCCGAAAGTTTGACATCAACATCCGACTTCAGCTGATAGAGCAGAAGGCCATACGCAGTGACCTGGCCAGGACGGTATGTGTTGGATTGGCTGACGTGTTGGTACATACCTGGGAGGCAGAATGGGCAGAGGGTGACATAGAACATGTCAGGTGGGAGTGGGACAGGTAGTGTTAGCTGAGAGAAGGCATCACCCCTGCCTGACAAGGGCGCTGCTCACTCACTCAGGCGAACGATGACCAGAGCCCTTCCTCCTTGAACTACCTCATCCATCTCCAAGAGAGGCCAGTCAAGCAGACCATCAGCAGGTGAGAGTGGGTACCACTTCCTGTAGTCCAAGCAGAAACCGTGAGAAATGGCATGGATATGCTTGCCTGGCTTCCTGCCACAGTGACAGGTTCTCACAAGCGTCTGGGACTTCGGTCTAAGAAGTTTCTCAAGGATGACCCTATCCAAGGGCACACTTCCTCCCTTCTCTCTGGTGCTTTTCTAGGTGACAGAAAAGGACCCCTTTTCCATCCTCTTGGGGCATGGAATCATCAGGGTTTGATCCTTGAGTAGAGGAGAGAGAAGGGAAATCATGGGTCTCCCAGGGCAGCAAATCTTTTGTGATCTCTCCTGTGATTTTTCTCACCTCCTCCCCGGCAGGCAGGCCTTGGGTCTTCTGTTTGACACTTACCACAATGAGGTGGATGCCTTCCTGCTGGCTGATGTAAGTACACATCCAGGGACTGGCCAGAGAGGAGCTAGAGCTACCAGAAGTTCCCTTCCTCTCCCCTGGGCTTCTGGCAATCAGATGACCTATCAGATGATCCATCAGTCAGTGACACTGCTTTTCATCCCACTAGCTCTGGGCAAGCAAAACACCTCCTGGCTGAGGGGCAGGTGGCAAATGTGTAAAAAGGTGTTCTGTCCCTCAGTGAGAGGTGAGAGTCAAGAGGTGGGCTCTGATGGCCATCTCTGGAGTAGAGCATCTCCAAGCTAAGGATGTAGCCCCAGCCTTTTCTTCTGTGAAGAATGCCCAGGAACACTGTCTTAAGAGGTTCTGTTGAATCTGTGTCACGTATATCGCATCCTTAGGAAAGTGGCAAGTCCCAAGGCTAGATCCTTTTCCTCTTGGGCCTGCTTGGAACTATCAGCCTGGGAAACGTTTACCCAAATATCATGAAGCCAAAGCAAAGTTCTTTGGAAGTGATCTTCAAAAATGAAATCCCTTGCCAGGCATGGTGGCACACAGCTTTAATCCTAGCCCTTGGATGGCAGGGGCAGGCAGACCTCTGTTGAGGTCAAGGTCAGTTGGTCTACACTGTGAGTTCCAGGCCAGCCATAACGAAATAGTGAGACTCTGTCTCAAAGAAACAAAACAAGCCAGATGGTGGTGGCACACGCCTTTACTCCCAGCACTCAAGAGGCAAAGACAGTGGACCTCTGTGAGTTCAAGGCCAGCCTGGTGTACAGAGTGAGTTCCAGGACAGCCAGGGTTACAAGAGAAACCCTGTCTCGAAAAACCAAACCAAACCAAACAAAAAAGCCCAACAAGATAACAACCGCATCTCCTCAGTCTAGTTTTCAGTCATGGGTCCTTCCCTCTGGACCAGTGTGTCTAACTTACCCTTCACCCACTGCCAGAATCCATTCTGTAGTAGCCTCTACAACAACCTGGGTGCTGGTGAGCGTTCTTAGACCATTTTGCTGTGTTCTGTTCTAGTTTAGGGGGTGGGTAGAGCCGAGGTGCATAACAAAAGAATTGCTTTAGCCTCTGGGAGCTTGTGAGGTTAGGGAAACGGAATGTTCACCTAAAGCTATTAGATCCCAAGAGGATGGCTGTGGGTGTTGGAAGGGGGAGGCTTTGAGAAGGAGTAGATGTCCTGGTCCCTAATCCAAATTGACACGAACAGTCATGGTCACTCAGGGCGATTTCAGATGAGAAAACACAGGACACCCAAGTGCAGAGGGGAGGGAAGGGGATGGTGTGTCTGGAAGTGAGGGACTGGCCTGGACACTCTGCGGTGAGTTGGGAGAAACCCCTCCCTACGTTTCTCTCACCTCCTTGCTCTCCCCTGCCGACTGACTTGTTAACACTTAGGCCTCTGGCGGAGATCTGTGTGCCTGTGTAGTAGAAATAGACTGTCACTGCAGACTGAGAGTAAGAGGTTTGGGGGACTGGCTGATGGGCTAGGGAGCATGGATACGGCCCACTCAAAGCAAGAGGCTGTTTGCTGAGTCTGGATACCTGAAAATAAAGCATGGGTCCTGAGACTCCTCAGAGTCATTAGCCCCTGCACACCCTTTTAGACTGGGGGAGGGAGGCGCAGAGAGGAACCATTTGCCTCACTGTATGGCCTCCCACAGGGGGATTTCCCACTGAAGGCTGACAGGGTGGTCCAGTCTGTCAAGGCCATCTGCAATGCCCTGGCTGCAGTAGAGACTGCTGAGATCACCAATGCGCTCAGCCAGCTGCCTCCCTGCCCTTCACGCATGCAGCCGAAAATCCAGAAGGTAAAGGGGGCAGGTGTTGGCAAGAGGAAGGGACAGGGAGGTCCACAGGTTGATTGTAGAGTAAGTGGGTGTCCACTTACTAAAAGGCTCTTCTAGCTGTACCTGGTGGCACACGCCTTTAATACTATCGTTTGGAAGGCACAGGCAGGTGGATCTCTGTGAGTTTCAGACCAGCCTGGTGTGCACATTGAGTTCCAGGGCAGCCTGGGCTACATAGTAAGACCCTATCTCCAAACAAATGAAAAAAATACTGGTTCTTCCTCCATCATTGATGTGTAAGCATTTCAGACACAAGAGTTCCTAAGAAATAGATGCCCCTCTTCTTAAGCATATGGGTGGCCAGCATCAGCCTCATGGGAAAAACCATAGAAGCCAAGGCCCTGGAAGGTTTTAGTTACCAAGGCCTTGATGGATAGTATATTTATCCATGAGGGTGCAAAACCAGCCATGGGGGACATCCCCGAAGCCAGGGATTCAGTGACTCCATAGTGGGGCTGGTGTGCTGTAAAGACTGTTAGCACCACAGGCCCTGTGACCCCCCACCCTTAGGGCCTGGGGGTGAGGCTCTTCCCTTAGGGTGAGCATGGTTTTTTTTATCTGCTTACTCTGTCTACCCTGTGGCTCCAGTACAAATGGGTCACTCCCTCCCTCTCCCCAGGGAATCTTTGCTTCTCACATTTCAACCCGGCCTGGCCCAGATGAGCACAGCTGTGAAAAGCCCTTCTTCCAGATGTGATAAAAACGGGCCTGGGCTCTGTCTGACTTTCTCTTCCTCTTCCTTTCCCCAACAGGATCCCAGCGTGTTGGCTGTGAGGGAAAACCGAGGTAAGGCCAGTGCTCTCTCCCTCTTGTCCCATAGAGGCTGGAAACTGCCAGCTGCTGGCTCAACCCACTTTCGTCTTCCTCCTTGGCCCCGTGTGTGCACGTGTGTGCGTGCCTGCATGCATGTGCACGTGTGTGTGTTTGCACGTGCGTGTGCATGCGTGTGTCTCTATGAGCTGTGGACACATTTGGAGCCCACATTTCTTTCCACAGATCTTTTCCTCATTCTTGCTCATCAGTGCTTGTGGTGTTAGTGGGAGTGGGTGATGAGGTGGGGTGGGGGCATCGGCAAGGGTGGGTTTAATCCTTCAATCCAGATGGAAAAGCTTCCCGTGCTGGGCTGTGATTCTCCTGGCAGCCACAACCCCTTACACTTCCAATTTCAATGGGACTTGGGAGGTAGGAGGAAAGATTTTTCCATACGATTCTTCCCTTTCAATTTTTAAACAGATTCTTGCCCTAAAAACCTGTGTCATTGGCTTCCTTAAAAGTGAATTCATCTTTGGACTTCGCAGACCAATAAATTGTTCCCCTAAAGTCTTCTAAGAGCTAACATAGCATTTCCAGCTGCGTGTGTGTGTGTGTGTGTGTGTGTGTATGCACTCACGTGTTATATGTTTGTGTGTGCTCATGTGTTGTGTGTGTGTGAACATGGATGTGTGCATGTGCATGGTACTGGAGATGCACAACCTTGTTAAGAACTGTTTTTGGGTTTTTTTTTTTTACATGCAGGTATTTAGCCTGCATGTAAGCCTGGGTGCCACATGAGTGCCTAATACCCACAGAAGCTGGAAGAGGGTATTGAGCCCCTGGAACTGGAGTTACAGACAGTTGCTAGCTGCCAGTGTGGGTGCTGGGAATCGAACCCGAGTCCTCTAGAACAGCAGTCAGTACTCTTAACCTTGAGTCGTATCTCTAGTCCCAGGAAATGACTTGTTGTTGTTTTGGTTTTTTTGTTTGTTTTTTCAAGATAGGGTTTCTCTGTGTAGTCCTGGCCGTCCTAGAACTCGCTCTGTTGACCAGGCTGGCTTCCAACTCAGAGATCCACCTGCCTCTGCCTCCCTAGTGCTGGATTAAAAGTGTACAGCACCACTGCCCAGCAAGAAATGACTTTTTAAAAGTAGCATTTTTAACAGTAAATAATGTTACATATCTGTAACATATAGGACCACATTTAAAGCTGGGCATCTCTTGATGAAAAGTTCAGTGCACGCTCCTGCATCTTTCCCATTCCTCCACAGATGGCGAAGCTTTGTCACAGCTATTAGAAATTGGCTGACATTTGGGGGTCACTGTCCCAAGCTGTCCCATGCTGTTAGTGTCATGGCAACAAAATGGCCCTGTTGTGTTCTAATGAGTTTCCTTTCTGACCTCTTCCCTTCACAGAGAAGGTGGTAGAAGCCTTGACAGCGGCCATCTTGGACTTGGTGGAGCTGTACTGCAACACGTTCAATGCAGACTTTCAGACCGCCGTGCCCGGGAGTCGAAAGCACGATTTGGTTCAAGAGGCCTGCCATTTCTCCGGGGCCCTGGCCTTCACGGTCTATGCCACGCACCGCATTCCCATTGTCTGGGCTACCAGGTGAGTCAGAGCTCTGGGGAGACAGATGAGCCTAACTTCCTGGGACTTCTTCCTTTCTGCATGTGACCTTACCATCCTTCATCTTAGGATGTGTGGCATTCTGGTGCGACAGGGCTAAGGGGGTGAGCCTAGTAGTCCCTGAGGGGACCTCAGGCTGTGTCCGTCTCAGGGAGAGAAGGCCCCGTAGGAGATACATAAGCACCTGCCAGTTCCCCAGTGCTGGCTGCCTCAGCATCTCTGCCCCCTCCAGATCCAAAGCCAGCTGAGGGAGACAAGCGACAGATGGCCAGTTCCCAGATAAAGTGTGCCCCAAGCCAATGGCTGTACTCTCCTGCAGATGCACAAAGAAGGTGGCGGGGAGGGGGTGACCCTTTGTCTGGGGTTCCCTTGCAGGGGTGGGTGGAGGAGGACGTTCATTTGGTAGTCCTCAGCTCTTCTACCGGGTCCCCAGAGTCCTGAGGCCTGGGGGAATCGGCACTTGGCCCTATCCCACCCTTGCCGACCCCTCCCCCCTCTCCTCCCTTCCCCTTCTTTCTTTGTTTCTCACTTAATGTATTCCTTTGGGCGATTGGCATAGAACAAAGGAGGCAGCCTGGGAAACAGGGGCCTTCTCTGACCTCTTCTGTCAGGCACCTGTCATGAGCCACAGGGACCCCCATGTGTTGGCATTCACGGTTGCATATGTCATTTTCCTCCCCCACCCTCCTTGCCTGCACATATGTACACACACGTACACACATATACCAGTGTGGGCCTATGTGCTGCACTATATTATTTGAAACTGACTGTAAGGAGGAGGCTAGATGGCTGTTCCATTAAAGAAGCAAAACTCCTGGACTCAGTGCTGGCCTAACACGCTGGGGGGTCTAGGGATCCAGATCAAGTTGCTGTTCCTAAGCACGTTCACTTCCTTAAGCCCAGCTTGCTTATCCTGACCCTGACCCCAGTCGCATTCTCCAAAGACCAAGAGAAGTCTACCAGAGGAAATGGAGGTTGACATTAGGGTGGCTGAGATTGGTTTTAAGGGCAAGGTGTACTGATCTGCTCCCGTTCTTTTGTAGCTATGAAGATTTCTACCTCTCCTGCTCCCTCAGCCACGGTGGCAAGGAACTGTGCAGCCCCATGCAGACCCGACGGGCTCACTTCTCCAAGTACCTGTTCCACCTCATCATCTGGGACCAGCAGTAAGCCTTCCCTAAACTCCAGGATGGCCTCAGACCAGCCTGCTCACTTCAGGAATATCCTGGAGCAATAGTCAGACCTGGAACAGAGCACAAGTCTGGGTTAAAGTCAGGTTCTGTAACTCTCCTTATCCAGATAGGTCATCCAGCTTCTTGAGTCTCCGTTTTCCTGACTCTTAAATGGGGACAAGCATATAATTTCTACCTCTCAAATTATTAGGCATATCCCATGGGAAGTATTCATAAAGTCTCTTTATAATCTATAAAGGATCATATAAATATTACTTGCTGTTTGAAAAATACCTTATTGTTTCGCTCTTGCTTCTCTTAGTTAAAAATAATTTAACTGGTCTGCAGGATTTCTATTATCTCCCTTCATCCCAACATTCTCTTAGAATAGGCAGAAGAGCTAAGAGGTATAGCTCAAAGCTCAAAGTAGACTGCTTGCCCAGCATGCACCAGGTCCTGGGTTTCAGCCCTAGAACAGCATAAAACCAGCAAAAACCACATTTGGAATCCCAGCCCTTGCGGGGCAGAGGCTAGAGGGTCGATGTAATTTTGAGGCCAAGCTGGGCTACATAGCAAGTTCTAGGCCAACTAGGAGACCCCATCTCAATACCCAAAAAGGATGGGCAGAGGGGGCGTGGCTTGTCCGTGATGGACAGAGCAGGGAGGGCTGTCTAGAGGAAGGGAGAGTGGGCACAGAGCCGGGAGTGGGGCCCTGTTTCTAGCTCTCTCTAATCCTGTGTTCTATCCAGCCCATCTGTGCCTCAGCTTCTCAAACAAAGAAATGAGAACACCTGTTTAACCTGGAGGTGGGTGTGGCCCTGAAGGGAGATAGGCAGGTATGAGAACCACCAGCACACCATGGTATCAATTACCATTTATTAACAATAATTTGATTTGGGGAAGGAAAGCTTCAGCCAAACAAAACAGGAAGAAAAAAAAAAAGGGGGTGAGGGGGAGGGACCTTGAGGGGGGCATTGCAGGTGTTTGTCCCCCAGAGCCTTGCCTGCGCTGTACCTCTCCACCCTTCCGACAGTCAGAAAGCCTCTTGCTTGCTGCTGCAGCCCCCACTGCCCTCCACACCCCCACCTCCGCCTTTAGCTTCACTTCCCCAGGCCAACCATATCCGTGTCCTCATTTACAAAGCAAATGCATCTTAAGTGTGTAGAATGCAGACTAGAGAGGCAGAAGAGTGTCCTTGGGGAGGTAAAGGATGCTCAAATAGGTAGACGGTGGGTCTGGGTAGATTGTTTTATAGGTGGACTAGGGGGGGTAGACCCTGTTCTTCACACTTAGGTCATTCTTAGAGCAGTAACAGCATATAGCTGTCGCTAACACTTACCAGGGCAGGAGGAACTCCCGGAGACAAGGTAGCTGCAGTAAGCGGCCCCTGAGAAGCGAGGCATGGTGCTTGCTCACTCAGGTCTGTAATACCAGCATTCGAGAAGCTGAGCCAGGATTGCTGTGGACCACATAGTGCGACCTGTCTCAGTGGGGCCCTGGGTTCAACGCAACACTGGCAGAGTCTAGAACCTTAGAGTTTCAGTACTCCGTTGAGATGCTCCATCCTCACTAACTACTGTTATCTACAGAAGGGGTGCTGAGGACCTATTGCCAGACAAAAATTGGAGGTATAGATGCAGCCCAGCCTGCCCACTGGGTCTCTGTCCTCGCTAGGTCTGAGATCTCTACCTTGATCCACAGGGCCTGCAGGCCTCTGAGGCCTAGAGCCATGTATGGGACATTGCCTCAGGACTATGCTCCCTAAGGTCCTGAGTGAGACCTCTTAGCCCTTATTAATGAAGGTCAAGGCCTGTGGGAGAAGGCGCCACACTGTGGAGTGTCGGGCTCAGCTTTGGACCAGCCATCCTCAGGAGATGGTACTGTAACAGACAGCCTAGAATGGTGTAATATTAGGGCTGCCCTACAGGATTTTGCAAAACAGGACACTAAGAAAACAGATTGCTCGGCTGTAGAGTATTTGCCTAGATTCAACAGTACCACAAAAATGAATCAAGCGAATAAATAAGAAAGTATTTGGACAGGTGAGCATGATGGTGCACACCTGGAATCCAGCACTTAAGAGGCTGAAGCAGGAGGATTGCTATGAGTTCAAGACAAGCCTAGGCTATCATGAGACCAGAGAAAGGAGAGAAGGGGGGGGGTGGAGAAGAGAGGAGAAAGAGAGGGAGAGGGAGAGAGAACTTGGCCAAGGACCAAGCTTGGTAAATGCTCTCCTCACGGTCCTCTCCCCATCTCAGTTCCCGTTTCTCTGTTCTAGGTGGCTGACAGTGACTGATGCATGGGGGATATTTGTGTAAAAATGCAAAGTATGTTATGTCACATAGCAGAAAGAACCCAAACTGTGCTCCCCTCTTCCCGGATGAATGTGCCAAGTGCCAAGCAGTTCAGGCGCCCTCCCAACATTGTGAGTGGCCGAGCAGGAGCCCTAGCACATTCCCAGGAGATGGCAGCCCTGGCGTTACAAGGTTGAAGAAGGGCTCACAGCAAGGAGAGTTTCTCAGGCAGGAGGAGTCAGCTCCGCAGCGGAAGCAATGGTTCTCCCGACCAACCCCAGGCTAAGGGCTAGGAAGGCCATTTTGGAATCTCAGATATACTGAAAGACCTGAGAAGCGGGAGGCCTTGCTTGCTTCTCTGTATCATGGTTTCAGTAAGAAAGTTCCTTCCCTCCCTCCCTTCTCTTCCCTCCTTCCCTCCTCCGCCCTCCTTACCTTTCTTCCTTCCTTCAAGATGAATGAAAAAAAAGAAAGAAAGTACATGATAGCTCCTAGGTATGGTGGAGGAGAAAGTTTTATTGTAGATGTGAGGGAGAGCACAGTCAGAGGCATCTGGAAGGATCTAGACTGACTATGACCCTGAGCCAGGCCATGTGAGGAAAGAGGGGGGTAAGGGGAACCTGGAGACCAAGAGACCAGGAAGCCAAAAAGAGGGTGGGATAACCAACATGGCTGGTTTATATGGGGAAGAGCAGCCCAGCCCCCTGGGCTGGAGAGTTCAGGGTAGGGGGTGGGGTATGCAAGCCAGGAGGACCCTGTAACTGGTAGGGACTGTAGTGGTGGTGGGGGTGGTGGGGGTGGGGGCAGGTTGGGAGAACCTGGAGGCCAGTTCTGCTCTGATATGTTACATAGGCATCTCAGCAGCCATGTGTTCAGGGTTTGAGACCTAACACTCAGCAGGGTCTCATACTCAGATTCACTGTGTGGCCTCTTGAACTTCCAGCGGTCCTCCTGTCTCAGCCACCCAAGGGCTGGGATTGTAGCCATACCATGCTCTGCTCTTCTTTCTTGTTGGGTGGCCAGGCCAACTCCTTTCCCTGGCTCTGGGGTCAGTTGCTTCTCTCTCCCACTGTAGCTGCATAGGGGATCAGCTCTCTCTCTCAAAATAGGCCCAGCAGCCTTGCTCTGTCACCTCCAGCCAAAAGCAGCCTGACATATCCGCTGGCTGCCGAAGGGGCCCTAATTATAGATGTGGGGCTCCCAGGGTAGAAGCAGCTGGGGCATAGCAGGATTGTGCCAGTCCGTGGCTGAGTGCCTCTTTGAGTGGAGATTTCCCCCAGGAGTAAGGGGCAGTGAAGAGGCTGGCTGCCATATCTGAAACCTCTGACCTTGGGGGTGGCTGCCCTGCTTCTGTGCCCTTTGGGTGTAGAAGCAGCTGGGCCTTGGGCCAGCCAGGAGGGTGTGACAGTGTGGACTTTGGCACAGGGAGAGCTTCCCGGAAAGGTAACCGGGTGGGCCCTGGGCTCTTTTCCCCAGCTCCCAAGCTCTCGCCACCTACCCTCACCCAAATCTCCCTACCCTGAAACTCAGAGGGTGTGGCTGGGTGTAGCCCAGTCTGAACAGGCTCGAAGGACCTCTGGCCTTGAGGAGTGCTGGCTGCTGTGTGTTCTCTTGGCCTTTGCCTGTTGCCTTGCTCACCCATAGGAGACTTTGGAAAGCCTCTTTTCTTCCTCTGACTTTGACCGTGTTTGGGGGTGTGCCCCTGGGGCTAGAAGAGGGGACACAGATGAGAGAGCTGTGGGGGAGGGCAAGCTGAGTGCCCTAAGAGAAGAGATCTTGGTGCTTCTTCCCGGTGGCCCTGCAGGGTGGTGTGGGGGAGGAAGAGGGACTACTGAGTTGAAAGGAGGACCAAAGGAGCTTTACTGACCTGTAGAAACCCGAAAGCGTCTGGCGCAGGACAGGTTGGGTGGTCACCCTCACAGTGAGATGTCTGTGGCCAAGCAAGTCCTGATGGACCCTGCCTGGAAATTGGGGGATGTTTTTGACTCTACTTAGTTCTAGAGCTTAGTTCTGGGGTTTCTGGGCTCCTGGAAGTGCACAGTGAGAATAAATACCCAGTGGAGATCCTGCTAAGTTTGAGACCTGTCCTGGTTTTTCGGGAGGTTTACCTAGGGACGTATATGACACCTGAGACGAAGGCCGATTCTCTGCCTGTACCTAGTTAAGCCCCACCCCCACCCCACCCTCGGCCCAGAAGGCTCTTGATTTTGGCCCCCTTGTTCTCTAGGATCTGCTTTCCAGTGCAGGTGAACAGGCTGCCTCGGGAGACCCTGCTGTGCGCCACGCTCTACGCCCTGCCCATTCCCCCGCCTGGGAGCTCCTCCGAAGCCAATAAGCAGAGGCGGGTGCCTGAAGCCCTAGGCTGGGTCACCACCCCTCTCTTCAACTTCAGGCAGTATGTGAGCCCCAGGGGAGCAGCTTCCAGCCTCGGAAGGGAACAAGTAGGGTGGGGATAAAATCCTGGTTGCTACACTCAATGCCCCCTGGGAAGGATTAGCCATATGGAGCTCACTGTGAAGTCCAGAGGTCTCCAGCTCCAGTAGAGAAGCCAGTGCACAGAACTAGTGGCCAGGATTATTGATGTAACCTGGTAGCTGGGTAAGGGCGCAGGGTTCCTATAACAGGTCCTATCACCGGAAGGACTTTAGAGGTCATCTGTCCAGGCCTCTCTCATGGAGACAACCTTACCAACGGGTCATCCTGGTCAGGGAGTGGTGAACTCAGAGAGGCTTTCTGTAATGGGAGCCTTCCTGGAGATTAGGAGTAAGAGCCATGGCCTGGGGAGAACCAAGGGACCAGAGTGGGGAAGAGGCTTCAACTAGGAAAGGTTTGGGGGCAAGAGAGCAGGAGAGAACCCCCCATTTAGCCAGTGGTTGTTGACCCATCTCATTCTCCTTTCTCCATAGAGTCTTGACCTGTGGCCGGAAGCTTTTGGGGTTGTGGCCAGCGACGCAGGAAAACTCCAGCGCCCGTTGGAGCGCGCCCAATTTCCACCAGCCAGACAGTGTCATCCTGCAGGTGAGACCCGGCCTCTCTCTCCCACCCACCTTTCACATGGCACCAAAGTCGGCTCTGAGCCCCCACGGAAGCCTGGGTAGGAACTGTGGGTGTGGGATGAGATGTGACCAAGCACGTCAGCGAATGTGAGAGGTCGAGTGGAAGGGGTCCATTCCGTCACATCATCCTCTGAAGACCTGAGGCATTCTCCACCCAGGGCTCACCTTCTTTGGGGCCCTCGTACTGCTAGGCCTGATCCGATTCCCCTTTCTCAAGCCCAGGAGATGCTAAGGAATGGCAAAACTGACAGGAAATGAGATAGAAAGCTGCAGAACGCATGCTCCACGAGGCAGGTTTTTGTCTCTCGACTCTGGGCCCAGGGCTTAGAAAAACACCCAGCACATGCCAAGGTGCAACCTGCACTTCTGAGTGAGTGAGTAGCAGCACTCCTTGGAGAGCTGTATCTTTCGGCTCTGACGCCCATTTGGGAGGATATGTATTCGGTGGCACAGCAGATGATCACAGGCCCTAGAGTTAGCAGAACCTCCCACCCGAGGCGTGGCCTCAGATCCGAGCAGGCTACAGTGTTCCCAGGACCACACTGAGGGGTCCCCAGCTTCAGCCTGGGTACTCTTCGGTGGCTTGCCCTCAGTGATACCTCTCAGGGTTTAGAGGCGGGGCTTATTCTGACTTCAGCATCCGAACCCAGCCTTTCCCCTCCCTTGGCTGTTTTTCCCGTGTTCCCCTTTTCGAGGAGAAGTGAATTGGATGAAACAGGACCTCTCTATGATTCCTGGCTGGCCTAGAATGTTTATTGTGGAGATCAGGCTGATCTAAAACTTGCAGCGATACTCCCGGCTCAGCCTTTCCCCGTGCTGGGACGACTGGCATGAGCCACCACGCTAGAACTGCCTGTGGTCTCCTTTCGATTTTTGCTGAAAGTTACAGCCGGGACTTTGGGGATTGACATGGGCAGCTGCGTTATTTTACAAAGAGCCTCAGGGAGGGGGAGGAAAGGGTCCAGGCTGGAACACGAGGGAGGGGAGGAGAACAGCTGGGGACCCAGGGAAGTGGCTGCCTCCACTGACATTGCCTCCTCTCCTCTGCTTCTCGTGTGCATCCTATCCCAAGATTGACTTCCCCACCTCCGCCTTTGACATCAAGTTCACCAGCCCCCCTGGAGACAACAAATTCAGCCCCCGCTATGAGTTTGGCAGCCTCCGGGAGGAGGACCAGCGCAAACTTAAGGACATCACGCAGAAGGAGTCCTTATACTGGTGAGGCCCAGGGCACCTCCATTGGGACGCAGGCTTCCCACTGTCTGTATCTGCCTGACTTCTTGCCTCGCACCATCTAGTCCCTGCCCTTATGCCTGAGGACTGGAGGGCTGGAGGTAGTGAGATAGTCATTGCTACCACCTGGGCAGAAGGTGGGAGCTGCCCCCGGACCGTTCCCTGGTCGGCACTGGGGCAAGTGGATAGGGCAGACCAGGAAATGAGAATGTCGCAAACTAGTGACCTGTCCTACTAGTGACCAGGCTACGACTGCCCCAGATACAAGTCTCCTACTTGTCGTCTGGTGGGGCGGCTGGCTGCTGTCCTCACCTCCCTGCCCCCACCTCCTCCTGCCCCTTCCACACCCACAGCCTTGCATTTTTCTGGCCTCTGTCACATTCCAAAAAGGATCAGGTGTCTCTGCGAGCTGGCAGCTCTCAGGGGTAAATGAGTCCAGGCTGATCTCATCGTCCAGGGCTGGGTCCACCAGGATTGGAAGAGGTGGGGTAGGGATGAGGGGAGTAGAGGCTCTCATCTTCTCGTCCTAGCCACCTCTGGGCCCTGTGTAGCCCTGTGCATATGCTGGCTGAGGAAACAAGAGAGGCAGACCTCCCCGCCCCCACCCCACTCCTGACCCCACTTCATTAGCCCCTCAGCTCCTGTCTCCCATTAGACACCTGATCTCAGGCGAGTCCCAATTAGCTGCAGACCCCATATAGCTCAAAGAAGTCCCAAGAGGCCTCTCAGCTGGCCAAACCCTGACAAGTGTGGCCCACTGCCCTCTAGTGGTGCTCCTCGGGAATAGCACCCTCAGGGCATTTCCCCCCAGGTCTGGTGGTGTTGGCCCATGCTTTCAGGCTCAGCGTTCCTGCGATGGGATCAAAGGTGAGATTTGGACTCTGCTTTTCAAGCTTAGCTTCACATTGCAATCACCTGTGATCATTTTCAAGTCCTCAATGCCTAGTTCTGTAGACAGTCTGACTCAATCTTCATGGGGTGGGACCTAGATGCCCCTCAGGCGATTGCAGCGTGCAGCACGCGAAGCGGGGAAGCCACCGCACCGCAAGGTAGTGTCAGCAGCAGTTCCTTGGGGTGTCAGTTCTCTGCCCTCTGGCTCACTCCACCCCTCTCCCCATAGGCTCTCGGATGCTGACAAGAAGCACCTGTGGGAGAAGCGCTATTACTGCCACTCGGAGGTGAGCTCGCTCCCCCTGGTGCTCGCCAGCGCGCCCAGCTGGGAGTGGGCTTGCCTGCCCGACATCTATGCTCTCCTGAAGCAGTGGACCCACATGAACCACCAGGATGCCCTGGGGCTCCTGCATGCCACGTGAGTCGTCCTTCCAACTTGCCCCAGCCCCAGTACTGCCGCCGCTGACAGGCCAGCTCTGGGAAAATGGTGACACAGACATGAGTATTCAGTGTTCCTCGTTTTCCTTCCCCACCACCCCCCCCCCCCCCCCCACCCCCCCCCCCCCCACCCCCCCCCCCCCCTCCCCCCCGTCTTGTAACGTTGTCCTGTGAGTGCCTCTGCAGGCTTTGTTAGTTGTCTGAGTGTTCTTCTATCCATCCACCGCACGGCATTAAGCTGCCGTAAATGCTTCAGTATGAATTTTTTTGTTAAACGGTTTGTTTGTTTGTTTTTGACCTGGCCTGAAACTCACTTTGTAGAGCATGATGACCTTGAACTCAGAGAGTTCCAGAGATCCTCTTGCCTCTGCCTTCCAGTGCTGGGTTTAAAGGCATGGAATACTGTGCTCTGGTGGGATGCATGTTATAGTTTTTTGTTTATTTTTGGAGACAGGGTTTCCCTGTTGTAACTCTGGCTGTCCTGGAACTCACTCTGTAGACCAGGCTGGCCTCAAACTTATAGAGATCCGCCTGCCTCTACCTCTGGAATGCTGGGATTAAAGACATGTGCCACCACCGGCCCGGCTCATCTATAGTTTGAACGTATGTTTTACCTTGAATAGTCCAAACCTTTCACTGAGTTCTTATTATAACAGACTCCCAAAGAGTTCTCGAGGTCACAGGGCTCCCAGTCTGAGACTCTTGAGCTGCCTTTCCTAGATTGTGCCCAGGCTTCCTGGCTTATTTCTTATTGTCTCAGTTATCAAAATGTGCCTGCCATTGAGACATTCGAGGCTACATCTTTGCTAATACCGGCAAAACTTACCTCCTGGGCAATCTATCGGCTTATATAAAATCCCACAGTTCCCTATTGCTTGCCTGGCAGGCTTTGTATTGTAGGATGTTACCAAGAAAACATGCTGCACCCACTAGGGGCTTCTTGACAGTAGGAATTTCTAACACAGTGGGAGTCAAGGAAGAGCTTTGGGAGTGGAGTGGAGGACTTTGTCCTGTTTTCTTTGAAGTGTTCAAGGAATGAGAAAGGCCACTTTCCTGCTCCTCCCTGCCCAAGGGAGACTGTCCATGGGGGAGGACCACCCCTAAGGACTGCCATCCAGAGGAGATGCAGATCTTGAGGGGACACGACCTTTCCTTCTCCAGGCCTCTGACACCCCAGCTCACTTCCCTGAGGCACAGCCTGCAGTGGGGGTTGCCAAGGCTCTGAATTCTTTTGCAGCTTCCCAGACCAGGAGGTGCGGCGCATGGCCGTGCAGTGGATCGGCTCCCTGTCCGATGCCGAGCTGCTGGACTACCTGCCCCAGCTGGTACAGGTGCGAGGACTTGCAGTTCCCATGCCCTGAACCCCTAGTCTGTCTACATCTGTCCTCCGCAGCCAAGATCCCAGGGACAGTAGTCAGCGTAGGCTTCACACGGTTCATAAAGCTCATGTTTGCTCTCGTCTGAACAGGCACTGAAGTACGAATGCTACCTGGATAGCCCGTTGGTGCGCTTTCTCCTGAAGCGAGCCATCTCTGACCTGAGAGTGACCCACTACTTCTTCTGGTAAACTCGTGTGCAGAAAAGAAGGGAGGTAGACAGGGTCCTTAGTTGCAAGAACATTTCCCTTACAGCAGGCCGGAGTGAGGAGCTAAGAGACAGGGAAGAGCACCTGTATCCCCTTTCTCTACCCACCCACGGTGGGTATGAGCTCAAGGACAGGGTAGACATTCAAAGTATATTTTCTTCTGAGGCGTGGGTGGGTTTTCTGAGTTGAAGCAGAATATGACCCTTTCCTCTCTAGTTCAGTGCTGTGGCCCTTGAGTGGCCTGACCCCCACTTGCCCTGCCTTGCAGGTTACTGAAGGATAGCCTCAAGGACTCTCAGTTCAGCATCCGCTACCAGTACCTGCTGGCAGCCCTGCTGTGCTGCTGTGGCAAGGGACTGCGGGAGGAGTTTAACCGCCAGTGCTGGCTTGTCAACACCCTGGCCAAACTGGCCCAGCAGGTCCGAGAGGCCACCCCATCTGCACGCCAGGTGAGTAGGCAAAGCTGTCTCTCCTTGTTCCTGTTTCTAGCTGAGGCTTGTATAACCGGGAGTTCACTTCTCAGACATCACGAGCAGCTAGGCTGGAAAGTGACTTTCTCTGATTTAGCATCTGGATGGAAGTGGCTGTAACCCGCAGGCCATAAGCATAGTCCCCAAGCTGGCCGTAGCTCAGGAGTGTGTTTTGTTTGGCTTGCAAAATATTAGAATTTTGATTTAGCTGTTTACCTTGAAGACTAGGCATACTTGCATAGGCTGTCCGTTGCACAAACACACTCAGCAAGTGAGGGCTAAGATCCAGTCACTTTTCCCTGTGTGTGTGTGTGTGGCGGGGGGGAACCATGGCTCAGGGCTGAGACAGGTGACAGAAGGTGGCACCTTTATCTGCTGGTGTGAAGGCGGTGGTGCCATGCAGTGGCAGCGGCGCTTCCTGGCTTCCGACGTTTACAATTCGGGAGACGTTTATAGTATGTCTTATGCATGACTTTACCCCTTGGGATCACTTGCCCTCCTCGCCATCGTCTTCTTCCATTCTGCTGGCTGCCCTGCTTCTGGAGACACTCGGGCTCGGTTCTTGTGTGCTGAGCAAGTGTGGGCCCCACGATCGTCCTTCCCAAGAGTCTCTCTGGGGTTTTCCGTGCTCTTTAGGCACACGAGTAGGCGCTTTCCTCTGGGAGACACCTGGGTCCAAGTGGAGCCTCTGGCCTCTCACTTCATCCCTGCTTTCCCCCACGTCCTCTGAAGGGCATCCTTCGCATGGGCCTGGAGGAGGTGAGGCGGTTCTTTGCCCTCAACGGTTCGTGCCGTCTGCCGCTCAGTCCCAGTCTGCTGGTGAAGGGCATCGTGCCCAGGGTGAGTTGCTGCTAGATGGAGAACTTCACAGGATAAGGAACACTTTGGGGGAGGTGAGGGCCTTCTTACCGGCTTAGGAGAGGAGGGAGGAGGGCAAGCAGGTGACCTCTTCCCAGCCTAACTGTGTGGACCTGGCCTGACAACTATATGCAGGGCAGAGCTGGGTCGGAGGCTGGGTCTTCCTGGTGATGCTGAGGATGGAGCTGGGGAAGGTGGTGAGGAGGGCAGCTCTTAGCCGCACTGCCTCGACTCACTGTCCAGCGTAGGTCTTTCTGTTGGTTGTTGCGCTCCGTCCCCCCAACTCGAAGGCAGTTGGTACCATTATGAGTGTGTAGGACAGGACTGACCAGAAGTCACCAACTAGCAAGTTGTGTACAGAGCAAAGGGAAGGGGTGGATATGAAGAGTTAGAGCCACGATTCTAACAGTCTAAGCCAGGGCGAGGGAAGCAAGGAAAGGGATGTGGACTTTGGGTTCCTGGGAAATCCGGAAGATGCAATGAGCATGGCCTGGGTGGACCAGCAACAGGAAGGTAGACAGCATCTCGCTCCAACATGAAGAGGTCATTTTCCTTCCTGGATGTGGATCACCTTGACATTAGCCACTGCCCTCTCTACTGTATAGGACTGCTCCTACTTCAATTCCAACGCGGTCCCCCTCAAGCTCGCGTTCCAAAATGTGGATCCACTAGGTGAGAACATCCGAGTCATCTTCAAGGTGAGAATACGTGACTCAGCAGGGCATGGTGGCACATGCCTCAAGTCTCAGAATTTAAGAGGCTGAGGCAGAGGGATTGCCCTGAGGCGAGCCTAGGCTGTGTAGTGACTTTCCAGGCCAGGATGGACTAGATAATGAGACACTGTTTCAAAACAAACAAAACAAAGTGAAGCAAAACCAATACTTTACTCATGCCTGGTAGGAGTGAGAGAGGTAGAGAGAAGAGAATGTTCAAGACTGGCAGGAAAGGCCTGGACTGTTTCTATTTTCCTCCTTTCTCCTCGCTTTACCTCCCCCACCTCTCCCCACTGCTGGGTATTAAGCTCCGGGCCTTGAGCATACTAGGCAGTGACTCTACCACTGAGCTACAAATTCCATTCCACTCATGCTACATTTTTAATATTCGAAAGGCTATCAGATAAAAAGGGATTTTTGACAAATTCTGCATGGCCCCAGAAGGCTAAGAGCAGTGTTAAAAGAAATAGATGCAATTAGAATATGGAAGCACTTTCTGGGAGGCAGGGATACTCCCACAATGCCATGGGTAATGTGATGATCATATTCTAGTAGAGGATGTGGCCTGCTACTGGAGAATTTATACAGGTGCTCGTTAGACTAGTTGGACCTCATGCTTTCCCTTCTCACGGCTCCTCCACGGTGGTGAGAAAGAAGCAAATGGTAGATAAGTTCCCGGAGCGTATGCTGCAGGGGCAGGCAGCAGGCCCGTACCTGGGCTCAGGAATGGGAGGGATAGAATGTGCGCTTAGCATTCACAGGGCTCTTGGTTTGGTTTCTAGCACTCAAAAAGTAAAATAAATATACCTTTATAGTATACATTTGCTGTCTACTATAGCTAGTTCCTGATCTGGTATAAGCATTCAAGTTTTAAAAGGCCTGGAGAACAGGGCATAATGGTGTGTATCTGTAATCCAGCACTCACGGGCTGAGGCAGGAAGATTGTTGGTCAAGACCAGCCTGAGCTGCACAGGGAGACTGCCTCAAACAAACAGGCCTGGTGATTAGGAGGGTTTCTTGCAGAAAAGGAACCGTAATTCAGTTCAGATGGGGGTGCAGGAATGGGGGTGGGGAGGGCACCGCAGCTTCTCCCTGCTACTGTAGTTTGGAATGCTGTGGGGTTTGGGAGCCTGGAGGAGGGGTAGAAATGGGTTTTAACCACTCTCTTCCCTCTCCAGTGTGGGGATGACCTTCGCCAGGACATGCTCACCCTGCAGATGATTCGCATCATGAGCAAGATCTGGGTGCAGGAGGGGCTGGATATGCGCATGGTCATATTCCGCTGCTTCTCCACTGGCCGAGGGAGAGGTCAGTGGGGGGGTCGGGGCAGGGCATCCCTTCACTTACTGCTTTCTGCCTGTTTCCCAACTGAAGAAAGAAAGCAAGGGAGAGACTATTGCGAAACAAAACAGACTTGGAGGCATAGCAACTTTGGATCTTGATCAGACAGACCAATCGTAGATTTGAGATGGCTGCAATTGAAAGTAGGCTGGCTTCAAGGGGCCCCTGTTAGTTTTTTTTGGATGTGACAAGTACATGGTCATTATGTCCTTGTTAATTATATTTAAAAGTATTTATGCATGAAATGGCATGTCCACAGCGGTGAGGTGGTGACCACAAGCCTATGACCCTAGCTCTCGGGTGAAGTAGGAGGATCAAAGTTCGAGGCCAGAGTGGACTACAGAGTGAGACTCTGTCTTGCTTTGCAGTGCTCTAGCTAGAGCAGCAAGAAGTAGGAAGCTAGCTGGGAAATGGAAGACAGAATGGTAATTAGCAAGGTGTCAGTGACTGGTAAAGCTGAGTGATGGCTACACAAGAAATGATAAAACCCTTCTGTTTTGTCCTGTATATATTTTAAGAGTTCCATAGTAAAATTTGAAAGGGGAAAAAAAAAAAGAAAGAAAGAACACTATGAACTAGGAAAGCCTGGAGCCGGTCTAGAATATGTAATGTGGGTGTGGTCTTCCGATCATCCATCCGGCTTGTATTCCTCCTGCTAGCAGACTTTGATCAAAGATCCTGGAAGCTCATGGGAAGCGTTTAGTCCAGCTATGGTAGACTTCTTCATTCTGTTCTGGAGCATGACCCCCACCTCTGCTCTCTCAGGGATGGTGGAGATGATCCCCAACGCGGAGACACTGCGCAAGATCCAGGTGGAGCATGGGGTGACCGGCTCCTTCAAGGATCGTCCCCTGGCCGACTGGCTACAGAAACACAACCCCGGGGAGGATGAATATGAAAAGGTAGGATTGGGGGACTCAGGAGCCCAAAGCTGGGGCGGTGTGCCTGACCGTGGCCGATGGCCCTGCATGCACACAGATAAGGGAGGATGTGTGTGCTGTTTGTCTGTGGACTGATGCTTCTGTGTAGGTGGAGACGGGTCAAATGACTGTTGTAAACTAGCAGGATCCTCTGGTATTGGTCGAGAAACTTTTCTCGGGTCTTACGGGGTGTTTGTGGGCATGGGGGATGCTTTTGAGAGCTTGTCTGTATTCATCCTAACTGTGGATCCTGGCCAGGCAGTCCCCCTAGCACTCCGAGGGCTTCTGCGATGTTGCGTGGAGTTGGAAGAGGCTTCTGAGGGCTTGAGTCAGGTGCAACCCTTGCTCCACACAGTGGAGCTGGTTTGCAAGGCTGTAACTTGAAGCCAAGACTGAGGCTAGTAAGGAGCCTGACATGAGAGCCAAGAGGCCTAGGCTTCCCCAGAGGGAAGAAGGTGAGCTTCCGGGGATGGTAGAGCATCGGCGGCCTGCTGTGCTCTGTGACCAGTCGACCTTCTTGATTGCAGTCTTTGTGTTAATGAAGTTTGGGGTGAGAGTGGAAAGGGACAGGTCACAATAAAAATACCAGAATGTGCCGGGTGGTGGTGGCACATGCCTTTAATCCGAGCACTGGGGAGGCAGAGGCAGGTGGATCTCTGTGAGTTCCAAGCCAGCCAGGGCTACATAGTGAGACCATGTCTCAAAAACAAACAACACCAGAATGTTCATGTCTATAAAGTTTGTTTCAAGGGAATGCAAGTACTAATCTCTGTTGACCAATGCATTTTATTCCTGAAGGAAGACATGTAGGCAGCCAAATTAAAATCAGAACATGGTTGATGAGCATGTGATCAAACGGTCTTAAATGGCCCTAAAACTTTGTGGTCCCAGGGTTTAATCTCTACACCCCTGTGTGCTCTCTGACTAATACATCCTCTAGTTTGACTTCTGTCCCTACTCATACTCTGGTGACCCCAAAACCCTCCCGTAGCCCCTTCCCCAGGCGGCTTAAGCTTCTATAGCCCTCTGGCTTGCTGGATTCCTCCATTGCATCTCTGCTATAATCAAACTCAATGGAGGCAAAGTTGTGTTTCCTGTCTCTCCTCACCTCCTGAGGCCTGCCTTTTGCATTTCCTATCAGTAAATGTAGGCAGCTACAGTCACCCAAAGCAGAGCTACCAGCTTCCTCATGGTCCCTCTGCCTGGTTTCAGGGAGTTTTTAAATCCAGAACCATTCATGTCACACCTTTGGCCTAGTTCCCTCAAGTCCTACATCAGAGAAGTCCCAGATCTACATCACTGCCTTTGTAGGCCTCATGCCCTGCTCACCTAGGCTCCAGTGTAAGGGATACTCGCACGTGTTTCGTGCCTTTAGAAGATGGTACCCTTTTGCCTAGAAATCCATTTCCTCATATTCAGCCCTTAAATTCTGTTCCTTCTGCATTGTACGACTCAACATAGCACTTTGGAGAGCACTCCTATTGGTTCTCCACCCCCTCCTCATGCTATTTATGCTAACATGTTCTTCAGGTGTTGAACGCCTTCCGTACCCACCGTGCTAGGTGCTGGAATTGTAATTACTCCATGCCAGTGTACTAGCAAGTCAGAATCATTGTGGAAGTGTTTGCAACAAGCAGGCTCATCCCTGGAAGCTAACTTCCTTTTTGTTTTTCCCTTTTTAGTTTTTGAGACAGGATCCACTCTGTGGCATATGGGTCAGGCAGGCCCGGGACTCACGATCCTCCTGCCTCAGCTTCCTGAATGTTGAGATTATAGGAGTGAGATAGCGCTGTTAGTTTCTTATGGCGATGCCCAGAAGAAATAAGCTCGACTATTCTCACCCGTATCTCATCAGTGAAACCCTCAAGTTAGGAGGAGGATCCTGTATAAATTGAGGTTCATTCCTGCCCAACTCGTGAAGGAGGAGGAGTGTAGCCATTACTGGTGGGCACTAGTCCAGCTTTTTGTGATCTGCCACAGGCCTTATCTAAGAGATAAAGAATACCTGTGATGGGACAGGTTAACGGAGATGTGAAGTCAAAACTGGGACTGGATGGGGTATGCTCCTTATCAGATGGCTTCTTTTCATTCATAGATTCTTGCTTTCTAAGAAATGCTCTTTCCCATACAGAAGCTGAATTCTATGGTAGCTACTTTTTTTTTTTTTTTTTTTTTTTTTTTTTGAGATGGGGTCTCACTATGTAGCATTGGCTGGCCTGGAACTCACTATGTAGACCAAGTTTTCCTCAAACTCCCAAATTCTGGGATTAAGGAGGAGTGTCAGTATGCCCTGCCCCCTCCTCCTGTGTGTGCACACATTGGCTAGGCTGACTGGCCAGTGAGCTCTCAGATTCTGTCTCTCACCCACTGTCTTGGGGTTCCAGGCACACCCAGCCATGCCCAGCTTTTTCCGTTGGTCCTGGGGATTCAGGCTCAGGTCCTCACGCTTCTGGCACAAGCGCTCTTACCCCAGCCCCTCCTACCCCTCGAGCCCCAAAATATCTCCAACACCTTTTACCAAACAGAGATGTCTGATTTTTCAAGTGTAAAACACTGCAGGAAGTGTGAAGCTGTCTCAGCTCTTCTTTGGAGCGCAGCGATTTTAATTAGGTAAGCATTTAGCTGGTACCAAGCACTCTGGGAACGGAGTGTTATTTGGGGCAGGAAGAAAAGTGGATGAAGAAAGGTCAGGCAGGCACCCTTAGTTCCCATGATCAGTAGCCAGAATCGAGGCAGGGTGTATCATGGCCTGTTAGAAGTTTTAAGCGTCAGCCTTTCTGTCCGCTAAGGTCTCCCACTGCTCATGTCTGCCACTGTCTCTCCAGCCAAAAGGCCAAGTTCAGACCAGAGTGTGTGTAGACATACGCACCTCCCATCTCCTTCTGCTTCAGAATACGGGGAAGATGTTTCTGTGTACAAAAGCCTGTGCCTCGGTCTATGACGGTGATGAGCAGGCAGGTGTTGGAGTTCACATGAGAGAAGAAGGTCAGAGCTGGCTGTGGCTCCATCACCTGCCTCCACTCTCACAGGCTGTGGAGAACTTCATCTACTCCTGTGCTGGCTGCTGTGTGGCCACGTACGTGTTGGGCATCTGTGACAGGCACAATGACAACATCATGCTGAAGACCACTGGGCACATGTTCCATATAGATTTCGGCCGCTTCCTGGGCCATGCCCAGATGTTTGGCAATATCAAAAGGTAGGTAGCCTCCTGTGTGGAGAGCAGGGGTGGTTCAGAGCTGGGACACAAGACTGTGACTGAAGCCGCTGGGCCTCAGAGCACTGACCTGGGATGACCTTGAGCTGAGTGCCTCTGAAGGAGAGAAGATAAGGAGTTCGAGCCTGGGCAGAGCCTTGTGGAAGGTGAGGATCAGCCGTTCTCCTTCCCCACTGAGGACTGAGCAAAGGGACTGACCTTCAGCAAAAGCTACCCAGTTGGGTAGCTGGGGGAAAGTATTGCTAGCTCCCAGGTCAGAACACATCACGAAGGGTGAAGGAAGACAGGCCCTTGTGGAGCTTGCAAGGTGACCTTCCTTCTCCCCACTGACCTCTTACCTGTGTGTTCCCTTGACCCAGGGACCGTGCCCCCTTTGTCTTCACCTCGGACATGGCGTATGTCATCAACGGGGGCGACAAGCCTTCCAGCCGCTTCCATGATTTTGTTGACCTTTGCTGCCAAGCCTACAACCTCATTCGCAAGCACACTCACCTGTTCCTCAACCTTCTGGGCCTGGTGAGGAGCTCCATCTCTTTATTATCTGGCTCCATCTTTACTACTTCGCTGGATTGTTCCAGAGGATTCCCGGAGATCCACTTCTCCCAGTTGTGTTACCTGTCTTCCCTAAAGGCAGGAACCCAAACTGCTAGGAACAGTGATGCCTGACCCTCTCATTTAACCCCTCAGCTCCCATGAGCCTCTAACCACAGCATCCGTCTATAACCCAGAGGATCAAGGAGTCTAGTGCAGGAAGTCTTGCCTTAGGGCAGAGAGGAAGCAACACTTTGCTATGGTTACAAGCAGCTCTCCTTTCCTCTTTCAGATGCTGTCCTGTGGAATCCCTGAGCTCTCCGACCTGGAGGACCTCAAGTATGTGTACGATGCCCTGAGGCCTCAGGACACAGAAGCCAATGCCACCACCTACTTTACAAGGTGAAGCACAAACCAGTGCTCCCACTGGCCTTGAACTCAGAGATCTGCCTGTCTCTGCCTCCCAAGGCATGCGTCACCACAGCCTGGTTCTTATCTATGTTCTTACCAGATCCTAACCAGAGACTCTATCTAGAAGGCATTATGGGAATTGGATTTTATTATAGATTTTATTTATGTATTTATTTATTTATTTATGTTGGGTTTTTCAAGACAGGACCTTTCTGTGTAGCTCTGGCTGTCCTGGACGTGTTCTATAAATCAAGCTAGCCTCAAACTCAGAGATCCACCTGCCTCTCCTGGGATTAAAGGGGTGTGCCACTATGCCCAGTTTAGAATAGTTTTTAGCTCTTTTGGTCAGACCCTTCCCCTTTCACTAGACCTCACTTGAAAGTTAATCTTTCTGAGCAGTGGTTGGCGTGGTCCTTGAATTCCATTTGATAGTACTGTTCAGACATTTGCTGACCCAATTCTCTTCTACCTGGTTTGAGTGTCTTTGGCAGGATTGGAATAAGAACTCGGGATTTTTATGAGGTAATAGTGTCAGTCATGTGCTCTGTGAGACTAAGGCATTGGGAATGTAATTTGATCTGGTGGTTAATTTCAGGATTCAGGGCTGAGCATGGTGGCACACACCTATAATCCCAGCATTTAGGAAGCTGAGGCAGGAGGATCACCATGAATTCGAGGCCAGCCTGGGCTACACAATGAGATCCTGTCCACACCTTCCCCAACTACCAAAAAAAAATATCAGTACTCAGAATATCTGGTTGGCTATCGGTCAAGGCAGAGGGAAGCTGGGCCCATGGTTATGTCCTTTGTTTCTCCTGCGGCACAAACAGGTTGATCGAGTCCAGCCTGGGCAGCGTAGCCACAAAACTCAACTTTTTCATCCATAACCTGGCCCAGATGAAGTTCACAGGCTCTGATGACCGGCTCACCCTTTCCTTTGCCCCCCGAACACACACTCTCAAGAGCTCTGGCCGCATCAGTGATGTTTTCCTCTGCCGCCATGAGAAGGTCTTCCACCCCAGCAAGGGCTATGTAAGTGTCCGCTCCTCTCCGACACGCTGGTTCTCCCCATCCACCCATCTCCTTGGGGTCGACTCTGTCTTCACACCTGCACAGTGGGCCCTGGAGTTTAGAGACTCCTGCACTGGAGTAATCCCAGACAGACTAGTTCCCTCACTTAAGTGACCTGCATAAGCTCCGGATGCTGAGCTGGTTTATAATTCTGTGAGTCACAGGTCCTGTGAGACACAGGCAAGAAGTCTATGATTTCCTGCCTGTGTGCTGCCTATCTTCTTTCCTACTGGAGACTCTTCTGAGGCTTTTTCCTTCTGGAAAGTAACTCATGCACGTGCGCGCGCGCGTGTGCGTGTGTGTGTGTGTGTGTGTGTGTGTGTGTGTGTGTGTGTGTGTATGCGCGCTCACAGGCACACGCGCATGCACACACCCATACACACACACTTCTGCCCCTTACCTGTCCTCTCTAGCGGGCAGGTGGTCAGGCAGGTGGACCTGAGCGTTGCCTTTTGCAGATATATGTGGTGAAGGTGATGCGAGAGAGTGCTCACGAGGCCACGTACATCCAGAGGACGTTTGAGGAGTTCCAGGAACTGCACAATAAGCTGCGCCTGCTCTTCCCTTCTTCCTTCCTGCCCAGGTAGTGCCCCACCCCCAACCCTTTTGAGCTGAAAAATACAGGGCAGGAGGAGGGATGGAGTTAGCAAGACTGCTGTTTCAAAAAGGACCATTTCCAACTGAGGATAGCTGGGCTTTACTGGCTTGGCGTTGGGTTTGGTGACAAGTGCTCCCCCTGCTGGTTGTTATCGCCAGACAGCCCAACTGCCCTGCTGAAGCCTTGGAAAAATAAAACTAAAACATGGGGCACCAGCCAGAAAGAAAGCCAGCTGAGCTAAAAAACAGGGCCACTGGGTGGATCTGAACATGAGTCAGTTGATAACTTATCAAAAAATTATACCATTTCTCTAATGGGTAAAGTGACACACACACACAGATACTCAGCATTGAAAGAGAAGGACCTTTGACATGAATGAGCCTAAATGAAATATGCCAGTCATATTTCACTAAGACTATATGATGCTACTTATTGGAGTCCCCTAGCATAGCCAGAGGCAGAGGCAGACTGCCGAATCGGTGGTTGAGGTTTACCGGGTGTGATGCTTCCGTTTTGCAAGATGAAAAGAGGTCTAGACATGGCTGCTGGTGATGTTTATGCATCAACTGTGAATGTACTCGGTGCCACAGAACTGTACATCGAGGTCTTAAAATGCTCGAATTGTCTTGGGTCCCAGGACGCGCGCGCGCGCGCGCGTGTGTGTGTGTGTGTGTGTGTGTGTGTGAGTGTGTGAGAGTGAAGGTGTGTAGAGAGAGAAAGAAGGACAGAGACAGGACAGACCAATGCAGTCACAGACTGGGGAGTCTGGTAGGAGGCAGGAAGGCAAAACCCTCCAGAAGAGAAGCTGCTGGGAAATGAGGATCAGGTAACTGGAAATGCAAACGAAATGTCTAAAATCATCACATTCACTCCCCTCTCTGTGTCCCTTGTCCTGTCCGCCTGTCACTCCAGCTTCCCTAGTCGCTTTGTGATTGGCCGCTCCCGGGGAGAGGCAGTGGCTGAGCGGCGGAAGGAGGAGCTAAATGGCTACATCTGGCACTTGATCCACGCAGCCCCTGAGGTGGCCGAGGTGAGTGAGTAGATGTGGGATGTGGGAATCGGGGCCGGAGTCCTGAGAGGTCGTCAGGGGTCTGTCTGCCTGGTGAATGACCAGTGCCAGTCTCTACAGAGTAGAGAGCACAGGCCCGTGGTGGGCCCACCCTCAGGCCTAGCTTTTGTTTGGTTTACATTTCTCCTGCTTAGTTAGAACGTTCTCCAGAGAAAGGCTTGTGTTTCAGCCACAGGCTAACTCTGGCCTGTCTCCCCAGGCTGTGCTGATAGGGAGAAGAGAAGGAAGTAGAATAGAATAGACTGCTTTGGACCTGAAGTGGCCTGGATTGGTTTTTTGTTTGTTTGGTTGGTTTTTTTTTTTTCCTTTCTTTTTTTTTTTTTATTTATTTTTGTCTGTTTTGGATTTTTGTTTTTGAGATGGGGGTCTTACTCTGTAGCCCAGGTGGGCCTAGAACTCACTTTGCAGACCAGGCAAGCTTTGAACTTGTAACAGTTTTCTCTTTGTTTCTTGAGTACTGAGATTACAGGAATTTGTTCTTCCACCCATACAGCCATTGGCTATTTCTTCTTCTTCTTTTTTTTTTTAAGTGTGTGTGTGTGTGTGTTTGTGTGTGTGTAAATAAAATCGGCCCTTCCTGGGTCGTGTGTAACTGAAGAATGGCCCTGTTTTCTGGTCTGTTCCAGTGTGATCTGGTATATACCTTCTTCCACCCCCTGCCCCGGGATGAGAAGGCTTCAGGCCCCAGCCCAGCTCCAAAGTCCTCAGGTACAGTACCTTCCTGGTAGCAGTCCTGCCAAACCATATCCCTGTCTCTTTGTCAGCTTCCTTTACCATTCAGTTGCTTACTTGCTGGGGACTCTGGTTTTCCATTCAGGCTGTGGTGTCCACAGCTCTATGGTTGGGTTCCCTAGGGGATGGTTGGTTAATGAGTCCCTCCTCAGATTGGGTAGACTTGTCTCAAACCAACTCTACTTCACATTCAAGACCCTGTGAGTATCAGAAACCTTACAGGCTGGGTCAGAGCTTCAGGAAGGAAGTAGAAATGTCTACCTGGCACCCGTCAGAGGCACCACTGGCCTATGAATTGTTACCATTTTCCTTTATCCCAACAGATGGCACATGGGCCCGGCCTGTTGGGAAGGTCGGTGGGGAGGTGAAGCTGTCCATCTCCTACAAAAACAACAAACTTTTCATCATGGTGATGCATATTCGGGGCTTGGTAAGTGCAGCCACAGCTCTCTTTCTGATCTTTCTACTGGTAGCAAGAGTTTGCTGAGCCTCTACCAGTCTGGCATGCCAGGTCTATGGTCGACCAGGCAGTTCAAGACACAGCTGCTTGCTTGCCGTGGTCTGTGACGGTTTCCTGAGTATTGTGAGCCCTCTTCATAAAAGGTGATGTTGCCACCTCCCCCCAAGGATTGTTACAGGGATGAGATGAGATAATCCATGGGAAGCACTTGCCTTTCTGAGTAGTTCTGTCGTCGTGGTAATTCTGGTTTTATAAAGGAGACGCCTCGGGGGCTTGCTTCCTAGTGAAAGTAATAGATAAATACAGATAGGTGAGTGTAGACAGGGCAGCCGCTGGACTTCCTTCAGACACATTCCAAGCGTATATGATTAATTGTGGCATAGGTTCTAAGGACATCTTGAATGGGAAGGGAACTTTTGTTGAACATTTGCAATGTTGAGCAGCCTATGGTGCTTACTGTGGAGACTGGAACACCGAGACATAGCAGGAGAAGCACGGACTTCAGAGTCTAAGGAATCTTGGTTTCATGTTCACATTCATTCATCAGCCGCTCATTCATTCAGTAAATGTTATCTAGTGTCGACTAACATACTTTAGCCCTTGATACAGGAGAAGACAGAACACAACTGTGCCCCAGGGAGCTTGCAGCCTACTTAAAATAAGGCAGACGGGAGAAGAGACAGGGGAAGCGCATGGTGTGTCAGCGAGTTGAGAGCAGCCCAAGAAAGAAAGCAGAGAAGGAATCCGGGAGGAAAGAGGGGGCTGGCGTTTGCGTTAAGGGGCAGAGAAGGCCTCAGTGATGAGATATCTACAAAGACCAAGGGAAAGGAGGGAGGAGGCTGCCTGTGGAAACCTGAGCCAGGATTGCTTCAGACACAGTCAGGTCTGAAACCCAGACTCCAGGAGGAATTCTGCTTGGGGTTATCAGGAACCGCTAGTTCCCATTGGCTACAGTCCAGAGTGAAGGGTGAAGGAACCACTGGGCCCATAGTAAGACTCTGGCCTCAATCCTGATGGAAATCCTTAGAGGTCTTTGGGTAAATGTTCTGACTTAAGGGTCAGGGGGTGGGATTTTTAATTTACTTATTTATTTTTCTGAGGCAGGGTCTCAATCTAGCCTAAGCTAGCCTAGAACTGGAACTCAATATGTAGCCCTAGCTGTCTTTGACCACAAAACAGCCCTCCCTACTCAGACTCCCCAAGAACCCCAACTCCCAAGAACCAGGATTTCAGGAATGAAATGCTACTCTCGGCTTTAACTTAAGGATGAGCTTGAAAGCTGTGGGTTGGACCCAGGCTCTAAAACCAAACAAGAACTAAAACAGAGTCAATCCAAGTGACTCAGAAGTTAGCTGAACTTGAACAAGCAGCCTGTTCCCTCTGACTCAGATCTCTATATTTTAGGGAGTTAAAAGGGACCAAAGGACAAAATATCACAGAGAGGAGGTACCTGGGGATACTTAATGGTTCACTAAAATTATATTACAAACCAGACATAGTGATGCATTCCCTTAATCTCAGCACTCAGGAAGCAGAGGCAGGTGGGTGGATCTCTGTGCATTTGAATCTAGCCTGGTCTATGTAGAGAGCTCCAGGATGGCCAGAACTATGTAGAAAGACCTGTCTCAAAAAACTAAAACTGAAAGTTATATATTTATATATTTATATATATTCACATATACATATATAGATTTTAACATAATCACGGCAAATATTTTCATCAGCATGCAGTGAGCTGGAAAGTAGGAAAAAAGATTAGGTGTGTACTGCAAAAAACCAGCAGGAGAGGGAGAGAGAATCTAGATCAGAGTGTGGGTTCAGGGATGATTAGAAAGTGGTGGGTGCTGTGAGGACCTTCACCTGCTCTGTCTCCATTGCAGCAGCCGCTCCAGGATGGAAATGACCCTGACCCCTATGTAAAGATTTACCTCCTTCCTGACCCTCAGAAAACCACAAAGAGGAAAACCAAAGTAGCCCGGAAAACCTGCAACCCTACGTACAATGAGATGGTGTGTGGAAAATGGGGGCGCAGGGGCAGGGGATCTGGGAGCAGTGGGAATGGGTTGGCTGACTGCTTCTTTGATTACTTATTTATTTGGAGTTTTTTGAGTTTCAAATTCTATATGAAACTGAGGCTGACCTCGAATTCCTGATCCTCCTCCCATCGCCTCCTGAGTGCTGGGTTTCTAGTCGAGAGCCAAAGGGCACCTGACAACAAACTGTCTGTTCTTATAAATTAGTATTGGAGCAAGTCACACTTATTGATTTAGGTGCTACGGCTGCTTTCTTGTTCAGCTGTGGCCCTGAGAATTGTGTACTTTTTCTTCCTTTCTCCTCCTTCTCCTCCTCTTCCACCTCCTCTTCCTCCTCCTCCTCCTCCTCCTCCTCCTCCTCCTCCTCCTCCTCTTTCCTCTTTCTCCTCCTCCTCCTCCTCTTTTCCATATTGGTTTTATTTGTGTGCAAATGTGCCCATGGTTGCCAGAAGATCTGATCCCCCGAAGCCCCAGTTACAGGTGGCTTTGAGCTTCAAGACAGCAAGCACTCTTAACCGCTGAGCTGTTTATCTAGCCCCCATGCACTTAGAAAGTCTCATGATATGAACCACTTGCTCCTTTATGGTGAAAGGTTTCAAGCCCTTAGGGTTTTGATTCTCAAGATGGGACTTGAGCCCTAATATACGAGGAAGTAGGGAGCCTGCTGGCCCTGTGTGGATGGTGACCAGAGGCTCCAATAAATATAATCCCAGCATTCTATAATCCAAGCATTTGAGAGGCAGAGGCAGGATTGTTGTGAATTCCAGGCCAGCTTGGGCTACATGTATATATAGCCTTGGCTGTCTCAAAGAAACAAACAACCCTAGGGACCGGGGCATCTCTTTTGAATTCCCTATGGATGTTTCCCTGCCCTGTCTCACAGTTGTCCTCTCTCCCCAATGCCTGTGTTTGCAGTTGGTGTATGATGGGATCCCCAAGGGGGACCTACAACAGCGAGAGCTCCAGCTGAGTGTGCTGAGTGAGCAAGGATTCTGGGAGAACGTGCTCCTTGGGGAGGTGCACATCCGGCTTCGGGAGCTGGACCTGGCCCAGGAGAAGACTGGCTGGTTTGCACTGGGATCTCGAGGTCACGGAACCTTATGAGCCCCTGTCATGGCCCAGACCTGCGGCCGCTGCCCGGGACTGGGAGAGAAGCCTCCCCCTGCCTGACTTCTTTGCTAGGAAGGAGCAGAGCCCTTGGTGGCCTTTCCCATGGTCCAGGTGGACCTGACCAGGGAGGGGCTGGAAAAGTGGAATGTTCTTGGCTGCCCCTTCCTTAGCAGACTGCACTTGGGGTTGGCTGTGCTGAGCAGCCCCTTGGAAGCTGTGGGGTTGCAGAGAGTTTTAAGTTTACCTTGTGTCAAGGGAGCAATGTCTGCTTTTGGGTGCGTGGAGTGCGGGCTCTATGAAGTAGCACTTGGGGGGAGGGCGGGTGGATATTTTATTTTTATTTTTAAAAAATGAAATAGTAACATTGTCCTAACTGGGACAGGAAGCTTTGTGAGAGGGGCATACCGTGCCTCAGAAGGCAGAAGAGGAAGACTGTTTGGATTTTTTTGTATGATGAAAGTTCTTATTGGACTTTTTTTCCAGGACTTTTTGGGTTTTGTTTTCTAGCTATAGGAAATATTGAGGAGGGGCCTGGTGGGTCCTCAGTGAAGCCCTCCCTTTTCTCAGGCAGACTGGGGAGGGATGGGGAGGACCGGCTGACTGCTGGACTGAGGCCCTCTCTGGGCCGTCCGATTTTGCCTCCAAAGGAGAGCAGCGTGATACCTACATGTGTAAGGAAGGGCCTTCCATATCAGGGTTCCGCCAAGGGCCTATATTCAGGGACCCATGCTCTTTAGAATGAGGTTTTTCCTCTTCTCCTGCTGGTTGGATTTGGCTCTGACACCTTCCTTTCCCCCTTCCCCCTCTGTTCTCTCAGCCCTCTATGGATCACCCAGTCCCAGTGAATACACTGGGGTGCTTCTATACCCCATCTTGTTTGATGGGACAGAATGCTGCCGACTCTTAGCTCTGGGCCATGCCTGTAGGGGGCAGGTGTGTCATGGCTACTTGCTGCATCGTTTCTGGGAAATGTCCCCTGAGATCCTCTACTACTTTCTCCCCCAAACTCTGTTTCTATCATTCTTTGGGGGTCACAAAGCTGTTTCATGTGTAGACAAAGGGATACCCAGTCCAAGGCAAGGGGGCTAGGGAGAGGATTGCTGGATGCAATGGTTTCTTCTGGTTATTTGCCTGGCCAGAAGGAGGCTGGACTGGAGCAGCAGTCATTCCCCTGGGAGAGACTGGGCTCTTCCAACCTCAGACTCTTTAGAAAACAAAGATTATTTCAACACGTCTTTACTTCTGTGGTGCTAGGGCTCGAACCCATGGCCCTTTGAGTGCTAGGCAAGCACTGTCACCAAGCAAAATCTCCAACCCACCTCATACTCTTTATTTCTTACCAGATGCATTTAAAATCCACTCTTGAGTTTTTCTCCAAAGAGTTGTCTTGTTTAAAAAGTGGGGGGTAGGGACTGAATTTAACTTTTTTTTTTTTTTTTGAGACAGGGTCTCACTGTGTACACTAGGCTGGCCTCGAACTCAGAGATATGCCTGCCTCTGCCTCTGTAGGGCTGGGATTAAAGGCAATTAACTTTTTAAACAGGAGCTTAGCTGATGAAGGAAAAGAGTTAGCAAGGGCACTAAACAGTTTCTCTGTGATGCCGTCACTGGAGAGAGAAAAGCTCCATTCCTTGAAGGCATGTGGAAGCAAAAAAAAAAAAAAGGTTCTGGTTTTTTTTTTTTCCTTCTGTTATTGTTTATGAGAGAGGATAGTTGGCTTCAAACTCCTATGTAGATGAGGATAACCTTGAACTCCCGATCTACTTGCCTTCCACCTCCCAGGTGCTAAGATTACAGGCATGAGCCACCACATCCATTAATTTTTTTTTTTCTTAATTAAAAATGCCAGGCCAGTGAGATAGCTCGGTGGGTAAGGGCACCTGCCCTGGCAACTCGGTCTGATCACTAAGACCTTCAAGATGGCAGGTGACAACCAACTCCCACAAGCTGTTCTCTGGCCTCCATATGAACTACACAGCATGGGTACCACCCATATACATAACTAAACATAATTTTAAGATGCCAAGGACAAAGCAGGCTGTTGAAAGTGGGAGACCAGACGGGGAAAGCAGTGGAACCTCCCAGATGTTTGGACCATAGATGAGCTACTGGCTTTTTGCCTGTAGCTCATTTTACTTTGACCCTTTATGCCCCTGACTTAAAGAGGTCTATGTACTGTACCCACTTCCCACATCCCTTGTATCTTCTACTTTCTCTGGAATTGTATTTTCTAATAAATGACATTTGAGAAAACACAGGTACCGTCATTCGAGATTTGTTGACGTGTGAATGCTTAGGTTGAAGCGTCAGATGTGCGTTTATATACCCTAGCACACCACAGTGGACATCTTTACAGTTGTCAGCTTGTAACCAAAGCTGCACGGCCAAAGCCCTGCTTCAGCAGGCCTGACAGGCTAGCTCAGCCGCTGCTCCAATACTAGTTAAAGGGACAGTGGCGATGCAAAGCAGCCAAAGATCCATTCAGGGAGGACACATTGGAGAGAGTATAAAGGGATCTTGTGACACTGCCTCTCCTCCCCTCCCCCCCAGTTCATCTTCAGGGTACTGACATGACCTCTGTGTCAAAATAGAGGAAGAACTAGGTGGGGGTGAAGGAGGTGTGTATAGCTAAGCTGTCCTGGCCAAGTTGTGATTCCACCTCTTATGTCTCAGCCGGAGTCTTGCAAGGCACTCCAATAAATTGTTAATTGTTAATATTGTTCCTGCCATCCAGACATGATCCCCACAAGATGATCTGCTCCTGGTGGAGCTTTCCCATTTCTCAACAATTATTCTCATCTTGGGGGAATTCCAGGGTAGCCTTGGCTACACGTTCTGAAAGGAAAACAACAAACTTATCAAGGGTAAATAGTTAAAAGAAAAACTAGTTCAAAAGTGCTTGTTTGAGTCATTCCCTATGAGTTAGTAGATTCATTAGGGATCAAAACTGGATAAGAAAAGCTTAGAATATCCAAAGTTGGGAGTTTGTAGAAAATTTAGTAATTGACCAAGCAGTATTAAGTATTTCCATTACATATACATTTTAGGATAATAATTGTGATCGACAGGAACGTCAAGCTGTCTTTCTCAGAAATACATGTAAATGTTTTGTTTTAAAAAATGACAAGCCAATAAAGACGTTCGCCATGCAAGTCTGGAGACCTGAGTTTGTTCCCACAGTACCCAAATAAAGGTAGGAGAGAACCAACTCCAAGAATTTGTGCTCTGAGTTCCACCCATCCATGCACACACATTGTACATACACGTGTGAACTAATAATAAACAATACATATAAAGAATGTCCTAATTATCAATAATCGTTTACACACACACACAAATTCCCGTTCAATTTTGTCTTTTAAGAATAAACAAGTGCAAGCTGGAGAGATGGCTCAGCAGTTAAGAGCACTGGCTGCTCTTCTGGAGGTCCGGAGGGGGAGGGGGAGGGGGAAAGAATAAATAAGGGAGGGTGTAGTGGCACAGGCCTTTACTTCCAGCACTCAGAAGGCAGAGGCAGGTAGATCTCTGAGTCTGAGGCTGGTCTCATCAACATAATGAGTTCCATGATAATCCGAGCTACATACAAAGAAAAAGTAAGAATAAACAAGTTCTTTAAAATGTACTTGTTTACAGATATATTCTTTAGCTGGCTGATACCCAATCCTTTTAAATTAAATAGTGGCACTGTTTAGAGTCTACTGCATATCTTTTTCTCTTTGCTTAAAGGAGATAATCACGAAGCTGGAGAGACAGTTCAGCAGTTGCTCTTGCAGAGGACCTGGGCTTAGTTCCCAGCACTCCCATGGTGGCTTATAAGCATCTGTGTAGCTCCAGTCCCAAGGGCTCTAACGCCCTCTTCTGGCCTCCATGGGTTCCTGCACATACATATATGCAGGTAGAACCTCCATGGACCCACCTGGTCCATTACAGACTGGCTGCTGCAGGGGGGCGTGGGGGAGGTGTCCCACATCTCCTGAATACTCACTTGGCTCCAAAGGCAGCTGGTGAACAAGGAGACACTCAGCTGGCGATAAAGGTCGTGGTGGTGACGGATAGGTGTGATGGGTGATTTTGGAGGAAGTGACTCTCGAGCACACCTGGAGACGGGTTTACCACTCACGTTGACTTGCCTCCCTGCTGCCTGGCTGCAGTGACCCTGTGACCCCATGAGTGTTCTGTCTTGTGAGCATTTCAGTTTCCAGGTACTACCCCATGCACCTTCCCCTTAGATCATTTTGTTGTCATTCTCCTGCCCACCATGAGCGTTGGGATGTGACTGTTGGTAGAGATGCTCCTTCAAGTAGAGTTGGAGGGAATGACCCTGCTGCTTTTCTCAGCTGTCTACATGGAGCCCCACAACTTAGGATCCACAGGTACTAAAGACATAGTGGTGTCTTATCTGGGGAGGGCATTGTGTATGCATAGATGCCATGGTGGTTTGAATGAGAATGGGCTACAGTAGGTTCAGATGTTTGAATACTCCGTTCTCAGTTGGTGGTATCATTTGGGAAGGATTAGGAGACATGGCTTTGTTGGAGGAGGTGTGTCACCAGTGGTGGACTTTGAGATCACAAAAGCACATGACATTCCCAGTTAGTTCTCTCGCTGTCTCTCTCTTTCTCTCTGCCTTGTGCTTGTTTATCAAGATGTAAGCTCTCAGCTAGTGCTCTAGCACCATGTCTGCCTGCTGCCGTGTTCCCGACATAATGGTTGTGGGTGGACTCTTACCCTCTGAAACTGTAAGTCTCAAAATAAACTCTCCCAAAAGTTTTCTTGGCCATGGAGTTTACACAGCAAATAATAAATAAATAAATAAGTAAGTAAGTAAAAGTAAATAAGAAATTCTGATCTCTCTTCTTTCAGGCAAGTGTGCAGACCAGTGATGGTCTGTTTCGAAGGGGTTGTCTTAGTTTCTTTCCCTGCTGCTGTGCTAAAATACACTGATCAATGCAACTCAAGAGTTTATTTTAGCTCAGAGTTCAAGGTATAGCAGTCCACCACGGTGGGGACGTCAAGGCAACAGGAGCTTGATGCAGCCGGTCCTGTGTCTGCAGTCAAGGGAAGAGCAACGAATGCCTTCGTGCCAGTGCTTGATGGCTTTCTCTGCTTTGCACGGCCCAGGATCCCCTGCCTAGGAAAGGCCCCACCCACAGTTGAGATGAGGCTTTGCACACCAATCGGGGTCATCTCCCACAGGCATTCCTAGAGGCCCATCTTTTAGATTATTATAGATTCTGTCAAGTTGACGATTAACAGGAATGTCACAAAGGTTATTAAGTTCCCTGGGTAACTGAAAGTAAGTCAGATTCTTGGAGGGTTTAGGAAAAGCAAGTTCCTCCTAAATTCCAGGAGATTCCAGATCCCTCCCTCCCCCTATCTCTCCCTTCCCGTTTTCTTCTCTATCTTTGTCACTATCTCCCTTGTTCCCTGGCCCTGTCCAAGACTGACTGCTTTCCCCTACCCACTGTCTTCTCTTTTCCTATGCCAGGTGAGGTTTCCAACATGCCACTGCCACCCCGACCCCTGCTGTCTGGGAGCTCCTTCAAGCCTTGGTTCCCAGTCCTTCCCACTCAGAAGCCATTTGGGGTCCCTGTCCTTCTCCCCAGCCCTTTATGTTCAGGAGCTACTAGAGCTGGGTGGGTCTTTTTCTCCTTCCTTTCTTGC
The DNA here is from genome assembly GCA_026225945.1 of Cricetomys ansorgei. Classification (NCBI taxonomy): domain Eukaryota; kingdom Metazoa; phylum Chordata; class Mammalia; order Rodentia; family Nesomyidae; genus Cricetomys; species Cricetomys ansorgei. The sequence continues at coordinate 4,009,659 of JAMJFZ010001789.1, forward strand.
CCCTCTGTCATGAGCTCTCTGCTAGCAGCCTCTGGGGAGCCTGGGGAGCCTGCAGCTAGCTATCTGGCCTGCTGTAAAACTAAAATTTGTTCTGCTTTTACGAACATTTATTTATTTAAACCACTGCTTTTTAAAAGATATTTAATTAATTAACTAATGCATTTGAGTGCTCTATTTGCATGTACACTTGCATGCCAGCAGAGGGCATCAGACCACATTCTAGAGCTATCATGTGGTGACTGGGAATGAACTCAGGACCTCTGGAAGAACAGCCAATGCTCTTAGCCACTAAGCCATCTCTCCAGCCCAGGAACACTTATTTTTCAAAGGACCAACAATGACCCTTTGCCATTGTCCACTCTCATGTTTTCCCCTGCAATGGCCACTTTGGTAATTGTTCACTTTTTGGTAATTGCTCACTTTCACTCAATTCACTATATAGACCAGGCTGGCCTCCAACTTGCAGAAATTCTCCTGCCTCTTTCTCTGAAGCTGGGGTCACAGGCATGTGCCACCACACCTAGTACGACTCTCTGCTTAATGTCTCCTCTACAACTGATGGGAGGAAACCACTGCATCTGGGTCCATCACACACACCAGGCTCCTCCCACACTATCTGTACCACCCAGTCTTCAACACATACCCCTGACTGCTACCGTGAGTCTCAGACCCTGGGGGACCTCCAGGTTATCACTGATTGCTGATGCACACTGGTTGTTCATGGCTTGGCCAGTCTCCTGTTTTACTTCTTTGCTGTCTCATGGAGACTTCCGGACAACACAAACTCCCTGGCCCCCATGCAAGAGGGTGTTGGTAGATGTCCCTGTAACTGAAATGGGGGGAGATGGGGATCCCTGAGAAAGACAGACTTTCTGGTCTCAGGTGTACAGAATCCCAAGGTCAAGCTGCCGCATGCTTATGGTCACCAGAGCCTCCACTGAATCAGTGTTCTGGGTCCTTTGTTTCACAAACTAGAAAAATGTATTTGATGGACAACAAAGGGTGAGTTTTAAAAGTTTCATTATAGAAATGTTGAGGATTTAATGCAGAGAAAGCAATCAGAGCTCCTGTATAGAAGGAAGATTACAGGAAAGATTAAGACTTCTGGGCTTGGGGAAGTGGGTGGGGCTGAAGGGAGCTGCCACTGAGTTATTTGGGAGACTTATTATAGGACACATGACAGGGATTGGAGAAAAACAGGTAATTTCTGTCGAAATTGGTTAATTCTTTGGGCATATGACAGGCCGGGCTAACAGGGACTCACATGTTCCTGGCATGTGCCTTGGACTAACCACAGAGATGACTACATGCCACTCATGTGCTGCTCACCGGGTTATGAGGGTGGTCCACATAACGAAGCTCCCTATGTCCATTTCAAAAAGATTTTTTAGACATGTATTTGTGTGTGTGTGCATGCATGTGTGTACATACATGTGCACACCAAGGTGTTTTGAGTAGAGGTCAGAGGACAACTTTTGGGTATTGGTTCTCTCCTTCTACCGTGTGGATCCTAGGAATCAAACTCAGATCAGTAGGCTTGGCCACAAGCACCTTTGCCTGCCAGCAATCCTGCCAGTCCACCCCTTTCTCCGGTCAATCTTTGATTTGTTAGCTGATGACCTTGGCTTGTTTTGCTGGCTACCACCAACCTTGGCAGGCACTTCCAAGCATGGAAATTTCTAGTGTTACTGTTGTTACTGGTCTCTGGGCAGAGCCTGCTAGCCATTGGTTATATCATGCTTCTTTGGTTTCCAATTACATGGCCAGCTCGTAGTTTACTGAGAACCTTTGTCTCTACTGCCAACACATAGCTAACTCTTATCACAGCTACCAAGACATATATGCAACTCTTCTTGGTAAACTCCTATTTAGCTCCTTGTCTGCAAAGATCTGTGGTGGTCTCCATCCTGGACTAGGTGGAAGCTTTTCAGAAGTTCTTCTTATGCACAATTAAGAATATGTGAGCTACTGGGCATTGTGGTGCACACATTTAACCCCAGCACTTGGGAGGCAGAGGCAGGCAGATCTCTGAATTTGAGGCCAGCCTGATCTCCTGAGCTAATTCCAGGATAACTATGGCTGCAAAAGGAAATCTTGTCTTGAAACTCAAAACAAACAAACGAGATTATGCGAGGACTCCCTAGTGTCTCAAGACCAGAAAAGAACTCGCTTCCCAAGTTAGCTCCCTCCCTCTTGTGTGCTAACTCATGTGGAATGCATTCTCCAGTTCTGCAGAAAACCTCAGACCCAGCTTTCCAGACTAGAAGCCACATCTTCCACCCTCTGGACCCAGTTGGTGCTCATTTCTCAGAACCTCAGAACCCTGATAGAGCACACTCCCCAGATCACAGGTGACATGTCCCTCCCTCTGACACCCTAACACCAAATGTGTAGAAACTGTGTGCAGCTCACTCACCAATGTTTCAGGACCTGAGTAGAACTTGCACCCAGGTCAAAGGTCACACCTCCCACCCTCCAGCACCCTAACCTCCAACATTATGGACCTTGTCCCCCAGCATCTCAGGACCTGAATAGAACTCTCTACCCAGGTCAGAGGTCACATACCCACTGCCCCCCACCCTGGCTACTTAACCTCCAGAATCTTATACCTTCCCTCCAATTCCTTAAACTTTGTGGTTCCATAACCCAGGAGGTCCATCTGCCTCATTCCTCAGGTCAGAGGCCACCACTACATCACATTCCAACTGCCAGGTTTTAGTATCCACTTAAAGCATCTATGCTTCAGGTCAGAGGCACATGCCTGCCAACCTTGGGAACCCAACCCCCTCTTTACTAACTCAAATAAATCATCCACTACTGATGTCAGCAAAGACACATCTGCCTCTAGCTGAGCGGGCACCACCTCAGCTGCCCCAACCAAGGAGCAATACACGTGGCTCCAAGACTGAACTTCAGGCATCACACAGTAATGGTCAACAATGAGAACAGCATAGATAAAATTCCAAAGAATTTTAAAGAACAATTGTAAATATGTTCAAAGAATAAAAAGAGGACATGAATGAACGCCTAAATGAATCCCAGCTCCAGGGAGCTGATGCCCTCTTCTGGGCCCCTTGGGTACCTGCACTAAATAAAAATAAACAGCTACATGAATTAAATATGATAGGAATAAAGTCCTCAGTGGATTCCAAGAAAACAGCAAGAACTGAATGAAATTCGAAGACAATCAAGTATATAAAATTAGAATTCAGTGAAGAGATAGAAACACTGAAGAAAAGCAAAACTTGAAATTAAAAACTCAGTGGTGGAAGGAGGGATATGGAGATGGCTAAGAGAGTAAAAGCCCCCAGAAGCCATGTAAAAGGGGGGATGCAGCAGGACAAGTTGTTTGTAATCCCAGAGTGCACTGGGGTTGCACTGAGATGGGAAGCAGAGACAGGAGAAGCTTGGCCTACACAACGGCAAAAAGACCTTAACTCAAACAAGGCAGAAAGGTGAGGATTGACACCAGAAGGTTATCCACTGACCTCCGTGCACGCTACTGTGGTGCACATGTGCCTACACCCACGCTAACAAACAAGCACAGTCATACACTCCCACATACCACATCTTACACTCATCCAAACTCAATAGGTCAAATATTAAACTCAATGGAAGGCCTCATCAACAGAGTGGATCACATGAAGACAGTATCAGGGCTTGAAGAGAGAAGGTAGAGGAATTGGGTCAATCAGTCAAAGAAAATTTAAAAAATGTAAAACACAGGTATGGAACATTTGAGATCTTTGGCACAACATGAAAGGGCCAGCCCTTCAAATTACAGGCATAAAAGAAAGAGAAGGATTCATTCCAAAAGCCTGGAATTTATCTTCAGAAATACCATAGAAGAAAAATTTCTAAATCTAGGGGAAAGGATGCCCATCTAGGTTAAGAAAACAACAAACAAACAAAAAACATGCATAATACCAAAAAGGACTAGAAAATTCCCCATGTCATATTATAGTTAAATACTACATGCAAGCTGGAGAGATGGTTCAACAGTTAAGAATGTGTACTGATATTCTAGAGAACCCGAGACTGGTTCCCAGCACCCATGTCAGGTGGCTCACAATCCCCTATAGCTCCAGTTCCAGGGATCTGATGCCCTCTTCTGGCCTCCTTGGGTACCTGCATTCATATGCACAAGTGCATACATGCACATACACAAATCACATCAAATAAAATCTTATTAAAAAATACTAAATGGGGCAGAAGAGATGTATCAATGGTTAAAAGCACTTGCTGCTCTTTCAGAGGACTTGGGTTCAGTTCCCACATGGCAGCTCAGAATCTTCTATAACTTCAGTTCCAGGGGATCTGGTATCTTCTTTTGGCTCCCAAGGGTACCAGGCATGCATACATACCTATAGGCAAAGCATTCACACATAAAATAAAAATAATATTTAAAAAATTTAATACCCCAAACAGAGAAAGTGTATTGAAAGCTGCAGGAGAGAAGGAAGAGCTCACATAAAGGCAGGTTCTTCAGAGTAATGCTGAGGTTTGCATTAAAACTTAAAAATCCAGAATGATTTAAAGTGATGTAATTCAAGCTCTGAAAGTCCACAAATGCCAACCTAGACTAGTATACCCAGCAAAACTATCAGTCACGAGTGAAACGAAAGAAAAACTTTTCATGAGAAAAGCACGCTAAAAGAATTTATGGGCATTAAGTGACTCGTACAGAGGGTATTAAAAGGAATACTGCAGACCGAAAAGAAGAAGAAGCACATTCCAAAAGCTACAGAAAACAAAATAAACAGCACCAAGATAGTAGTTAAGAAAACACTAGACACTACAAAATCATCACAATGACAGGCACTATCACACAGCTTTCTTTTTAAAGACCTAGTTATTTTTTAAAGTTATTTATGTGCATAAATATCTGTGTGTAGGTATGTGCGTGTACCCATGGAGGCTGTCACATCCCCTGGAGCTGGAGTTACAGGTGTAAGCCACCCAATGTTGGTGCTGGGAACTAACTCTGGTTCTCTACAAGAGCAATACAGCCAGGTATGGTGGCATATACCTTTAATCCCAGCACTAGGAAGGAAGAGACAAGTGGATCTCTATGAGTTCAAGACCAGCCTGGTCTACATAGAGAGCTCCAGGCCAGCCAGAGCCACACAATGAGACTCTTTCTTTCTCTCCCTCTCTGTCTCTGTCTGTCTGTTTCTCTCTCTCTGTGTCTCTGAATCTCTCTCACACGCACACAGACGCACACAGACACACACACACGAAGTACGTGTTCTTATTTACTGAGTCATCCTCCAGCCCTACTTTGCCTTCTATTTAAACCAAAACCTTGGAGCTGGAGAGATGGCTCAGTGGTTAAGAACACTTGCTGCTCTTCCAGAGGACCCAGGTTTAATTATCATCTACAACTCCAGTTTCAGGGAATCAGACACCCTCTTCTAGCTTCTGTGGGCAGCAGGACACCTGTGGTGCACAGATATGCGTGCAGGCAAAATATCCATACACATTAAAAAAAAAAAAACAGTAAAACACCTAAATTTTCATGTCAAGACCCCAAAGATGGAGTCCCCGGAGCTTTTTGTTTCTCTTCCTAATGTGGTTACATTGAATAAATGCTCTTTGCCTACCTTTCACTATTGCTTTGTCTCTTCAATTGCCCTACTGAGAATAAATAGATGGCCAAGTCTGGTTTGTTAGGGTTGCCAAGGTCCAGCTCTGACCACAATAACTGCAACAGTTTTGTTTATCCCTCAATCTTATGCTAGCTCTCCTAACCAATGTACAGCAGTCTCTTATGTTAGTATGATGGTTGATAGTTTTCAAAGTGTTTTAATATATTTGATGTCACCCTTGGAAAGTGGATATATATATATATATTTCCATATATATAGAAAGTGGAAGTATATACCGAATATATTGGTGCTCCCTAGTGGCTTGCCATCATTTGCAAAAATTACAGTTTGAGGGATGCTTCTGGAAATGTGCACCGGATCTTATATGAGGTACCTGACTAAGAGTTACAAAAATAGATCAAGTAAATTCTTTGCATTTAAAAAGCTTACTGTTCTAGTTTGTAATACCAGAGATGGAACCTCTTGAGGCATGTGACAGCTCTCAACCCCTAGGGCAGAGGTGTGGCCCAGCAGTTAGCCCTCCAAATGGAGGATGGAGGTATTGTGGCTCCTTTCAAGGACTTTACCCAGAAGTCTTAAAATCATACAAGGGGAGCCTGTGGGTTTCCAAGGGAATTGTCCTTAGTAAACAGTAAAAAGTGTTTCTTGTGTTTTTAAATGGTTTTACGGCACTGCAGCCATTGTGGATGTGTCCCTGTGGACCTTTTAAAAGTTTGAACTTGAATCTGGCGAGTCTTAGTTAAGGGTTTTTCTAGCCAAGTGGGGTAGAAATCTGAACCCCCGAGGGAGTGAGATGGGAGAGCTGGGATTGGGAAAGAGAGGTCACCAGAGAGAAGAGAGACAAAAGAAGCCCACAGGGCTGGGTTTTAAAGTTGAAAGAAGAGACAAAAATGAAGTTACTCAACTCTGAGGTTTGCAGGGCAAAGATTAGTTTGGATTTGAACCGTGGAAATCTGGTAATATTCTAGGTTGTGAGGAGGTTCTGCTGGCTGGGACTCCTGGTTGGTCTCTTCTCTCCCACAAGGGCTCCAGTGACCTCAGGACTAGGTGAGGTGTCAGACACTGTGGCTACTCAAAGGACAAATGTGTGGATGACTTCACAAGTTCTAGTATTTATTGTGAGGGCGGTAGCCATGGAAACAAACACAGCTGTCCCTGAATTTCTCAGGCTCTGTCTTCTGGAATTTAGCCAACCAATAGAAAATATCTGATGTATGTGTATGTATGTGTATGTGTGTGTGTGTGTATAAATACATATATGTACACACACACACACACATACATACATAACATATACAACCTTTTCCTTATAATCATTCATTTCCTAAACTGTACCTCAGGACAGCTGTTTACACAGACTCACATTGTATCAGACATTAGATATAATCTAGAGGTTGTTTTAAATATGTAAGAGAGACAGGCACAGCAATTCAAACTTATAATCCTAGCATTCACGAGGCTGAGGCAGGGGAATTGATAGTTTGTAGGCTACATAGCAAAACCCAATCTCAAAATATAAAAAACAAACTACAGTGGCATTTGTGTATAGATGAATGCAAATACTGTTTTTATTTTATTTTATTTTAGAGACAGGATGTCTAGGAGGCCAGGACAGCCTCGGGACTTCCTGTATAGCTGAGGATGACACTGAACTTCTGATTTCTTGCTTCACCTCCCTCAACAATGCATGTGAAGCTCTAAATATAAGCTTTTTGTCCAGTAGAAAAGTGAATCTACGTTAGGGTTCTAAAACCCATTTAAAAACTGTTATTAAAAAGATTTACTTATGTTTATTTTATGCACAGGAGTGCTTTACCTGCATGTATGTAAGTGTACTGCAGGCCTGGTACCTGCGGAGTCCAGAAGTTGGCGCTGGATGCCCTGGAACTAGAGATGTTTGTGAGCTGCCATGTGAGTGCTAAAAACCAAACCTGGAGGCGGTGGTGGGGCACGCCTTTAATCCCTGCACCCGGGAGGCAGAGACAGGTGGATCTCTGTGAGTTTGAGGCCAGCCTGATCTACAGAGTGAGTTCCAGGACAGCCAGAGAGACAAAAGAGAAACCCTGTCTCGAAACTATCCCCACCCTACCCCACTCCCCAAAAAAGAAAAGAAAACCAAACCTGAGCTCTCTGGAAGAATGTAATGATCCTCTCGAGACAGTTATTGACAATAACCATTCTGACTAAGCCAATGAAAACTTCTAAGTACTTTTTCTTGATGGCCAGACCAAGAGTGGGCTTATACCCCTGAAAAGTCTCTTAATGCCCTAGCTCAGGGATAAAGAGTTTTTAAAGTTGAAAGCCAAAAAGATTTATCAAAGTTAGACAGAGGTCAGAGTAACCTTAAAATGTTTATTCCTAGAAGAGCATAGTAGTTACTGTAGACATAACTTGATTATTTTGGTTAATATATCTGGACAATGATCAATGCCATGTGTGTGGATCTCTGCAAATGTCATGGCTGGCAGAGTAATGACTCATTTGAGGCAAGAAGGAAATCCGGTTCAACACAACTCAGTAGCCAGTGCTGGTTCAAACTTCTGGAGTCTGACACTGAGCAGTTTATTTTAGCCATATTTAAGTACAGTACAATTTGGAGAAAAAAAAATTTCCTGGTATAACACAACCCTGTGTGCACAGTGAGGCATAATTACATTGAAACTCTTCTCAAAGTACATGGGACTTCTTCCCTCAAGGTGGGTTCTAAAGATAGGCTACATGTGTTATCTTAAGGGCTTAGGGATGTGATCTGGTGTGATCTCAGTCACAGAGATAGCACAGAGGTCAGCTAAACTATTAGATATCTCCAGTCCAATTTGGGAGCCTGGGGTAGCCCCTGGCCATACAGATAACACTGAGGTCATCTAGAATATTAGCCAGCTACAGTCCTGTTTGGGGAGCTTGGGGGATCTAGGTATTGCCTGGCCCTACAGATAGCACAAGGATCACCTAGGATCACCTAGGTAGATTAGCTACCTCCATTCCCAGCCTCCTGGGCAGAAAACAGGTTATACATCTCTTCTATTGAAGAGACAGACAACCTGTGTGTTTAACATTCCTGGTTTCCCTAGTGCTTATCTGTAAGCACAAGGACCTCTGTGCTCCCAGCAGCCATGGATATCTCAAATGTGTTGCCAAGGCAGATGTGACCATTGGGGAAGAGGATATGTAATTGATAACATGTTCTCTTATCCCAGCAGCTACTGTGACAAATTCCTAACTTATAACTTATTCCCACTGTGCCTTTTCTACCCTCTAGCTCTAAAAAGATAAAGGAAAGAGAGAAATTTTTACCTCTCTTGCAGATGGCCTTGAAAGAAAGAAAGAAAGAAAGAAAGAAAGAAAGAAAGAAAGAAAGAAAGAAAGAAAGAAAGAAAGAAAGGAAGGAAGGAAGGAAGGAAGGAAGGAAGGAAGGAAGGAAGGAAGGAAGAAAGGGGGAGAGGGAAAGGAAGAAAGAAAGAGCTTGGATAACAGGAATTGCAGAGAGAACTAGCTGAACTGAACTAACATCTTTCAAACTATCCCACCAACTGTCAACTCCTACTGCCAACACTTTCCTTTATAACCTAAGCAAAGTTCCCAGAAGTCCAAGCAGCATGTAACCATAAGGAGAGCTACACAGGACAAAAAGACTTCTTAGCAAAGCATCCTAAAACAAGGATAGAGGTCTGATAACCGTCTAAGCAAACACAAAATGGAGTCAGAACAGGATGACATTACCTATGTCATTTCAGAGCAGCAAGTGCTCTTACCTGCTAAGCCATCTCTCAGCCCTGAAATTTTTAATTTGAGGGGTCACAGAGATGGTTCAGTGGTTAAGAGCAGTTGTTGCTTTGCATAGGACCCAAATTTGGTTCCCAGTGTTACAAGTCTACCAGAAATGACCATTCAGACACAGTTTATAGCTGATAGAAAGTCTGTATTCCAGTTGACTGGGACTACACTCAACATAGTGAGGACTCAGAGGTAGGCTCGAGTGTCCAGAACATGGGATTTTTGAAGGCAAAAACCACATCCTGGCATCTCACTTGGAAGATGCAGAAGCAAGCAGTTTAACGGAAGCTAAGATAAGTAGTTAAGGGGGGCGGGGTTGGCACAAGCAGGTAGTTTAATAGAATAATAATTAATAAACTAGCTGGGGCATCTTGACCTTGGGTTCCTAGAAAAGAGTTGGTAATTTTCCATGGTAATTCTCCATCAAGGAGATCAAATTCTAGTTAAAACTGAAATGGCCTCAGCAGTAATACAAGATGGAGGGCCTCTGCACCATCCTGTCCTGTCACACCAGCACCCTACATGATGGTTCACAACTGTCTGTAACTCCAGCTCCAGGGGATCTGACGGCTTTCTTTAACTCTGTGAGCACCGGGCACGCGTGAGGTACACATACATCCACACACACACACACACACATACATACATACATATAGGCAGAGCACACATATGTATAAAATCTAAAAAGAATTTAAAAAGCAAAAAACAGGGAACTGGCCGACAACATTGCTTTTCCTCTTTTTTTTAAACCATTGCTTTCTTAAAATGAACATTTTCAGATGAGATGTGCTTTCCCTGCCCGCCGCCTACTGTAATTCCTTGGAGGCTGTATTGGCTTCAGCGGAGGAGGAGTCCCCACGAACAGTCTACTGTCAGCATTTGGATGCAGATGGTCTGGATAACAGGAAGTGAGGGACAGAGGAACACGGTTATATCACCCCAAGTCCTTAAAAAGAATGACATTTGGCTTTCAGTTTTCTCTCTTTTTTTTTTTTTTTTTCTAAGATGGCCATTTACTATGGAACCCATGACCTAGAACTCACTATGTAGACCAGGCTGGCCTTGAACTCATAGAAATCTACCTCCCTCTGCCTCATGAATGCTGGGATTATAAAAGTATACACCCTAAACCCTTATTATTATTATTATTATTATTATTATTATTACTATTATTACTATTATTACTTGTGGGACTGTCCTAGAGCTAAGAGTGAGTCAAAGCTGGCCTGGAACCCTGTCTCGTCCTGAGAGCCATAGAGTTTGGCTGCTCCTTGCCTTAGCCCTGGCCAGAACCCGGCTACATTGCCTGCTTCACAGAAGCAAAGGAATGTGGCTTGGCTGATGCTCTGTCTACGCTGCAGCTGGAAGCATAGAGTCCGCACATGCAGATGAGGCTGCACCAGTACCCTTGTCTTAACCAATGGGTCCCATTCTTGGGACCAATGACCCTCCCTGCCTGCACCCTATAAACACACCCTAATCCCTTCACTAAGGAGAGATCGCCCTCAATGATGGCCTTTCTCCAGAGTCCACTCACATGACTCACAGAGTTCCGACCAAAGGCAGGATGGAAACGCAGTAAGAACCACACCATTCCCGCCTGGGACGACCAGCCGCTGGCGGTTATGGCTGCTCCACAGGGCAGGGAAGCCGAAGATGGGGATGTGTTAGTGGGTGATTTTTTTTTTTAACTACAATCATTATTATTGTTATTATTATTATTTTCTGTGTGTGTGTGTTTGCCTATATGCATAGCTGAGAGGACATCTTTCAGGAGTCGGTTCTCTCCCTTTATGCGGATCCTGGGGATTGAACTCATGTTGTCAGGCTTGGCAGCAGGCGCTTCTACCTGTGCTGGTAGGAGTATCCATACTGTGGATTTTCCTAGGCACTCAACTATTGAGTCTGAGGAAAGAAAAATCTTTCTCTACCTCTACAAATTTGACACAAATAGATTTAAGGGAAACTCTGGGATCTATAAGGTACTGAGACAAAAACTTATTAACACTTAGCACCAATCCAACTTTTGATGAAGGTTTGAGTATGTATTTACCCCATCACCACAGACAATTTAAGGAAGAAGGAGTTCATTTGGGCTTACGTTTCCGGAATGAGAGCCCATAATGCATGGCAGCAGATGGCCTGAGCAGGAAGCTAAGAGAGTACACCTTCAACATCAAGCACAAGCAGAGAGAAGGAGAGAGAGAGAACAGGAAGTAGGGCAAGGCTACAGACTCTCAAAGCAGGACCCCAGTGATGCACTTCCTCCAGTAAGGTTCCATAACCTCCCGAAATAGCACTACCAACTGTGGATCAAGCGTTAACATACCTGCTTCAACAGGGATGTGTCGCATTTAAATCTCTGCAGATGTGTTCTATTTCTGCCTGTAATGAGACTTGTGCTCTAAGGGCTTTTCATGTGTAAGCTGAGATCTCTTTTTCCTGGGCCCAGGGAATGTGGCTCCATGTGTGGTAAGAGGAACCTCATTACCATCTTCACAGATCAATGTAGAAAGGCCTGGACTTTTAGGGATCCCTTCTGGTAATAAATACCAAACAACATTCTCTCCAGTTGGCTCGGAGAGGGCAATGGGTATCCAGCCAATTTCCGTGAAGCTCCAGGATGCTGTTTTATTTAAGGCACTTTAATGTTCATGGATTATGTCTTCAGGAGGTTCAGGAACGGGTACCCACCAAACCTAGTGGTTACTACACATCAGAGTATGGCATGGACAAGACCAGGACAAGAGAAGAAGGAGAATAGGCAGAGTGGGCTTCAAAGAGGAGACATCTTAACCAAGCCAGCTTCCCCATTCCCTCTTCCCTCTTTTCCTTTCTTTCTGCTCCCCTCCCATAACTCAACACAAGGTCTCACTATGTAGCTCAGGTTAACCTTTAACCTTTAACTTACTATGTATCCCAGAACATCACTGAACTCCTTATCATCCTGTTATAGTCTCCAAAGCACTGAGATTACTGGTTTGTGCCACCAGCAATGCTCCAACTTTCATTTTAAAATGTCATTCCGGGACTGGGAAGGCGACTGTGTGGTCGCCTTACCTAGCATGTGTGAAGTCCTGTTCTAATACCCAGCAACACAGAATGGCAAGGACAGGGAAGGTTAGGGTAGAGGAAGAGGGCTTGTCTAGCAGGCTCAGCACCTCACTCCCTCAAAGAAAGAGACCTCAAGGATGACCCTTGGGGCTTGGGTCCAGCTCAGTGATAGAGTGTGTGTTTATGGTCAGTATGCATGAGACAAAGACACAGCAAGTTTGACATGTCTGATGGATGTCCAAGTGGAACGGAGGAGTGAAATCTGCGGTCCAATGAGGCGGTCAGTCTGGAGGTAGATCCAGGTCAGCAGCATTTAGGTGACATTTAAATTCTTGGAACTGGACAAAATCGCCTGGGATTCAGAATCTAGAAAAACCAGTATCAGGAGGACATGGAGTAACAGGAGGAAAAAAGAGGAGGGAAACATAAAGCAAAGCTGTTCAGAGCCAGGTGTGGTGGTGCTGGCCAGTCATTCCATCGGCAAGCCCAGGATCAAGGGCTCTGTAGGTCTCTTTCCTCCGAGGCCTGTGAGGATGGATCCATTTTAGGCCTGTCTTCTACTTCCCAGTTATTTGCTGGCAGATTCTCTGCCTCCGAGATCTCACAGCACTCTCTGTGTGCACGCACACGCCTATGTCCAGTTCCAGTTTCCCCTTTTCATAACAGTTCTATTAGCTGGATTAGGGCTCTTTTTTAACATGATTACCTGTAGAAAAGCAATTTCCAAATAATACCAATTCATACAGACTGGGTATTAGGGCTTCAGATTCTTACAGGGGCCATGATTCAACCCCTAAGAATCCAGAAACTGGATATACTAAAATGTTCTCATAGGCCTTAATACAAGCTGCTTGGAGGTGGGGCAGGGTGAAAACCACCTTCCAGTAGCTTTGAGAGAGAACGGGGCGGGGGGGGGGGGCGGGGGAGAGAAGATGGAGATCAGGAGCATAAGCAACTCTTGGGACAACTATCTGTAGTAAAATCTTAGAGGGGAGGGAAGAAATGGTCCAGTAGTTAAGAGTGCTCACTACTCTTCCAGAGAACCTTGGTTTGAATCCTAGAACCCACAAGATGGCTCGCAACCGCAACCATCTGTAACTCCATTTCAGGATTTGGCTCTCCCTTATGGCCCCTCAGGCTCTCCATGCATGGGGTACACAGATATACATGCAGGCAAAACACTCATACACATAAAAGAACATGGAGAACATATCTAGGAGGGTTTTAAAATGTATTTTACATTAATGTACCTTCGCCTGAATAATCTACCACGGAAGGGAAAACTTGTGTGCTACGGAGAATTGATAACAAGGCCAGGTTCCTTAAGTGAAACGAAGGGCTAGGATCTTGGAGGCTTCTTAGCTGTGTAATGATAGTAAAGGTTTAGAATATGAGTCCAGCTACAGGTGGATTGAGCAGGGGAGAGATGAGGTAGATTCATGTTTTCTCAATGAAGCATGAGGGTGGATTCTAAACTAAGAATAGGTAAGAATATGTATTTATGGGAAGGCTAGGAATTTGAAGGGGGAACATTGTGAAATAGTCTCAAGGCCTGGGAAAAAATTGATGAGGTTAGTGGTCAAGTATGCATCAAAGCAGCCAGCATGCTTGAGTGATCTCCCTAGCAAGGCTGCACTGCAGGACTGCAGGCACAGAACGAGTGGGTAGTTGGGTTTAACGAGGTCAGGATTTTGCCAGAGACCAATATTAAGTAAGAGAGAGGCAAGAGAAAGAAAGGGTGTCTGTTCTGTTTTGTTGAGACAGAGATTCACTCTGGAGACACTTGAAAGTCACTGTGTAGCCCAGGATGGCCTCAAACTCACAGCAAGCCTCCGGGTTTAACCTTACAAGTGCTGGGATTATGGGTATGAGCACCATGTCGGGTTAGAAGAAGGGTAGTTTTAAGACTGGAGAAAAGAAAAAAAGTGATGGGTCAAAATCAAATCAAATAAGTGATGACAGCCATGGTTGTGGTCGCTGAGAGGTTAGGTAGGTGAACAGCACCTGACATGGAGCATGCGGTCAGTAATCCCAGCACTCAGGAGGCTGAAGCAGGGAGGTGGCTGAGCACGAAGCCAGCCTAGGCTACAGAGCAAGAGCCTGTCTCAATAAACAAACAAACAAACAAATAAAAGTTAAACAACAACAAAACAAACAAACAAAAGAGCTGAATCAGGGGCGAGGGAGTCCAAAAGGCGAGGTGTGAAGCCACAGTGAGAACGGTGACAAGTAAGACTTGGGAACAAGCACATCAAAAGCTGTGCGCCTTGTAGCTGAGGCCAGGCGAGATCTTTAAAAGCAAACACAGTGAACTAGGGTTTAGTCGTCTTCTGCCAAAATGCCGCCAGTCAGCCTGCTGGGCCAAGGACTTCTTATCTTCTGCAGCTTGCAAGCAGCCAAGGTACGCCCTTATCTCTGTGTGCAGAGCCGCTCTCTGCCCCAGGGTGAAGGGCTGACTCACCATTCTCTTCCAGTGGAGACTACAAGGCAAAGCCACAAATTTTCACAGCCTTTAAATGCTTTCTGGTTGCAGTTTTCACCCAGAACAGCTTCCAAGATAAGAATAAAAAAATTAATATTAAAACTGCACAGAGAATAGCAAGCCCACTCAAGAAAGTTGTATTTGTTTTATTATTATTTCACTTCCTTTTGCAATTCTGGGGATCACACCCAGGACTTGGGTTTCCTAGGCCATGCTCTACAACTTCAAGCTCCATCTTCAAGACCCATTAAAAATAAGAAAAAAGAAAATCGGTTTTAGGAGTTTGTGATTTAGCAGGGTTTTCCAGTGTGTTCCTGGAACTCACTGTTGATCAGGCTGTTCTCGAACTCAGAAACCTGCCTTCCTCTGCCTTCCCGGTGCTGGGATTAAAGGCATGCACCACCATCAATCAGATAAATCATGGCCTCCTGGTCCATGATAGGGTGAGGAACTCCTCGCCCATCCTCTCCAGTCACCTCCAGCTCCTCACTGCATTCATGGATAGGGGGTAGTGGGGGATGGGGGTGGTGTGGGGGAAAACTATTCAAAGGCGGTTGGAAAACTGACAGATCTGGAAAATCAACTGGGCATGAGTAGAGAGGGAACAGATGGCTGCATGGAGCAGGGTGCTCTGTGGAGTCGTGGGGGGCTAGAGTCATAGTGGTGACAGATACAGGAGAGCGGCTGGGAGGCTGGGGCCACTGCTGGGCCCTCCTCGTCCATGACCGGTGGAGAAGCAAGGAACCGGAGACTTGGTTGAGGCATGTCGTTCCAACTAGGGTCAGCCCAGGAGGCTAGGGCCATCATTGGGCATGTGTCGCCCCTACGCAGCCTAGTAGGCTGGGGTGTCGCTGGGCCTGCATTGTGGAGGAAATGAGCTGGAAGCAGAGACCAAGATACCAGAAACACTGAGCTGGAGACACGACAAGGCAGAGGACGTAGCTGCTGAGTGGGGCCAGTCCCTGGGCTGCCCGGAAGCTGGAGCCACAGACCAGCCCACCTCCACCCGATGCTGTCCGCCAGGCCAGTATCACTGCTAGGCCAGCAGACCCGGCCATCAAGGAGAGGAGATGAAGATGGCAGAGCTGGAGATGCCGGGCACCAGTGACAGGAGAGCAGCCACCCTTGACAAGTGGGGCCAGTCTTCCAGCGACACAGGGAGGTTCGGGTCACCACTGGGCCCTCTCTGTCCCTTCCCATGGTCACCAGACTGGTGCCACCGTTCAGCCCACAGGCCCAGTCCTTGGCATAAAGCTGCTGCTGCTGCTGCTGCTGCTGCTGCTGCGTTGCTCGTCCTGCTGAGCGGAGGAGAGCACCCGGCCTCAGCATTGCCCTCAGGCTGTTTCCACAACAGTCAGCCTGGGGTGCTGGCCAGGTGGGCCAAGCCGAGGGCAAGATGTGCCCCAGTCTGGAGCTTGAGCAGGTCCTGCCCTGGAACAAGGTGCCTAACTGCAAGATCACCCTGATTCTGAGCAATAATAAGATAAACCAACTGAAGAATGTTTCATTTTCCGGGTTAAATCTCCCCAAAAGACTTCCGTGATCGCCACCAGAAACCACATTGATGTCTGTGATTCCTGTTGCAGCCAGAGACCATGAAACCACAATCTGGTCTGAGGCTAGAGGTCATGTTGATGTCCCACGTTCCCCGCTGCAGCTAAAATCCATGTGGATGTCTGTGATCTGTGCGGCCTACTGCCACGGAAAACCATGGTGATATCCGTGATTCCTGCCTCACAGACTGGATTTGTTTCGTTTTGTTCGTTTGTTTCTTTGTGGTTTTGTTTGTTTCTTTTTGTCTGTGTTCTTTTTTTGGGAGGGGGAGGGTTGGGGTGAGCACAGGGGTTCCAGGGTGGACCTGGGAGGAATAGGAAGTGGGTATGATCCCGATACATAGTATGAAATTCTCAAGTAATTAACAAAAATACTATGTAAAAGTAAATAAATATGCAAAGAGTCGCTGTGGTCAGAGGTCTCCGCACAGCAACAGAACACTAAGACAATGTGGTTTAACTCACTGAAAAAGCTGCAGGTGGAACAGGAAGGCTATTGTAATGAAAGATGAGCAGCAGCTGCTGCCTGGTAAGGAAGCTGACACAGTTCCTTTCTGTGAGGTGTATTAGAATGAACCACCCTTGGGCCTCGCGATGGAAGGGGAAGCATTAAACAGAAAGGACACACTGCAGGAGGGCCCATGTACATTAAGAGTGAGAAAGAGAGAGGACGCTGGAGCGGTGGCTTGGTGGCTGGAGCACTGGCACTCTTCAGAGGATCCGGTTTCAAGTCTCAACAACCACACCGCAGCTAATGACTGTAACCCCAGTCCCAGCAGATCCTACACCTCCGTCTGGCCACTACGGGCACCAGGCATTGCACTGGACACAGACAGGCAGGCAAAAAAAATCCACAAAAACCAAAAAAAAACAATGGTACATATAAAACAAAAATAAGTAAATATTAAAGAAAAGGGAATTAAGAAAAGGGAAGGAGTTGTCATGAGACGGCAGCTGGGAAGGCTGAGAGGACTCTTCGAAGAGCAGTCTTCAGAGCACTCCTCCCAGCGAATCCCCCTGAGGAGTCTCTCCAGACCAATTCCTAGGTTCTAGGCTCTAGAACAAAGGGTTTTTGTAACCTTTTAGGGGTGATGGGAAGTTTTAATAGTGTGATGTAGTTCAGCATAGGGTGTTGGGAGCACAAAGGCCCTTGTGCTCACAAGTAGCACTAAGGAAACCAGGAATGTTAAGCACACAGAGTTGTCTTTTCAATGAAAGACATGTATAACCTTTCCGGAAGGCTGGAGATGGCTGATAGCCTTTGGAATCCTTGCGCTGCTATCTGTGTGGCAAGGACCAAGATCCCACAAGCCGGACCAAAGGTAGCGAATAGCCCAGATGACCTCTATGCTATCTGTATGACCAAGACCACACCGGATTCTTCCCCTAAATCCTTAAGATAATGCATGTAGCCTATCTCTAGAACCCATCTTCATGGAAGAAGTCACACATACTTTGAGAAGTGTTTCAATGTAATTATGCCTCCTGTGAACATGGGATTGTTACACCAGAAAACTTTTTTTTTCCAAATTGTACTATACTTAAATATGCCTAAAATAAACTGTCTGGTATCAGACTCAGAAGCTGGAACCAGCACCAGCTACTGAATTGTGTTGAACTGGATTTCCTTCTTGCTGCAAGTGGATCATTACTCTCCTGCCTGTGTAGCAGAGGTTTGCAAAAACCCTCACAGTAGGGTACTTGAAGGAGCACAGAAGAGCCAATCAGGGGCTGCTGTTAGGCCAAAGAACACACAGCTTCTTACCTCTCTGTCCCAGATAGAGCTGCCGAGAGATATTTTCTGACTCAGGCTGTGGGATCTGGCCTGAAGGTAGAGCCCCATGTTCTAACTGCTAAGTTATACAAGTCTCATATAACTTGTTTTTACCGGAGGATGACCTTGAACTCCAGATCTTCCCATCTCTACTTCTGGAGTTCTGGGATTATAAGGCTGTGCCACCATAACCAGTTTTATACTGTCTCAAAAAGACGTGTGGGGCTAGGGAGATGGCTTACAACTTTCTGCAGCGCCTGATGACCTGACTTCAATTCTCTGGATCCACTTTGTAAAAGGAGAGAAGAACCAAGTCTCAAAAATTGTGCTTTGTCCTTCACATGTATACTATGGTTTGAGTTCACAATGGCATATACTTAAAAGAAATATATAAATGCAAAATTTAAAAATAATTGAATGAGGTTTGTCTTGGTGGTGCACACCTTTAACTCTAGAACTTGGAAGCCAGAGGCAGGTGGATCTCTGTGAGTTCGAGGCCAGCCTGATCTACAAAGTGAGTGCCAGGATGGCCACAACTATACAATAGAGAGATCATGTCTCAAAAACCAACCAACCAAACAAATCATCAAATAAATTTTGACTTGGAATTAGGGTAGAATTTTCAACATAGTAATCTACTGTTGGGATTACAGCCACTAGTCATACTGTAGCCATTTTGTACTATATATTTATGTGAAGTGGCATTTCCAGCATTGGTAATTATAAAACAAAGTACAAGTCAATCATTGTTGACAATGCTGTAGGTTTTACAGTATTAAACATTTAGCTTAAGACTATGTAAAATTTGGCAAATCTATCTTACTAGGTTTTTATTTATTTATTTATTTATGTATATGGACTTTTTCTTGCCTGCATGTATGTCTGTGTACAATATATATGTCTGGTGCTAGAGGAGGCCAGAAGAAGGCATAAGATCCCCTGGAACTAGAGTTACAGACAGTTGTGAGTGTTGGACTTCAGGGATCCAAACTGGGACCCCCAGGGTCCAAACCAGAACGCCACATCCCCACAGAGACTCACAGATGGGATATCGATGCAAATAGCAAGAGGATTTATTCCAGTGCACTGGGACCGTTCTAACACGCAGGATAGAAGCCGGCCCCAAGGAGCAAATGGTGAAGCTTTTTATACAGTTGTTGGGCATAAACCGAATTGGTACAAGTTGATTGGTCCCCAAATTGTTTTCTCATTTTGATAG
This sequence comes from Cricetomys ansorgei, assembly GCA_026225945.1. Taxonomy (NCBI): domain Eukaryota; kingdom Metazoa; phylum Chordata; class Mammalia; order Rodentia; family Nesomyidae; genus Cricetomys; species Cricetomys ansorgei. The sequence goes on from JAMJFZ010001789.1 coordinate 4,029,124, forward strand.
ATAGGGGCCAGTTAACCTTTAAGTTGATGATAGCAAGGTCACGGGCACCAGGAAATGTACACTTAGGATAAAGTCCCTTGCCTAAGGCTATTAGGCGGTGCCTGTAGCCGCCGCTCATTTTAGGAATGTGGGCTGGGTCACAGTGCTCTTGAATTAAGCCTGACAATAATTGTTTTGTGGTTTCTGGGGTGGGCTAGTTCCTGGAACAGGGAGTTCTGGAATGTCCTGTTAAGAGTTTAAGATTAATGATCAGGGCCTGGGGTCTCCGGCCTCACATAAACCCTTTCAGTGAGCTGTCATGTGGGTGCTAGGAATCAAACCCAGGTCCTCTGGAAGAGCAGCCAGTGTTCTTAACTGCTGAGCCATCTCTCCAGCCCTGTATCTTACTAGTATACACATTTACTTTTGCCTTTCATAAATGGTAGAATTATAGGTATACAGTATTGTTTTAAAGTATTTTTTTTACGATTTATTACTAGTAAATGTTTGGTCTGTATATGTGTTACTTGTGGTCACATAAAAATGTCTTGGTGAAAAGAATGTGGAGAATTTTTAAGACATTCTGACCTAGGAGATGAGGAGACGGTCCAGTGGTAAAGTACTTGCTGCAACGCCCCCCACCAAAAACAAAAACACAAAACAACAAAAAAATAACTCAGATATATTGATTAGTGGCTGTAATTCTAGTACTGGAGGGCAAAGAAGTGGATCCCACAGGCTCCTTGGCAAGCTAGCTGAAACAGTGCATTCCAAGTTAAGTGATAGATCCTGTCTCAAAAAATATGGTGGAGAATGATAGAGGAAAACGCCTGACACTGACCTTTGGCTTCCACAAAGGCATGCACTGGCACGGCTGGCAGCAAATGCACGCACACAGAGAGGAGAAAGAGCAGGAGGAAGAGGGGCCAGCTGGGCATGGTGGTGCACCTCTTTAATCCCAGCACTCGGGAAGCAGAGGCAGGTGAATCTCTGTGAGTCTGATGCTATCCTAGTCAAGTGCCAGGACAGACAGAGCTACGTAGCGAGACTCTGTCTCAAAAGGACGAAAGCACTAATTACTGACGAGCTCAGGACCAGCAATTGAGAACATGATAAAAACACATCCTACAAACGTAAGAGATTCTGAAACAAGAAAAAGTATTTAAGAGAGGAATATGTAAGAGGTTGCAATGGCTCATTTAGTAACCAGCTTCTAATCAACTTCCTACAGAAAACAGTTCCTTATCGTCGGGAAGTTGAAGAAACTGGCGTATTTCGATATTGCCTGAAGTGGAGTGAACATTTACAGGAAAGGACTGTGCAATGTAAAGTTCTGTTAAAAGGGGTGATAGCGGCGTCAAAAAGGACCAACTGAAGCCAGGTGGTGGTGGTGGCGGCGGCTGCAGAGATCACCTTTAACACCAGCACTTAGAAGGCAGAGGCAGGTAGATCTCTGAGTTCAAGGCCAGTCTGGTTTACAGAGTGAGTTCTGGGACAGCTAGGGCTACAGAGAGAAACTCTTATCTTGAGAAAACAAAACCGAAAGAAAGAAACTGACCAGGAATGTCAGTGAGGGCCTCCAGCAGACATTGACCTCTAAAGTGAACCTGAGACTATGAATAGGTATGGGACAAGAAAAGGTGAGGGCTTTCCTGGCCATCAAATGCCAGGAGGAAGGACAAGTCCAGTGCTCTGGAAGACAAACACGCATGGAGAGAAGCTGCAGAAGAGGAGTCTGGGGGGCATGCTGGGAGGTCAGGGTGAATAGAACCTTTATTCTGTAGGCAATAGGAAACAATTGAGGATTGTAAAGGAGAACAACAGCAAAATATTAGCTAATGTTTGTGTTCCTACCCTATCTGGGTAGGCACTGTATCAGGAACATAGCTCGCTCATCTATTGGTTAAAAGAGAAACGACAGTGTCAGCTTCACTGCAAAAGAAGGAACAAGTTTCCAGTAATTAATTTGCATACTTAGATCTCTATTCTACTATGATAACTGACTCATATATTACTAATACATTTTTAAAAAGTTCTTAGAATTAAGAAACCAGATATTTCCAGACATAAGTAATAAGGGATTGTGGGGGAGTAAAGAGTAGAAACTTTTGGTTTCAGGAAAGAAATAATTTGTTCCTTGAACCGGCCCAACAAAGCATGAAGATCATCTTGCCTCTCTTAGCAGACCAACGACCCTCTTTCTTAGTTATAACTACACCCACACCCTCCCCCCACCACACCCCAGCAGACCTTTAAACTCTGTACTCGGGAGGCAGAGGCAGAAGGATCTATGAGTTCAAGGCCAGTCTGGTCTACATAGCCAGTTCTAGGACAGCTAAAGTTCTGTAGAAAGACTCAGTCTCAAAACAAAAAACAAAAACAAAAAAACGTGAATTAGGACCAAATTCACAAATCAGCCCGCACTCGGATGAGGTGGGAACTTTGTCCAGTTAGCTTGAGGCCAGCCTGGGTTACAGGGTAAAATCTGTTTAAAAAAACAAAAAAAAAAAAAAACAAAAAAAAAAAAAAAAAAAAAAAACATGTCCTCATTACAGCAATTAAAATTACCAGCCAAAATTTTCAGAAGACAAAGGTCACCGAAGTGTCCATCCATCACTGGGCATTACACCCGTGACTGTTGTTACCGAGGAAATAAATGAATTCGCTGTTGCTGAGAAGCATGAGAGTCAACAGTTGTGGAGACCCTTTCCCCTCCCTGTAACTTCAGCTGGCCCACTAACACCACGTGTTTTCCTCTGTGCGGGGCATGTATTTGGTCAACCGGACGCTGAAAGACGTCCAAACGAGATCGCAGGCAACACTAGAGGCTTAGAGCCCCCTAAAGCAGAGGGGACAGGAATGCGTGAGTCATTTCAATCTCCACGAGAGTTTTTCACTCCTATTACTCACTCCAGAGGATCGGCGTGTCAATACGAGGCACGGCGGTTACACAGCACTGCCCACCTCAATATTTAACAACCCGAGAAGAGCGATACACGTATCAGCTAAGTGGATACACTGCCTGTCTATCGGATCCATGAAAAAGGTCTCGGGAGAAATCTCGGGTTCTCTTGAAACCCACTCACCACCCAGAGGGTGGAGCGCACGGTCTCCTAGGAGACCAGAGTGACCCGACTGCGCGTGCGTACCATCTGAGTCCGGCTGATGCAACTTTTCGCGTGCAAACCTGCTTCACCCAGAGTAAGGAAGCCGACGGGGACCACGGGCACGGCCAATCAGCGGGCACGCGCGAGGGCGAGGCGAATCCGCCTCCCGGGGGGGTGGGGTGGGGTTCTGCAAATGACGTTAGGCGGCGCGGAGCGGTAGGCGTAGACGCCCTCGGCCCTCCGTCTCGTCGGGCAGCTTCCGGGTGTCGCGGCTGCGGCCATTTTGGGCTTCGCTTCCTAGCTCGCTCGCCTGTTGTCACCCAGCCCTTCCGCGCGCGCAGTTCGCGCCTGGATGCGAGCCGAGGTTTCCGGGAGCGCCGCCGCAGTCGCCGTGCGAGGGGTCTGGCCTATGGTGGGACGGTCTCACACGGACTAGGACGCCTCCTTCCCCGCCGGGATGGACGTAGCCCGCGGCCGCCGCCGCCTGCGCGGGCCGCCGGGCCGTTCGGCGCGCCCGCTGCGGAAGCCGCCGCTCTCTGGGCCCCCTCTGCCGGCGCGGAGATCGGCCTGCAGTACCGACTCCGTGGCTAGGCGAGGCTAAGGTCGTGTAGGCCGCGGATCCCGCCCGCCCTGACGCTGCCGACCTCCGTGCTGCTGCCTGAGAAGCTGCCAAGGGAAGGAGATGGAGACGGGAACGCACGGCGCTCGGGAGCAGCCTGCCCCTCGGATGGGCCCCTGGTTCCGGCTGCCCTTCCTTCGGCGATCGCACGCCCGCTCTTCAAAGTTCCCGACGCCTTCCTTTCGGGAAAACTCCGGGGACCCCTCACTGCCTGCCTCCGCCCTTCCCGAGCCTCAGACCAGGTACTGGACCAAATTGCTTTCCCAGCTCCTTGCCCTGCTCCCTAGCTTGCTCCAGAAGCTGCTTCTTTGGAGCCAGGTTTTCGGTGGCATGATTCCGACCAGATGGCTAGATTTCGCAGCAAGTTACAGCGCCCTGAGAGTCTTGAGAGGACGGGAGGAACCTGTCGCTCCAATGGTGCAGAAGTCTTTGAGTTCACTGCGGCTGGACTCTTCGGAAGACTTGGTTGCCAGCCCCCTTGATTGGCTAGAGGAGGGACTCCAGTGGCAGTGCTCATCCTCAGACCTGGAATTGAAATTTAAAGCCCAGGAAAGAGCTTTGGACTCCACAGCACACACTTTTCTCTTGGAGCAGCAGCTGTGGGGAATGAAGTTATTGCCCAGTAGTCTTCAAGCCGATTTCAAGCAGGTTCCCCACCGAGAACTTGACTCTTCACCCTCTGGACCTCTCAACACTCAGAGCTTAGACAGTTTCAAGGTAGTTTCCTATCTACTGAACCCTTCCTACCTAGACTGCCTTCCCCAGCTGGAGCTGCGCTGTCAGAACAGCGTCGGAGCTGGCCAACTCTTGGATTTCAGAACACTACCCCCAGAGAGCTGCTGTCTTTCTGGAGATGGCTGTCACCCCCAGCCGCTGCGAGCAGAAATCTCTGCAACCGCGTGGCAAAGGTGCCCGCCTCTTTCTACGGAAGGCCTGCCGGAAATCCACCACCTCCGTATGAAAAGGCTAGAATTCCTTCAGGCTAACAAGGGGCAAGAGTTACCCACCCCTGACCAAGATAATGGCTACCACAGCCTGGAGGAGGAACACAGCCTTCTCCGGATGGACCTACAACACTGCACAGATAACCCAGCGCAGGTGGCGACCCCTGCTAGAGCCAGCCCAGAACCCACTGAGAAAAAGGTAGAATTGTTGATTCAAGAAGTTTCACAAAGCCCCCAGGAAAGCAGTCGGTCTTTGGAGGACCACACTAGTGTAGTTGACTGCTCTGACACAGAGGACGACTTTCCTGTTTCTGCCAGGCCAGCTTGTAGCAACAAACTGATAGATTATATTTTGGGTGGTGCCTCCAGCGACTTGGAAACCAGCTCCGATTCAGAAAGTGAAGATTGGGATGAGGAACCCGAGGATGATGGTTTCGATAGTGATGGCTCCCTGTCGGAATCAGACATAGAACAAGACTCTGAAGGGCTTCACCTTTGGAACTCTTTCTACAGTGTAGATCCTTACAATCCCCAAAACTTTACAGCCACAATTCAGACTGCTGCCAGAACTATCCCGGCAGACCCTTCTGACTCTGGGATGTACTTGTCTGGCAACTCTGATGTGGGGAGTTCACAGGCCGAACACCTTCCTGAGACCCCTGACCATAGTTCTGAGGAGGAAGATGACTGGGAATCCAGTGTGGATAACGCAGAGAATCTCAGACTGTGGAACTCTTTCTGTAATTCTGAGGACCCCTACAATCTTTTAAATTTTAAGGCTCCTTTTCAAACATCTGGGAGAAACTGGGAAGGCTGTGAGGGCTCAAAGGCACCATCTGGGGCCATGGTGGCCTTTTCTGAGCATCACACCTTACTTTCTTGTAAGGTGCAACTGGTAGAGAGCCAAGAAAATAGTTGTCCAGACCATGGGCTGGGTGAGGCTCTTTCTGGAGAAAAATACACCCATATCAAGAGAAAAAAGGTTTGTTTCTTTCCTTTAACATGACTAATAATTTGTTGTACTTTGATATGGTTACTATAGCAGCATGACATAGTTGTGCATAACTTTTGAGGAAGGCCTCTGAACTCATGTGCTTGGATTGAGAAATAATCAGATGACCCAGAAATGTTCTTATCCAAAGGAAGATGCCAGTATATAGATTCTTTTAGCAGGGATGTCATTTAGGTTGGTGAGTCCTGAAGTTTAAAAACGGTTTTATATGTATTTTGTTTGGGAATACTTAATGTTGTATTTTCATGACAACAGTGTCCTTATTCCTGTGTATTGGAACTCAAAGGAATAATAGTGTCAAATAGCAAGTCAGGTTAATCCTGTTCTAGTAGTGATTGTTCCTGGTGCATGCCTGTAATCCCAGCACTTGGGAGTTAGAGGCAGGTGGATTTTTTGGTGAATTTTGGAGTCTAGCCTGGTCTACATAGTGAGTTCCAGACTAGCCAGGGATACATGGATGGGGACCTTGTCTCCAAAAACAACAATAACAACAAAACAAACAAGCAAGCAAACGAAAAACAACACCCCTGGCTGCTACTCACTGTGTTCCAAGCTGGCAGGAACTTTCAGCCCATTTAGGTTTTCTCACTTTTGTAACACAACCTGGCTTAGAACTGTGAAGTCCAAGTTGGCCTCAAAGTCAGGTTGAGCCTGGTGCTCAACCTCCCAAGTGCAAGGATAATTGTGAGCTTCCAGGCTAGTTTTAAAATTTCTTGGGGCAGTTTGCTCTTTCATTATATTGTTCAACTTATATGTTCAGAGACATTTGAATTGCTTTATTTCTATTGTTGCTTATTCAGCTGAAGTTATTAACTGAGAAGACATGCCTCCCCCAGACACAAATATGTCTTTTATTGTTGAGGGAGTTTCTTTAGTTTCTTATATTTTCATCTGGGAAGAGAAGGCAACAGGTGAGTTATCACTGCAGCACCAGGGTGTGTTGAGAGCCACTGGCTCCGAATGGCCACGTTACTTTGAGACTATTCTTGGGACAGGAAATACCTAAAATGGGAATCTTATGCCTGTAGAGACATAATATAAGTCATATTAAAAAGTAAACTTGAGTTCACATTTCAGAATGGTATAATGAGAGAGCTTTTTTGGTTTTTTGTTTTTTTTTAAACTGAGGAATGAGGCTAGCCCTTGATCATGCTGAACAAAGGGTCTACTGCCAAGCCATACCTCCAGGTCTCATTATCTTCCTCAGGGTAGGTAAAGTGCTATAGAGAGGGAACAGGCAAGAAACAAAGTGGGGTAGAGGCATGAGCACTTGGCCCCTATCTGTATTCTCTGCTAGGGTTGGGGAGGTAGATGGGTCTAGGGTGGTTGGGGGCAGGACAGCTAGACCTGAGAAGTGACTTGAGTCTTGTGCCCTTGGTCACTTACGTATCCAATGGGAATGCTAAGATCTGTTGTAGAAGGGTTGCAAAGCCTGTTAATTTGTTTTGTGATGCTGGGCGTTGAGTCCCTGGCCTGCTGCGTGTTCAGTCTGCACCCCAACACTGAGCTAACTACACCTCCAGTCCAAGTTACCAAAAGACAAATGAGTTAATAAAACTCTTAACTCCTTTCTGTGCCTTTGAATGTCTAAGGCCAGCCTCTCGTCTCCGTTTAGCTTAAGACTACTGACTGAAATAGAACCAAAACTTAGAAGAGGTTGTGTCTAAATACGACAGTGACTTGCCAGCCCTTGGCTACCTGCCACTCTTGAGTTATATGGGAATAATGAGTGGTGCCCAGTTCTTGGATGAGGCCTTGAGATCATGGAGTGTAAAATACTTTGTGTTCTGGCAAAACAGCAGATTGTAGACTTCTGAATCCTTGGTTACACCACTTAGATGCTGTGGGACTTGGGCTGGTCATTTACATCTCTGTATAATGGTGATAATACTGGTTCCTATTTCATAGGTTTGGCATGAGGATCAAATAAGAAAATTTGTGAAACTCTTTGAAAAAAGTTTGGTGTTTGGTAAACAGTATAAAAGTGCTTATTTTTATTATCTTAGTGACAGTGGCTGGGTACTAGAATGCAATATCTAGTAAGGTGTTACATGCCTGCTAATTGTCCTCAGGGGCATTCCTTGGCCTGATGTAAAGGCAAGGAAAGCTGTAAGCCTCAGTGGGATTAGCTGATGTAACTATTAAACATGCTTTAAAGCAAGTATTTACTTCTGGAGTTGAAGTTTTTTTTGGGGGGGGGGGGCTTTGAGACAGGATCTCATGTAAACCCACTATGGCTTCATCTCCTGATAGTCCTAGCTCAGCCTGGAGCGTGGGGTTTTGGGAGTGCCTAGGCCTTTTCAAGGTTGTAGTGGTTACTCTGAATACTTTTTCATTTGGGGGGGAAAGAATACTAACATACTGAATTTCTGTATTTCTCTAAGAAGTAGAGGATAGCAGGGATTAATAATGGGGAAATCCAGAGTTCCCATCTTTGACTTATTTTATCAGTACCATAGAAGAAGAATTGGGCTTGGAGAGACTTTGTGTATCTGTAGATGTGTGAAAAAAAATGTACATACAGCTATTCATTTTGGCAGCATTGTTAACTATTTTTAACTATTTTATGTGTAGTGGCACAAAGATTCCTTTTGGTTTCAGTGTTAGTTGTAAGATCCTGGAGTTTCTTAACATTGGTTTTTGTCTTTCTAGGTAACTTTCCTTGAAGAAGTTACCGAGTATTACATAAGTGGTGATGAAGATCGCAAAGGACCATGGGAGGAATTTGCAAGAGATGGATGCAGGTTCCAGAAACGAATTCAAGAAACAGAAGTTGCCATTGGCTACTGCTTGACATTTGAGCACAGAGAAAGAATGTTCAGCAGACTCCAGGGACATGTTTCAAAGGACTTACCGTTTCTCAGCAATGTTAGCACAAGTGAATAGCCTGCAGCCTAGCCCACACTACCTCTTACTTGAGAGGTTTCTCTTGAAAACAAATATTGGCAGCTGTCCTTGGACATGTTCTTAAAGAAACAGCTTGTATCTTGTGATATAGTTTAATTATTTTGGGGTAGTGTGTCCGCATTAGAAACCCAAACTCTGATAATGAAGGATCTCTAATCTTTAATACTTTCTTTTCCTATTTAGTTGAATGTGGTTTTTGTATTTTTGAGACAGGATTGCATTTATGTAGTTCTGGTTGGCCTAGGTCTTTGTATGTAGACCAGGCTCACCTTGAAATTGGTATCTCCTTGCCTCTGCCTCCTGTGCCACCTTTCCTAGCTGGGTGTGTTAAACAGCCTCTGCTTACTTGAGGTGAAAGGGCACCCTTCGAGTTGTAATTTTGCACTTTCAAAGCTTTTCTTCTGGAGGCAGAGGCCAGCCAGGTTTACATAGCGAGCTCCAGGCCAAGTAAGGCTATATGGTAAGACCTGGTCTTAAAGGACAAACAAAACAAAACAGCTTCTTACCAGGCCTGTAGTTCCATTAACTTTGGAGACTGGGACAGGAAGATAGAAAGTTCAAGGTCTGTCTGGGCCACAGTGAATTCAAGGCCAGTATGGATAGTTTAGCAAGACTTATCTTAAAATGAAAATGGAAAAGAAGGCTGGGGATATGGTTCCGTAGCAGAGGGCACTTGCCTACATGTGCGAGGCTCTGGGGTCAGTCCCCAGTCCTGCAAAAAGAAAGAAAAAGCATTTTCTTGGAAAACTATAGGGTTTAAGCCTCTGATTTGGTTCTAATTTAAATTATGCGTATTTATCTAAAAACTTTGGATTCTTGTGTGCTTTTCTTATTCTAAAATTAATACTTTTTTTCAGTGTATATGTGTATGTGTCTGTGTTTATATATTTTGAGGTAGGGGGTTGAGGCAGGGTCTCACTGGCCTTGAGCTCATGGCAATCCTTCAACCTCCTGAGAGTTGAGCTATGCTTGCCTCTCTCTCTGTCTCTCTCACATTCTCTCTCTCTCTATATATATGTGTGTGTGTGTGTGTTTCTGTTTGTTTTACTTAAGGCTAAAACCTACTGTACATATTATCAACTTAAAAGACATTGTTGTCTTGAAAACTTGTAGATTCTCGCCCCTCTCTTGTTTTTTTTTTTTTTTTAATTTAAAGATAATCTTGTGTGGTCTAGGCTGGCCTTGAATTCACTACTTAGCCAAGGATGACTTTGAAAGATTCTCCCTTGTCTTCTTGCTAGGATCATACATGTGTGTGCCACACATCCAGATTTTTCTCTGTATCTAGGTCTATTCAAGATATTTCCAGGGCTGGGTGGTGGTAGCCTGAGCCTTTAATCCCAGCACTTGTGAGCAAAGGCAAGCAGATCTCTGAGTTCCAGGATAGCCTGTTCTATAGAGTGAGTTCCAGAACAGCCAGAGCTACACAGAGAAAACCAGTCTTGAAGAACACCCCACCCCACCCTACCCGCCTCCCCCCCAAAAAAAAAAAGGAAAAAAAAAAAGACATACACTGTGAGGTCCCATTGGTCTGCCAAACTTAACATCAAGTGTGTTTGATTTCTGTGCAAACTGTCCATTTGGAAGTTTTCTGTGTGTTGTGATTCTAGTTGAAAGTGACTCTTTGTAGCTTTCAATGGCTAGAAATTGTAAAGTACTCTAGAGAGTAATCATTGCATTGTAAACATTTATTTTTTAAACTTAAAATCTTAGAATTTTCCTGGGAGGAATATGGGAGACATCTCATTCAGTTTTGTTTTATGTGCTCTTAACAGAAAACCAGTGTTACTTATACTCTGCCTCAGCACTGTCACTTTTAAAACCTGTCATGGTGACACTATAAACTCGGATTGGGTGGTTCTGAATTTTCAAGTGTGAAATATCAGATAAAAACTTCAAATTCCAGTTTATTGTGTTCTGTTTTATAAAGAGAGAAGCGATTGTGAGGCCCGTACTGTAGGGAAGGCATGAATAGATAGAACAGCCAGAAAGTCTTAGTGTCTTATCCCAAAGCTCGCGTTTTGAATAGAGACTGCATCGATCAGATAGCGAGGCTTACTGAGTTAGCTTTATCTGCTGTGTGTGCTAGGTTGAGGTAATGTTTAACCACCTTCTTAGTGGGCAGTGTACCTCCTGACGTGGGTGCTGGGAACACGCATAAAAGAGAGGTTCACTGAATTGACCCTCGGGGATAAGCCTTCTCAGAAGAGCTGGCAGGGTAACTACCTCAGTTCATAATCTCCCTGGTTGTTTCTGTTGGTGTGCTCTAAGGTCTGCCTCCAGCGGGGACAGTGTTTATTCACTCATACTAAGAGCGCAGCTCCGGAAACGTTGACCTTATTTTTACAGAACCCTCATTCTGTGTATTTTATGCGCCTGCATTAAGTGAGCCTGAATGCATTGCAGAGTCCGGGATAGTGTTGTGGAAACAGGCTAGGTAGAGGCTGTGCTGTTGGGAAAGCGAGCATGTTGACTTAGGAAGAAAGCTGTGGCAATACATAGACGCAGCTTAGCACTCGGTTTTAGACATTTAGGTGTTTTGTGTTTCTGAGACCCAGCACCTGTCCATTTACAAGAAATGGGTCATCTGTACATTGATTGGGTGTTTGAAATTGTTCCAGATTTCCACCTTCACTATCAGATGAGTAGACAGCTGGTTAATACTCCAGTACATTGCCTGCAGGCATGGTCGGCTGGTGGCCAGGACAGAAGGGTCTTTACAAATGGACTGAAGGAGAAAAAGAAAATTATTGTCATTGTCATCCCAGTCCCAGATGCTGAGCCCCCTCCCGGGGAAAGAAAATCTCCAAGGCAAGGCAAGGCGTGGAGATTTTAGCTGAATATTTTACACATTCAAGTCTTGCAATGGTGCTTTAAAGATCTGGGTAGCGTGTGAGAGGCTTTGTCCAGACTGGGAAATCCCCATTTCTGAGTGGTGAAATGGCAACTCTTCATCTGTAACTTGAAATCAAAACTATCAGATTTTATTTTTTATAATTTAAGGAAGGTGAAGTTTGGGGAAGAGATTTCTGAGTTGGCTTCTTCAGATCAATGATTTTAAATATACCTAGTGGAGATTTTATAGTTTGGATTATATTTGTATATAATTATAACTAATCTGTAAATTGTAATAAATATATTTGCAATTATTAAATGCTATGTAATATTTTATGTATTCTTTTACATTGGTTTTGGTATTACGGGGCAGGATTTTTAAGCATTAAATCAGTGGCTTCTCAGCTAACTGAGTGGAAGAGGGTTGAGAGGAGAAATGTAATTGAAAGCTACTGTCTTAGCAGCAGGGCAAGTTGGATCTTAGAGTATGAACCTTTTTGGGGTGTTTTTAGACAGTTTTTGCTCAGTATAACTGTCCTGCTCAGCCTCCTGAGAGATGAGATACAGAGTGCACCACTGTGCCTGGCTACCAACAATTTTGTCATTTTTTGTTTGTCTTTTCAAGACAGGGTTTTTCTGTGTAGCCCTGTCTGTGCTGGAACTAGCTCTGTATATCATGCTGGCCTCGAACTCACAGAGATCCACTTGCCTCTGCTTACTGAGTGCTGGGATTAAAGTGTGTGCCACCATTGCCTGGCCCAGCAATCTCCTCTAAGAAGCAAGATTTCATTCTAAAATCAGGGCCAGCTCTAGCAGCTGCCAGTCCTCCCCAACCCCCACTTTCCCCTTCTTCCCTTCTCCTTGTCTTTCTTGTACTTGTTCAGCACTAGTTCAAGTTTATGGTGACTCCAGAAGGTAAGGTATCAGATTCCCTGGAACGGGAGTTATGGATGGTTCTGGGCTACTGTGTGAGTGCTAGGAATTGAACCAGCGTTCTCTTTGCAAGAGCCATCTCTGCTGCCCCAGAGCCCAGGATCTGGGTTAGACAGGTACTCTACCACCAAACTACATGCTTTTTTTTTTTTTCCTTTGCTTTAAAAAATAACAAGCTTTGCTATGTTTGTGTGTATGAACACACATTGGATCCCCAGTATAGGTGTAGAATCATGCCAGATGTAGATGTTGATTCAGGGCAAAGGCTTTTATTCTTTGTCTAATTAAATCACCTGTGTTAGCCTGGAGCCCTGGAGTGTTTCAGCCTCCATACAATCTACTCTTAAGCCTAGAAGTGGAAGGCTTCAGCCTCATACAATTTAGAATGCTTAAGCCTCCACTGCTGACTGAGCCACCCAGTTAGCTCCCTGTGAACTCAGACTCTTCAGACTTCTTCTGTGTCTCTGAGCTCTCACGGTTCCATTGTGCCTGCTGTAACTAACTCCTGAGCTCCTGAGTCTGCTTTCACACTGTTTCTGTTACAGATTAAAAGCATGGACCACCACTGCCTTCTGAATACTGGGGTTAAAGGTGTGTCTATGTTCCATCCAGACCACACAGGCCTCTGAATGTAGACCCCTGGCATATAGACTCTTCCTAGCTTTCACATAGGCCTTCTACACCCAGAGCTGGAGTTAACAGGAGGTTGTGGGTGCTGGGAACTAAATTCCAGTGCTCTTCAAGAGCTGCAGGTGCCTTAACAGGTTGAGCCATCTCTCAAGCCTTTTTAATAGAACATTTCAAGCACCTATTTAATGCTGATCCCACCATTTCTGATTGTTAAACAGATTTGGGGGATATAGTGTGGTCTGATAGACTTTTTGCGGTTACTTCTCTGTTTCCATCTTTAAGTAGCTCTGGGGATAAAACAGGTGGTCAGGCTTAAATGGCAAGTGCTTTACCCACAAGCCATCTTGCTGTACATCTTTATTCTTTAATATAGTGTATTGCTAGACCTGGACCCCTGCTTTTGCTTTCTAGGTGCTAAGATTACAGTCATGCACCCCCACCCCACATGCCACTGTTGTTTGGTGTATTGAGAGAGAGTCTCATGTCACCTTGGTCACCATACCCCAGTTGGTGAGGCTGTTTAGCCCTGAAGCTTCAGTGAAACCCCATATCTACTCCTAGCACTCCATCCTTGGTGCTGGGGTTACAACATGGCACCTGACTTTCTGTGTGGATCCTGTGGATCTGAACTCAGGTCTTCATGCTTGTGTAACAAGCCATTGCTCCAGCCCTCTTAAGTATTTTTTTAAAAGTAGAAGTGAGGAGCTAGAGCAATGGCTCAGTAGCTAAGAGCACTGGCTGCTCTTCTAGAAGAACTGGGTTTGATTCCCAGAACCAGTGGTTTATGTTTATGACTATAACTCAGTTCCGGGGTACCCAGCACAGTCTCTGCAAGCACTAAATTTGAATGTGCACAGACATACATGCAGACACACACACAGAGAAATTTATTTAAAAAAATTTTAAGTAGAAATGCTACTACCTTTTTTTCTCATAAAAATGTGTATTATAAAAAATGTAGAGCTATCCATACAGATTCTTGCTATGTATTTTTTCTCTCCATTTGCATGTGTGTGCTGTGCATGTGTGTGGGAGTGTGCATGGGGGGTGTCGTGTGCCCATGGAGGTCAGAGGTTGACTTGGGAACCATCCTTGGTTGTTCTTCCATCGTGTCATTCATTGAGGCAAGGTCTTCTAGTTAAGCCCGGAGCTTGAAGATGTGGCCGCTCAGGTCTAGCCAGCATGCTCTGGAGATCTTTTCTCCACCTTCTGAGGCTAGAATTACAGGTGGGCCACTATGCCCACGAGATATTTCCACGCATTCTGGGGACGTAGACTCCAGTCCTCACATATGACAAGTCGTTTAAAAATCTCCCTTCTCCTTGACATTAAAAAAAAAAAAAAAGCTGCCTATCTAATTTTATATATGGAAGATTTTAATAGTTATTTAGTTGACCATAATGTGATTGTCACCCCTCTGAAATAATTTTCTCAGTCATCAGGATCCTTCCAGTATGAACTTAGTTGAACTGTATGTGATCTTTTGAGACTATACTGGTATTTTCCTGAATCTCCTTGGTAAGACTTAACATTATGTCAGTCATGGCTCAGTACACAGAGCACAAAGGTAGCAGAACAGAAAACAAATGAACCCGTTTCCAGCCCTGTTCACTTGAGGTCTCGCCAAGGCGCATGCTGCTTCCAACGGACAGGTTCCACTGATAGGCCTGACACCACAGACATTATTTTAGTTATTTTTTAAAGTGTGTGTGCGCGTGCGTGTGCGTGTGCATGCAATGTGAATACAGATGTTTCCAGAGTCCAGAGGAGTGTGTCAAAGAGTCTTGAGCTGGAGTTACAGGTGATTTGAGTGATTTGGGTCCTCTCTACAAGAGCAGTTTTGAAAATTGTTTTAAAGTTGTATTCATTTTGTTTTACGTGAGTGTTCTGCCTGCGTGCATCTATGTGCACCACAGCACATGTCTGGTGCCCAACGGGGGTCGGAAGAGAGCTTTGAGTACCCTGGGACTATGCCTGTTGATGGTAGTGCACAACTTTAATCCTAGCACTCAGGCGGCAGAGGCAGGCAGATCTCTGAGTTCAAAGCCAGCCTGGTCTACAGAGTGAGTTCCAGGGCAGCCAGGGATACACAGAGAAACCTTGTCTTGGGAAAAAAAAGAGAGAGAGTGAGAATCCCCTAGAACTGAAGTTAAGGGCAGTTATGAAAAACCATATGGGTGCTGGAAATTGAAACTAGGCTGTCTGAAAGAGCAGCAAGTGCTCTTAACCACTAAGCCAACATATATATATATATATATACATATATATATATGCTATGTATATGTAATAAAACAAATAAAATAATTTAAATAATAGATAATTAAAGTTAACTTAAAAATAATAAAATAATAAAGTTAATAAATAATGCAAATAAATAAAATAAATAAAACATTTTTTCTTATACTACCCAGGACCACCTGCCCAGGGGAGGCACCACCCACATATTCCGTATCTATCTCTATAATATATATATATATATACACACACATATATATAATGCATTATATATTGTATAATATATATATACACATATGTGTATATGTGTGTATATATATGTATATTCTCCATTCTATCAGTTCTGTTCCTCTAGAGACCCTTGAGCAATACAATGTGTATGAATGTTTTGCCTGCATGTAAGTAAATGTGCCGCTTGCTTGTGTCAAATCTCCTGAAACTGGATTAACAGATGACTTGTGAGCTATCATGTGGGTGCTGGGAATCCAACCCAGGTTCTCTACAGGAGAACAACAAGTGCTCTTAATTGCTGAGCCATCTCTCCAGCCCCTTGCTTTTTTTTTTTCCTGAGGTGGTCTCATGTAGCCCAGGCTGACCTTGAATTAGTTATGTAGCTAAGGATGACCTTGAACTCCTGAACCTCTTTCTTCTACCTCCCAAGAGCTGGGATTACAAATGTTTGCCACCACACCTGGCTCATGGTATACCCCTTTTCCTGGTGATCACCAGGAAAAGATGGAAAATGGTGGGGAAGTGTGTTGCTTGGTCCGTGGAGAAGACAGGATAGAGGGCTGATGGGGCCGCAGTCTTCTTGCTATAGGTCTACGGTCTGAGCTGTACGGGAGGAGGCTTTGGAGTAGATTTTCAGGTTTCGTTCTTTTGACCACTTTCGTCTCAGCACCGTCCTTCCGGTTTCCTCTTGCCTGTCCTTCCGGTTTCCTCTTGCCTGTCCTTCCGGTCTCCTCTTGCCTTTATTGTTGATTTCTTTAAAGGCAGAGTCTCACACAGCCAGCCCAACTTGGCCTCAGACTGGCGGTGTAGCTGAGGGCTGCTAGCCCACCTACATCAGCCTCTCAGGGGTTAGGGTTACAATGCTGAGTGTCTTAGTCTGCTTTCTAATACCATGACCAAAGGTAGAAGGGAGAAGGGTTATTTCCCATCACTGAGCGAATTAGGGGCAGGAACTCAAGGCGGGAACCTGGAGGCAGGCACTGAAACAGAGACCACTGAAGAACACTGACTGCTGGCTTGCTCTCCGTGGCTTGCTCAGCTTTCTTATATGACCCAGGATCACTTTCCCAGGACTCAAGAATTAAAATACAGTTAATGAATGGAAACACAGCTGGGCAGTGGTGTTGCACGCCTTTAATCCCAGCACTCCAGAGGCAGGTGGATCTCTGTGAGTTTGAGGCCAGTCTGGTCTACAGAGTGAGTCCCAGGACAGCCAAAGCTACACAGAGAAACCTTTTCTTAACTGCCCCCTCCCCCCTTGAAAAAAAAAAGTGACAGTAGAACTAGAGAATGCTGCTGATTTTTTTTTCAACATAATGCTTTTATTAATTACTTGAGAGGTTCATACAATGTATCTCTGTCATACCCTCTTCCCATTCCTCCCCAGCCCATGCTCCAACACCTGTACCCTCCAACAAAACAAAACCATAAACAAAGCAAAATAGAGCACAAGCAAAAACAAGGAAAAAAAAACAGACAAAAAGGAACAACAATAAAAACCAAACACAAAGGCAAAAATGTAAGTCCAGTCTGTGTGGTGGGAGCATGTATCACAGGAGACATCACCATGGTGTTTGGTGGCAGCAGGTACACGGACATCCACATGGCCTCTGGCATCTGTAAGGGCCACAAGCATCAACATGTATTTTATCAGGAGCACAGATCTCAGAAATCGACGTGGTTTCTGGTGGTAGAACAAATTATGGTCTCCGGGTCGAGGGGATCAAGGACATCAACATGGCCTTGGGCTGCAGCAAGGTCCTAGACCTCAACATGGATCAGGGACATCAGGGAGATTTCAGGCGGCCTCAAGGATTGGAGACATCAACATGGCCTCCAGAGGCATCGAGGCTCATGGTTTCTGGGGAAGCACGGATCACAGCGATCCACGTGGCTTTCAGAGGCAGCAGGGATCACGGACACCAACATGATTTCCAGTGGCGACAGGGATCAGAGACAACAACATGGTTTCAAGCTGTTGCTGCTGCTGATTTCTTTATGGAGCTCAGACATTTATTGGACCTGAAGGCAAAAACCGAAGGAGTCCCAGCAGAGTTTTTAAAAAGACTCATGGGAACATATGTCCTAATACAATTTCTTTTTTGAGGCATGGAACTGGAGAGATGTCCCAGAAGTTAAGAGTTCTTTAAGTGATGTGTGCGTGTGGTACACAGGCAGAAGCAAAACACACATGCATAGAAAAGAATCAATTTTATAAAAAAGACAAAAACAGCTTTTGAAGACAGAGTCTAGAACTTGCTATGGTAGACTCTCAGGATGGCTTAGGCAAGCTCCTTTTTTTTTTTTTTTTCTAAGATAAAAATCTCACTATGTAACTCTGATTGACTTGAAACTCACTACATAGACCAGGCTGGCCTCAAATTCAGAGATTCACCTGCCTTTGTATTCTGAGTGCTGGGATTAAAAGTGTACACTACCAAAGCCAGCCAGGCTGGCTCCTGTAATGGGTTTTATTTTTGTTTTGTTTTTAGAATTATTTATTTTCTTATTAATTTTTTTTGTGTGAGTGTCTTGTGTGTGTATCTGTACATGTGTGTACATTGCCTGTGGAGGCCAGAAGAGGGCTACAGATCCCCCAGAATTAGAGTTATAGATGGTTGTTAGCTGCCATGTGGGAGCTGGGAATTGAACTCAGATCTTCTGGAAGAACTTAGTGCTCTTAACTCCTGACCCATCTCTCCAGCCTTGATTCTGTTTTTGAGACAGTTTCTCACTGTGTGCTGGTACTCCTCTTCATACATTGTTCTGACTTCCTGGCTTGGAACTCACAATGTAGACCAGGCTGGTCTGAAACTCACAGAGATCCAGCTCCCTCTATACCCCAAGTGTTAGGATTAAAGGCGTGCACTACCATATCTGGCTGTTTTTTGGTTTTGTTTTAAACAAATTTCAGTAACCAGGTCTGGTGGCTCATGCCTATAATCACAGCTCTGGGAAACAGTGGCAGGGGGATAATTGAAAGTCTGAAGTCAGTCTGGACTACAGAGTTGACCTGTCTCAAAAAATCAAAACAAAAAACAAATTTTATCAGGAGAATCTCAAATATCACTTTTAAGAGACACTTGATGACTTTATTTATTCCCCATTTCTTCCTTTCCTTCTCATATTACCAATTAAAATTACAGGTTTCTCTGACCTCATCTTGTTAACATTTTTTTAGCTGTTTCTTGGCTACTTCCCCATCCCCTGGGCAAACTTCTTGAGAGTAGCAATTATGTGAGCTAGGTCCAGAACTGTGCCTGGGACCGTCTAGTCAATAACTATGTGTTGAACGTGTTACCTGTCTTAAAGTTACTTCTCGTATAGCCCTTACTGCAATTTAATCAATACAGCAATGTCTGATCAGAATCAAGCGGTCCACAAGTGTGGATGAAAATAGACACGGAGCTTAAAGGTCCTTAGAGAAAAGCTACAGTAAACTAATTTGTAGAGTGTAATTATAAAATTCAGTGTGGCTGGGGACACCATATCAATTAATTTGAGAGTCTCTAAAAACGATTCCTGTTAATTTATGAATTTAAACGTGAGCAACTCAGTGGGGGCCTTTCTTTGTTTCAGAGTTAATACAATGTATGGAGGCTCTCCATTCCCAGCAATGCTGCACTGAATCCAGCAGATGGCGCTGGCTCACCAGGTCAGAGCGATGGACGCCTGCGGTTACTGATAAACTGACGGCCCTTGCTCCCTTGGAAGGTCTCCTCTGTGTGAACAAGCCCTGCCTTGCTCTGACCAGCCGGCCCATTCAAGCTTGGCTCCGCCTTCTTGCGATGACTACCCGGAAGTGGAACTGTTACTTATCAGAGAACCAGAATTTATATTTGAACACAAACAAATGAGCTCATTCTTCCTGATAAACCCAGTAAATGAGTAAGGTGGCTCGGACCTTGGGCGTAAGGTCTAAGAGCCAATGGGAAGGACATTGTGT
Source organism: Cricetomys ansorgei (assembly GCA_026225945.1). Taxonomy (NCBI): domain Eukaryota; kingdom Metazoa; phylum Chordata; class Mammalia; order Rodentia; family Nesomyidae; genus Cricetomys; species Cricetomys ansorgei. Next base: position 4,048,502 of record JAMJFZ010001789.1, read on the forward strand.
TCTAGAGTTTTCTCAGCTGGTACTTGCCTCTTATATGCATTCCATCTATGAGGCAGTGGTTCCGAGGGGAGATTGGGGAGAAAGCCCTGTTTCGCTGCCCCCCCCCCCAATGACACAGAGGCACAGCGAGGCCAAGCAGCCCCAGGGCTGTTCTTTGGTAGGTCAGTATTGGCTCCAAATGAGCCAAAGTCAAACCTAGATGAGATACCGTCCTGTGTCTTTCCATTCTGTGTCTCCCCCCACCCTAGTCGCTCCGCGGTGTGTTTGCATATAATTTTCCTGTACCTGCAGTGACCCAGGCAGCTTTCTGCACTATTACCCCCTGCCTTCCTCTCTTGTTCTGCTTGATTTGACTTTAGAAGCAGGAAGGGCACTCTCCTTTGTCTGGGAATTTGCATAGGAAGCTTTCTTTTTCTACTTCTTTCTTTTTTATACTTCTGATCACCACATCTTTTTTGGACATTTACCTTTAAGTAGATTTCCTTCTCCATGACAGTTTGCCAAGAGTGATACCCCAGTTGGCTTGGGTGTTCCTCACATTGCCTGAAGGGAGATGAGTTTTTAGAGGCAAGTCCTGCTGGGAAATCCAGAGGGGAAGCAGGTGTGTGCTCCTGTGATTAATTTCCCAGGTCAGCCCAATGGGATGACAAGTTAGTGAAGCCGGTGCCCCTCCCCACTCTCCCACTCATCATAGACCCCCTCAGGTCCTCTGGGAACATTTGCCTCCCTTGGTCAGGCTTCATTTTTCCTGTAGAGCTTTCTCTGATGAGAAGGTCATTTTTAAGAAGTGTTCCATATACTCTAGGCACTGCAGTGAATTTCAGTCTTTGTCTGATGTCTTTTTTTGGGTATTTCCAGTAAGATCTGCCTCCCACTTGGCAGTAGATGAACACACATTCTTCAGTAACATGCTTCAGCTCCTCTCTAACGACTGGGTCAGCTTCCATGGAGTTGGACGCCAGCTCTTCCCTTTGGTATCCTTGAAACTGCTGTAGTAGGAGAAAATGGTCTTGCCATGGTTCTCCTTTACAGCCTGGTCCAACTCCTTGAAGATGGCCATAGGTAGTCTGTATTTATTTATTTTTATGTTTAGGTGTTTTACCTGCATGTTTGTCTGTGCATCACATGTGTGCAGTGCCGAAAGAGACCAGAAGAGGTCGTCAGGTCCCCTGGGATTGGAGTTAAAGATGGTTGTAAGCTGCCATGTGGTGCTGAGAATTGAACCTGGGTCCTTTGGAAAAGAAGCCAGTGTGCTTAACTGCTGAACCATCTCTGTCTTTTTCCAGACAGGGTATCTCTGTGTAGGTCTGGCTGTTTTGTAATTCACTCTGTAGACCAGGCTGTTCTTGAACCCATATCCACCTGCCTCTGCCTCCTGAGTGTTGGCATAAGAAGGGTGTACCACCACTGCCCAGCTAAGCCACCTCTTCAGCTCCTTTTTTTTTTTTTTTTTTAAATTTGAGACAAGAGTCTCATGTAGCCCAGGTTAGTCTCAGACTCACTATGTAGTCGAAGATGATCTTGAACTTGACCCTCAGGCTCCCACCTGTCAAGTACAGGGATTACAGGCTTGAGTCACCACACCAGGTTCATATGAAATTTTAAAAATGCATTCTATGGGTTCGAGAGATGGCTCAGCAGTTAAGAATACATAAAGCTTTTGCTAGAAGACCCTTGTCTGGCTTACAGCATACCACATTGATGGTTCAGAACTGCAGCTCCAGCTCCAGGGCGTAGGATGCCTCTTGCCTCCAAGAACACCTTCACTTATATGCACAAACCCACACATACACGTACCTATGAATAATGTAGCTCTCTTGATGATATTTGTTTATTGAGTATTTCCCCCAGTGTGTTTCTTGCTTTTTTTATATTTTTGAAAGTTTTGGTTATGAATGCTTTTTAAATTTATTTGTTTAATATTTCTCTCTCTCTCTCTCTCTCTCTCTCTGTATGGAGGGAGGTCAGAAGAGAGTGTTGGACCCCTGGAGCCGGAGTTATAGGCACTTGTGAGCCGCCTGACATGGGTGCTGGGAATAGAGCCAGGTCCTCTGCATCAGCAGCAACTGCTCTTTAACTTCTGAGTCGTCTCTCCAGCCTCGTTTGTTTGTTTTTAAGACAAGCTCTCATTAAGAAGCACAGGCTGGATTCAAATTTGCCTCAGTCTCCTGAGGCAATTATAGCCATGAGGGATTATAGCCATGTACCACCATGTCCAGCTCTATTTCAAACGAACTACTTAATTATTTACTTAATTTTATTTTTGTGACCAGGTCTCACCATGTAACTTAGGCTGACATATGTAGTTTAGGCTGGCTTCGAAATCATGATTACACTATGGACAACTTTTATTTTTAGAACCAGCTTTCTTCTCTTCTCTTTCTTTACCAGCTTTCTTCTCTTCTCTTTCTTTTTTAGTGGTACCTAAATCTGGGACATTGCTCTTACCAGGGAACCAATCTGCAACTGAGCAATATCTCATGTTCCTCATTGACTTCGTTTTGTTGTTGTTTTGTTTTTCCAGACAAGATTTCTTTGTTGTAACTCTCGTTGTCCTAGAACTCACTCTGTAAACCAGGCTGGCCTTGAATTCACCGAGATCCACCTGCCTCTGCCTCCAGAGAGCTGGGATTAAAGGTGTGCACCACCATCGCCTGGCTCCTCATTGACTTCTAACTTAATATTGTTGTGAGTCCCTGTTTCTGGTCCCTCCCCAGGACAGCCAAGCAGTTGGCCAAGCCTTGAAGAGGGAGGTGAATCCAGGAACCATCTGGGGCAAGAGGGTCTTGGGTGGAGGCTTGAGAGCCACAAAAAACCAGATTTCTCCAGAGACAGTGTCAGTGAACAGCTTGTTTTATTGAAGCAAGGGGATAGGGGGAAATGCCTTATGTGATGGTATATTATTGGCTAGGGAAGTGATACTAAGAGAGCTCCATTTGCATGTGGGGGCTCACAATCAGATATGACTGTGAGCAGCCAGGGCCAAAAGTCTTGAGGAAGAGTCCTTTGCATTTATGGAGTTTTGCAGGAGCTGAGAGAGGAAGGGGCCTTGTAAGGTCATTTGGAGGAAAGGAGAAGTCCAGCCCAAGGCCCTCAGGCTGCAGTGGTTTGATAAAGAGCCTTGGAGCGGCAGGATCTTATCAGCGACTATGTGACATAAGGCATGTCAGCACCCCAGGGAGCTTTGCTAGCTGTTAATGCTCGCTGGGGTCTGTCAGACTAAGAAAAGGGGAGCAGCCGAACTCCTTCCACTCTCAGGATGGGAAATCCAGGGTTCAAAGCACACTTGAACCCCTCTTAGCTCTAGGCCAGGCCCACAGGTAGTTAACATTCTACATTTTGTTTTCATCCTTTTAAGTTTATCGAGATACATTTTATGTTGCAGCATATATTTATCCTATGGAATATCCCAAATGCATTTGACAACAACATACCTTCCACTGGTGCTAGGTGATATGTTCTCGTTGACAGGTTAAATTAGTTGGTAGTGTTGCTCTATGTATCTATCAACTTTCTGTGTTCTTGTTATATCAATAATTGAAGGGGGGATGTAGCTAAATCGGTAGAGAGCTTGCCTAGGATGCACAAAGTCCTGGGTTCAATCCCTAACACTGAAAAATCCAGGTGTGGTGGCTCAGGCCTGTAATCACAGAATCAGGAGGTGCAGGCAGGAGGATATCACTGACTACACAGTGAGTTTGAGGATATCCTGGGCTGTGTGAGAGCACGTCTCAACAAAAAAAGGTAATTGAGAGAAAAATATCCAAATAGCGATTATAATTGTTGAGTTGAATGATTAATATGCACACTCATGACTTTTTAATTATTTAACTTAATTTAATTTTTTGGTTTTTCTCAGTGTAGTTCTGGCTGTCCTGGAACTCTCCCCGCAGACCAGGCTGGCCTCCAACTCAGAGATCCAGTCTTCCAAGTGCTGGGATTGAAGGTGTGCACCACCACTGCCCGAACAGCTTTATTTTATTTTTTTATTTGTTTTGGGGCTCTTTATGGAGGCATGCAAACATATTCATTTACCTTCCTGTGCCTCAGGGCATTTTGTGCCTCAGGGATGTTTGGGAAAGCCAAAGACATTTTTGGTTGTTGCAACAGTCACAGTAAAACATTAAGCAATATTATATACCACGTGACACTTTGCCTTACTTATTATGTGTGAATAAAGAAATTATGAACTTACAATACAGTGATGTTGGAAAAAGCGGCTTTTCTTTATCTTGGATAAACAGACAGAATTTCAGCTACAGTTATAGATACTGTGCTAAATTACATGCAGTATTCCAGAAAGTCTAGCTCTATGTATTTCTTGTAGGAGAGTGCTAAAGTTATTCACAGTTTTTCAAATAAAAAATCAATTGAACAAACAAAAAAGAATTGCCTATCTTTAGCTAGGCATGGTGTGCACATTGCTAACTCTAGCACTGCCTGGCAGAAGCAGGGGTGTCAGGTCTTCTAGGCTAGTTCCAGGGCTACATAGGGAGACCCTATTTCAAAAAGTGAATCAGAGCAAAGGTTCTTTTTAAAAGATTAAAATTTACTTTATTTTTATATGTGGGTGTGTGTGTGCTTACATGTGTGTGCAAGTAGTCATGGAGGCCACAAGAGGCCATGGGGTCTCATAGAGGGGGAGTTACAAGTGATTGTGAGCTGCCTGGCATGGGTGCTGGGGACCTCTCAGGCCCTCCACACGAGCAGTGAGCACTCTTAACTGTGGAACCATCTCTCCAGCCCTGTTTGTTTCTTTCTGAAAACTTTTTTTAAAATAGAAAACAATTTTATTTGTCACATAGCTACTATTTCTGGTATATTCTGTAGCTTGATATTATTTTTTCTTTAAGGAAGGAAAAGCTTATTTTGGTTCACAGTTTGAGGGCACAGTTAGTGGCTGCAGGGCAGGTATGGCAGGTGGGGACAAGTAAGGTAGGTGTGATCCAGGAGTGTGAAGCAGCTGCTCACGTTGTGTCCATAGGAGACAGGGAGAGATACAAGCAGCTACTCTTAGACTGAATTTGTTAGATTCAGCCTTCCTTCTTCCTGAAAACCTTCAGATGTGTGAGTGTGTGTGTTTGTGTGGTGTGTGTAAATGTCTGTGTGTGTGGAGTGTGTGTGTGAGTGTGTGAATATGTGTGTATGAATGTCTGTGTGTGGTGTGTGTGTAAGTGTGTGTGTGTGTGAATGTCTGTGTGTGAGTGTGTGTGAATGTCTGTGTGTGTGAGTGTGTGTGAGTGAGTGTGTGTGAATGTCTGTGTGTGGTGTGTGTGTATGAGTGTGTGTGAATGTCTGTGTGTGAGTGTGTGTGAATGTCTGTGTGTGTGAGTGTGTGTGTGAGTGTGTGTGAATGTCTGTGTGTGGTGTGTGTGTGTGTGAATGTCTGTGTGTGTGAGTGTGTGTGTGAGTGTGTGTGATGTGTGTGTATGAGTGTGTGTGAATGTCTGTGTGTGAGTGTGTGTGAATGTCTGTGTGTGTGAGTGTGTGTGTGAGTGTGTGTGAATGTCTGTGTGTGGTGTGTGTGTGTGAGTGTGTGTGAATGTCTGTGTGTGGTGTGTGTGTATGTGTGAATGCCTATATGGTGTATGTGTATGTGTGAATATGTGTGTATGAATGTCTGTGTGTGGTGTGTGTAAGTGTGTGTGTGTGAATGTCTGTGTGTGGTGTGTGTGTGTGTGAATATGTGTGTATGAATGTCTGTGTGTGGTGTGTGTAAGTGTGTGTGTGTGAATGTCTGTGTATGGTGTGTGTGTGTGTGTGTGTGAATGTCTATGTGTGAGTGTGTGTGCGTGTGTTGCTGGGGTTGGAACGCAGGCCTCACTCACACAGGCAGGTCTCCTCTGCCCTCTTAGAGTCTGGTCTCTGAGCTCTTTCCTGCTTAGATGATGATTTCCCTGGCAATGGGACTCTGGGTCTAAGGCAGTTTTGGTTCCTTCTACTACTTTCCAGATGTCGCTCCATTGTGTTACTGAACTTTTCAGCTCTCTGAACCACTTGTTGGAGGTTGCCAGACATAGTACCTGACCCAAGTCAACTGAGGAGCACATTTGTCTTTTCAAAATGGATGTTGGGATTAGAAGCATGTGTAATGTTACCTATGATTTTTTTCTTTATGGAGTTACACACTGGCCAATCATCTGCTTTGACTTTGACCCTAAGATCACTTTATGGCTGAGGTTTTGTTTGTTACTGTTTTACATTTATATTGCGTGTGTGTGTGTGTGTGTGTGTGTGTGTGTGTGTGCGCGCGCGCATCTGTGCATGCCTGCCATGGTGTGCATGGAGCCAGAGGATGACTGGAAGAAGTTGGTTCTCTTCTACCTTATGGGTCCTGGGGACCAAATTCGCATACTTGGGTTTGGTGGCAAGTGGTCTCGCTAGCCTTGTTTTTTTTATTTTTGAGACAAAGTATCAGAAGTGCAGTCTGCTCTTGAGCTCCACATGTAGCAGAGGCTGGCTTTGAACTTCTGGTCCTTCTGCCTCCACTTCACTAGAACTCAACCCAAGAGCCAGCCGGAGAGCTGTTTCCCTCTGGTTTCCTTCCTATGGCTCTTTCAGTGTCAAGAGAATTCCACACTGAATTTGGTTCAGGAAAAAAATAGGCTTGAGCCCCAGATTCCTATGGTCCCCAGATTCCCATGGTCCCCAGCTGTGTGCTCCGAATAAACTACTTTAGTCTTAAGAGATCATCTGTTAAATCTGCATAATATCCCGTAGAGTGATTGGAAGGGTTAGGTTAGATAGTATATGAAAAGCTTTTAGTACTGTATTTGGTATATAATATTAAACACTGACATGTCATGCTTATTGTGTGATATACAGATAGAACTCCCAGTTAGAAATGAGGAATTTGAACCTGGTAGCCCATTCAACCTACTCACATTGCACAATTAGAGAATGGCAGAGCACTAGGGGTTAAATCCAGTTTAGGTCCAGAGCCCATGTCTTTGACTCCTATGGGTCACTCTCTCTCTCTCTTTTTTTTAATAGTAAATGTTTATTTCTTCTTTTTGGATTAGATGGAATGAGATTTGGAATGAGATAAGTACTCCAGGTCAGATAGTATTGGGGGCAGTGAGGGAGTTCAAAGGACATTTCAAATAGAAAAATGGAAGCATAGGAAAGGGCAAATTTTGCTACATAGGGTCTGTATGATATGCTGCTTTGAATGTTGACCTGACAAACTGGGTCTGTGTCGACGTATGTAAAGTGACAAGCCACCTGGGAAATGATATGGCCATTCTTTTGGAATGTTTCAGTCTCTTGACAGAAGGACTGAACTGAGGAGCAATTAGAATAAACAAGGTAAGGTGGAATGTTCTAGTATGAGTTTAGGAATGAAGTAATGAGCCGAGACAAAGAAATGCTTAGACAAAAGCGTGAGTCACAGATGCCACTGTGGCAGGATCCAGTGGCCTGCTGGAGAAGGGGGAAGTCACAAATGATTTCTTACGCTTGGTGACAAGGAGGGACAAACCCGGTGTCACTGGGAAGGGGTTCTGACAAAGGCGTTGTTTGGTGGATGGACGATTTCTGGTGTACGTGGGCAGCTGAGCATTTTTGGGCCAACTGAAGGGGGTTTTGTAGGTTAGTCTCAGGGGGAGAAAGAATGGAAGGGCCGAAGGGAGGAAAGGCAGAATTATTGGACCAGAGCTAGAATTTTCTCTTGAGCTATAAATGGTAATGGGGGATTAGAAGTTTCCGTGAGACCCGGGGATCAATCTGTTCCCCCAAATCTCCCACCAGTCTCTCTTATCCATCCTTTTCCTGAAGTCCAAACTTGGCTGAGAAGCAGCCCACCTTCCCCAGGGCGAGAGCCGGGAGCACATGTGACGGAAGAATAAAGGACCTCCTTACAGCTCTAGGAGTTGGAGTGAGAGGCCGGATAATAAATAATTGACACAGAATCCTCTGCTTGCTGGGTAGGGACTTAGAGCGAGTCGTATCTAGTTAAGAAAATGTGCATGACTTTTCTTACCCAGCCTGTCTATAACTGCAACCCATATTTAGTTTAAAAGGTTGATTTATAAGCTGGGGAATGGTGATGCACGCCTTCAGTCCCAGCACTTGGGAGGCAAAGTCAGTCGGATCTCTGTGAGTTCAATGCCAGCCTGGTTTACATAGGGAGGGAGCATTTTATTTTTATTTTTTTGAGACAGGGTTTCTCTGTTGTAACTCTGGCTCTCCTGGAACTCACTCTGTAGACGAGGCTGACCTCGAACTCACAGAGATCAGCCTGCCTCTGCCTCCCAAGTGCTGGGATTAAACGCATGCGCTGTTGCTGCTGCTGCCGCCGCCGCCGCCACCAGGCCAGGGAGCCCTTTTCTTAAAAAAAAAAAAAAAGTTGATTTATGCATCTGTATCTCACTAGATCACGAACTCTAAAACAACAAACAAAAAACTCCACCATCTTCGTTACTAAGGTGAACCCAATGCCCAGCGCTGCGCCTGGTTGCTCTCACTGACTGGTTCTCTTACTATCATCTCTGAGTACCGGGCCAGGCTCTGTCCCATACGTGGCGGATTCATTTACTCAACAAATATTTACTGAGCACGCACAGTGTGTGAGGCTCTGGGCCAAGTGCAAGAAACACAGATTTGAACAAGATCGGCAAGGTTTCTGCTCTCAAGGAGCTTACAGCTATAAGTGGTAGAGAGTCAAAATAAATAAATAAATAAAGTAACAAGAGCGTTCAGGCGGCGGGGCATGCCTCCAGAGCAAGGAGAGGGCGTGGTAGGGAGACTCGGGCATGGCCTTAGGTGCTGTAGCTTGGTGAGGCCTCCAGAATGCGGGGGAGAGTGGGTCACTGAAGGAAGAGGGAGGGTGAAAGCCGAGAAGATGAGATGACAGCGGTCAGTCAAAGGAGCCACATTTACTTTAAGTCCAAGGGACAGGTTTCGCTGGTGGGGTGTGGAGTGCTATATTTTCTCTCGGAATGACTCCTTTGGCTATTATGGGAACATGTGGTGAGGACAAGAAGAGGAGAGAGTTGGGATGGCCTAGGTGACACTTGGGAGGGTCTGGACCAGGTAGCAAGGGGTGGTGGTGGTGGAAAGAGGTGGAGGGAGAGCCAATGGGATGTGAGTGCAAGGGACAGAAAGGAACCTGTGAGCTGGAGGAGAAGCTCACTTGGTAGTGAACCAAGCTGGAGGAGAAGTTCACGAGCTTGCCCAGCGTAGCTCCCCAGCTTAAACTGGTCATGGTGGTGCAAGCCCGACACTCAGCCGCTCAAGGCAGGAGGATCTGAAGTTCAAAGCTGGACTTAGAAGACGGCTTAGCAGGTAAAGGTGCTTGCTGTGAAGCCTGACTACCTGAACCTAGAAAGACCATGCTGGAAGAGTACAGAGAAGTGCCTGAGACGGGCACCCCAACCTTAGGGACGCTGTGTGGAATCAACAGAATAGTTGAACTTGGCACGACAGCACACACTTGTGATCTGAGCACTTCAGAGACTGAGGCAGGAGGATCTGAGTTTGGGGCCATCTAGAGGAAACTCCTAAGGCGTTCAGTTCAGCATGGCGAGGAGGAGACATTCAGTGGCGGAGGCTGTAGCGAGACAAACAGGAGATGACAGGTCAGTGGAGAGGCCACCCTGCTAGGTTACATTTGGAAGGAGGATGAGCCATGGGAGATAAATGGAGACGGCCTCTCTAGGCTTGGAACAGGCAATCCAGGAACAGCCGGCGTCAGGATGGCTGGGGCGGAAGCGGAAGTGAGGAGTGCTCAGAGGCCAGAGGCAGCGCTATTCTCCTATGTCAGAGATGTCCCCTCGGATGAGAACGGAAAAGCAACATGGAGTCACCTAGGTTATGAGTACCTGGGGACAGAGAGTGAGACACCCCAAGTGCCCGCTTTGCTCCTCGAAGAAAACGGAAATGGAAAGACAGGGTCTGAGTGCAATGGCAGCTCTCGCGGGGGATGGGCTTAGGTTTTGCTGTTTTTTTTTTTTTTTTCATGCGAGAAATCTGGGGTTTAGTTATAGGCTTGAGGAAAAGGAGTGAAGGGGAGGTGGAGGGGCGATAGAAGAGGGGAGATTAATGATGGAGTAGGGTTCCTTCCGAGGAGCTGGCCAGAGGATGACTCTTGTCAGATGGGAACACGTCCAACGTTTAGCTGTGGTTGGGAGTGACGAGACAGGTGGGTAGAGACAGGTAAGGCTGACTGGGGGGTGGAGTGAGGTCAGGCAGTGCTGGCTAGAGGGCTCCTTCCTGATTGCCTTCATTTTTCTCCGGGAATAATTCCATCAGCTGCTGAGAGTGACTGGAGACCCAGCAGGAAGCATGTGGAAGGCTCCAGAGTGCAAATTTATATGAGCATCAATTTGTTTAATTCCTCCAGTAGCTTGGCATGATATCTTTCTGGGCACAGGAGCAGAAAAGTAGGTAGATGAATCCAGAGTAGCGCTGAAGTGTGGATGCAGCTGGGGACAAGGAAATTGGCCTTGGAAGGGATGCTATGACCAGTTGGGCACTGGAGCTAAATGACGCAGGGTGTAAAACAGACTTTGGTTGACAGACTAGGAGCAAATTCAAGAGGCTAAAGGCACCGTAGGAAGACAAGACAGGAAGAAAGGAGGGAGGGTGTTAGTGAATCCACATCAGAAAGAGGAGGTCCAGGTTCAGTTTCCAAGTCAGACTGGAGCTGAGGGGTAGGAAATTCCCAGGTACTGGGCCTTAGGTGCAGGTAGCTGGCTAGCGTGGAGATGTGTGTCAAAGAGCAGAGGAGAGCAGTTGATTGGTGGATAATATCTTCAGGCCAGTTTTGAAATCACTGACAGGGGAGACAAGGAAGCTAAATTCAGTGGAGTGACCAAGGGGTTAGGGGACAGAGACAGTGGGGGGAAAGGTGGCAGCTAAACACAGGAGCCGTTTTTTCATAGCCAGATGCCTTCTGAGCTGATAGAACTGAATTAAACTGAACCGAAGTGCTGTGTTAGTTCCGGTCAACACCAGCTGCTATTTTCTAGAAGAAAAAAAAAAGTGCAGGACAGGCGTTGAAACGGGCTGGGTAAGAAACTATACCGAAGAATCGAGGAGAGACCGAGGAGACCTGGGTGAACGTGGTCCTCTGAGTTCCAGCCAGCCCTCAGCTCTCCCCCAACGTCAGCCCTCCTCTTCCCTTCCCAAGCCACCAGTGACAGCTTTCTGCTCCAGGTCAATGTTCTGGCAGGAAAATATCAGCCATTCCTCTTGGGCTGGCATCGTTCCCAGGAGGAGCAAACGCCGAGGTTTTGAGAGAGGGAGCTGAAGGAAGCACATTCTGCACGTGGTTCTCTCCGGTGAGCAAGGGCTCATTAGCCCAAACCATCATCTTCCCAGGCTCCATTCTCAGACTTACTTAACAATAACCTGAGCTGGTCTCCACCCTCACAGCAGCCCGGGAGTACAAGTTGCTTCCTGCTCAGACAGAACCCACCCTAACCTCTAGTCCTTCTAGAATGTAGGTGCCATGCACACAATTTTTTGTTTTTTAAATCTGGCTTAAAAAAAACCAAAACAACTCACACCCTATTTAATTATTTGCTTATTTATTGTGTATGTGTGAATGTGTTTGCTTCTTGCTACGAGGTACATATGGATGTGGATGTCAGAGGACAAAGGATGGAAATCAGTTCTCTCCTTCCACTATGTGGGTCTCAGAGATTAGGCTCGGGTTGTCAGGATTGACAGCAAGTACATTTACCTGCTGAGCCCTCTCGTCTACCTTCTTTTTTCCCCCTCTGTCCTTTTTATTTTTAAGACAAGAAATCGCTATGCCAGTAGTTCTCAACCCGTGGGTCGTGTCCCCTTTGGGGGTTGAACAGCCCTTTCGCAGGAATCACCTAAGACCATCTGCATATCAGATGTTTACATTACAATTTGTAACAGTAGCAAAGGTACGGTTATGAAGTAGCAAGGAAAATAATTTTATGGTCGGGGTCACTCCAACATGAGGAACTGTATTTTGTTTGTTTTTTGTTTGTTTGTTTTGTTTTGTTTTTGGAGACAGGGCTTCTCAGTGTAATGCTGGCTGCTCTGGAACTGTAGACCAAGAGGGCCTCGAACTCAGAGATCTGCCAGCTTCTTCTGGGATTAAAGGTATGTACCACCACTGCCCCGCTGAGGAACCATATTAAAGGGTTGTAGCATTAGGAAGGTTGAAAACCACTGCTCTGTGTAGTGCTAGAACTTGCTATAGAGACTAGGCTGTCCTCAAACTCAGAGTTTGCCTCTGCCTCACAGTGCTTGGATTAAAGGTGTGCACCACCACACCTGGTCTACTTTTTTTTTTCCTCTTTGAGATGAGGTCTCCCTATGTACACCAGGCTAGCCTTGAACTCTCAGCTATCCTCTTGTCTCAGCCTCCCCAGTGCTAGCATTACAGGTCATCCACTGTACCCAGATTTGCACACTGATGCTTTTTCTTTTCTTCCTCTGTCCCTCTGCCTATGTCTGCCTGCCTTGCCATCGCTCCTGAGTGATGTGACTGCTCACAAGCACATTCCCTGTGTGCTGCTTTCCTGCCCTCCCATTTCACTCACCGTTTGGTAGTCAGTCTCCCTTACGGGTTCCTTCTCATTAACTCGATCTCTAAACGTTGGAAAGCCTGGCTCAGACTTGTTCTCCACCTCCTCTGTATCCACGGCCATTCCCTCTGTGATCACAGGCAGCCTTGTGAGTCTGGTCACGTGTGTTGAGATGGAAGAACTGAGGTCCCAACTCTCGTGGAACTGTCTCAGCTCTCAGGTGCTTCCCCTGAGTTCGCCAGTGTCTCCATTGGGACGACAAGGACTTTCGACAAGACGGTCACTCAAACTCTTGATCTAACATTGTAGCTTTCTTGAAAGAGGGCCCATCCACAAGTCATAGGAAAAATGTGCTTTCTCAGCACACAAAAGAGTATACACAGGCATGTTTTTCTGACCTTTGTATTGTCTCTGACTTTTTCAGTTGTCAGGGACAAAAACTCGGGACTGGCTGAAACAAGTAAGCCTGGGGAATGGCAACCATCTGGAAATTCAGGAGTAGAGTATCTTCTGGTCAGCTGGGATCAGGGCAGATTGGGCCAGGAAGACCATGCTTACTTCATCTACAGCTCCATTTCTCCTGTGTTGGTTCACTTTCTGACTGGCTGACCCCTGACTGTCCCAGAAGCATCAATATGGCCCCTGGCAACTTCTTCAGGGGGATTCTGGGACCCTTACATACAGTCTCATTGCTCAGGTCTGACTCAGAAACCCTTTCCTGCTCCAGTATCTGTGCTGGAGAATGGGAGGCAGATTGGCCAGGTCCTCCCTCCCCAAGGAGCTGAGGTGGTGGACAGCCTGACCGACACACAGGGAAAAACATGGCAGAAGTGCGGAGCTCAAAAGGAAATTCACAGAGTTCTATGCATTAAGCGTGTATGTGTGTGTAGGGTGCGTGTGGGGTGTATGGGGGGTGTGTGTGTTTGTAGGTGCATTGACACGTGTCTGCCATAGCACCCAAGTGGAAGTCAGAATTTTCTCCTTCTGCCATATGGATCTTGGAGATTGAACTCAGGTTGCCATATTTAGCAGTAAATGCCTTTATTACTGAGCCTTGTTTTGTTTTGTTTGGTTTGGTTTGGTTTGCTTTTGAGGCAGGTTCTCACTCTGTATTCCTGGCTGGCCTGAAACTTGCTATATAGACCAGAATGCCCTCAAACTCAGAGATCAGTCTGTCTCTGCCTCCCAATTTCTGAGCTTAAACGCATTGTACCACCAGGCACAGCCACTATTACCTTTGAAAGAGATAAAAATGTGTTGGGGAAACAAACGATTAAATTTCTGACTCTATCAATAAAGCACTTAGGGTTTTCTTCTGAACACATGAACCTCCATCCTTTGCTCCCCTTCCAAGTAACTGTTGAACCAAAGGATGTTTTGGCTTTCTACTCCTTTCCTGATACTTCACTATTAACCATAGTTGATAATTAACTAGAATGTAGGCTGCGGATGTAGCTCACTGTAAAATAAATAAATATTACTGACAACACACTACAGTTAGAAAAAGACTTCCAGACTCAATTTCATTTCACATAAGTGAAAAAGAAAGAAAGAAAGAAAGAAAGAAAGAAAGAAAGAAAGAAAGAAAGGAAGGAAGGAAGGAAGGAAGGAAGAAAGGAAGGAAGAAAGAAAAACAACCCTGAAATACCAACCACTGGCTTTTTCTTATCTGAGTGTTCCTAGGAACTGCAGGCTAGATTAGAGGCTGAACTAGACGATATCTGGGGCTGGGGAATGGCTCAGCAGGTAAGCACATTTGCTGTGCAAATTGTAAGGACCTGAGTTCAAACACCCAGGACCAACATCACACTTGGTGGGAGGTAGAGGCAGGAAGGTGGAGACAGGAAGATCTCTGGGGCTGCTGGCCATCAGCCCAGCCCCCAGATTCAATAAGAACCTGTTTAGTGAAAGATCCTGTTGCTAGGGAGTAAGGAGTACGTGGAGATAAAGCAGGACACCTAAGTTCCTCTTCTGATCTCTGCACACAATCCCGCCCACTCCCCACGCACCCACGCACACACACGCGCGTGCACACGCACAGAGGTGGGGGAAAGCAATCTCAGAGGAGGTCAGCTTGTGCCCCTCCCCTCAGGGGAGACAGTGGGGCTCCACATGTTTCAAATAGGTCTCATTTTGTCCCATTTTTATTCTCGCCCACGAGTAGCCCAGGCAGCCGCCCTTACTGGTTGCTCAGGTTGGACAGGGAGTGCGCTGGTTGCTGGTATGTTCCCTTAAAGCATCTTGGCAGCCGTCCTGGCAGTTTAGATCCTTGGATATCATGGGCTGGGCAGGTGGCTGTGCTTTATCAACAGGATGAGTCTTACAGGTGTTTCACAAGGCCCAGGAAGACGTCTGTTCCCTGACCCCCACCTTTCCCAATTCGGGGACTAAGGGGCATCTACATTCTCTCTTCTTCTCAGATGTGGCCCAATTAACCACCAAAGCTAGCCCTTTCTGCTGCAAGTGTACAGGATCCAAGGAGGTAAAAAAGTTGGATATTGCTGGTTTCTGCTTCTTTATTCACCTGGAAAATGGACTTGACATAGACCTGGCAGTCAGAGCCAGCCTGTGAACGCTGGCAGAGGTCCTTTCCACTGTTGGAGGCAGAATGATGTAATGGAAAGAGCTCAGGTCTGGGACACTAGTGGGCGGGCCCTTCTTAGCCACCACCTCCCTAGCCCTTTCCCTCTCTTTGCCTCAGTTCCCTTAACTTAAGAGGATTGGCCCAGATACTCCCAGAGCCATTTTCAAAGTTCACTATCCAGCTGCTGCTTCTGGGTTAGGTGGCTCAGATATTAGAAGGGTCTCTAGCTGTTTCGTTTTCCAGAAAGATCTCCATCTGACTTTACACCTTCCTGTTGCCCAAGTGTTTTATTTACTGTGGAAATTCCATTCGAAAGTACAGGGTTGTGATTGGAATTAAGAGTGGTCCCCAACTATGACTGTGCCAGGCAGTGTTCAAGAACCAACTAGCTACTAGCCCTAGCCAAGTTCTGTGGCTATGAAGTTAAGTACGATGGAGCCCCCCCCCCCCAATTTGAGATAACACAGCTGAGCCAAGGAGATTGATGGGTAAATCAGTCATTTCACTGTGCTGTGGTGTGGTGAGTACGCTATAGCACATTTATAAGGTGCGTGCAGAGAATGGCCACATAGACCCGGGGCGGGGTCCTCTATGGTCTCCTGGAGGAAGAGGCACTGAGGGACGAGTGGCAGCTACCTGAATGGAACCGGGATCGAATCTCTTAGACACATGCCACCTGCCATTCCACACAGTTCTTCCTTTAAGGACAGACCTTTCCCCCAGTGTCTAATAGTTATCCCTCGGGTCTGGAATGTGATCTGAACAGTGGACACAACACTGGAGCGCCCGGAGCAGATCTGGGGTAGTTGGAAAGTTGGATGGACTCCGCTTTTGACCCCGGAGGCAGAAGAACCATGGTCCCACAGCGTGACGTTTCATTCATCAGTGAGTAATGTTGGAAACCTGCATTCGGATCACACACGCACATCCCTTTACTCACACTGTCTCCTTTTTCTTTTCTGGTGCGTGGTGGGGGAAATGAGTTAGAGGGACCTAAAGGCCACCGGAGTCTGAGAAACCTCAGCAGTCGCGGCAGGCTTCTCGGAGAAGGTGCCCGGCAGGAAAGGCGAGGACTAGCTGAACTAGTTGGGTCGGCGCCTTGGCTTGAAGGGCCTCCTGGATCCCGGGCTGCGCTCGGCCGGCCGCGCCACCCTTCGCGCGTTCGACCTTTGTTCCTGCACTAACCTCCCACCAACCGGAGCGGAGTTATCACTTCCCCGTTTCTGCGCCGTGCGTGGCTCGCGGCTCGCCCTCGGCGCCTGCTTCTCCGGCCGCGCGGGGCGCGGGCGCATCCCGGGGCTGCGAAGCGTGCTGGGCCGCGCGGCCAGGCCCCGCCTCCGGTCCCGCAGTTCAAGTGCAGGCTCGGAGCGCAGAGCCCGGGAGCACCTCGGCGCGACTTGCGGGCTCCGAGGGAGCCTCCCCGCGCCTCGCCGGCTGGCGGGAGCGGACGCAGGCCGGCGCTGCCCGTTAGCAGCCGCGGCGGCAGGAGCCTCCTAATTACTCACCACGCTAATTGCCCAGCACTGAACTTCAGGAGCGGGTCCGGAGAGGAGCTCCGGGGCGCAGCGGAGGCAGACGCGTCTGGGGCCGGGTATTCCCGGCCCCGCCAGGGTTAAGTGCCCGCCGGTCCCCGGCTGGCGGCCAGCTCGCCTTCCGCGGGAGGCCGGAGTCACCGCCCGGGGACCGGGAGGTGCGCCCGGACCACACCGGACCCCCTCCCCCATCGCCGCCTCTAGGAGACGCAGAAAGTGGGGGCGCCAGCCTGGCGCAGGGGGCGGGCGCGGAAGCCAGAGGGGCTGCGGGGACACAGAGATGGCCGATGAGATCGACTGGCTGGACCTGCCAGGCCGGTGGACCTACGGAGTGGACCGCGGCGGGAGGATCTTCTTCATCAAGTACGTAGGGTTCTTCCTCGCCTCCCCCCTTCCCATTTTTTCTTTATAGTTGTCCGGCTTGGAAGGTGGCAGGGCTGGGGGGTCAGGCTGGAGGGTGGAGGGACGGTGGCTGACTAATAAGTTTATCACGGTACCTGTTTGAATGTGACTCCCGCCTTTTCCTCAATGGGTCAAAGTCCAGCTGAGGCTCGCAGGCTGCCTCCCCGGTGAGGCGGGGCGGGCAAGGCGTACTTGAGCCTCCTCCCCGACTGCCGCACCCCGCAGCTAGTTCTTTCAGCTCTGACAGTGAAAGGAGGCCAGGCGACTTCTTTCCTCCAGACTTGGGCAAAATGACAATGTATTAGGAGCCCCTGCCTCTGCCACCTGCTCAAAGCAGGACTCCAGTCCCCAGGACAACAGCTCCTCCCTCTGCCTGCTGCTTCCTTGGGTCTGTGGTCCTGAGAAGCCCAACGCTTGGAGCATTCTTCAGGAGAGGCTTTCTGCCCTCAGTGATAAATTAGCACCGTTCTATTAAGTTCATAAACCAAATGGCTGTGGCATAATCTCATTATAGCAAAGTGGCCCTGTTTGGCCTTTTTTTTGGCCGGCTTCTCTTACAGTCATCTTTTGCCAGAAAAGAAATCTCCCAATGATTAGCAAGTGTATATAGCACAGCAGTTTGGACTGTTCCCACATTTGACAAGCTTCCTCGTCCTCAGAGAACTTTAGAGCCGGGGAGAACATAGGAGCAGCTCTTGCCTTGTTTCCACGGGTCTGAAGAGACGCAAAGTATTGGTCTAAGATAGGACCACTTGTCAGTCATGGCGCCCTGTCCTAGCCTGAGCCCACTTTCTCCTTTGCAGGAGCGTGCCCTGTCCATGGTTTCTGTTTAACACTTGGTTAGCACTTTCTTCTCTCATTATCACAGCTATTTATCATAATTGATACTGAATGATATTGTCCTAGCAGGGACCTCACTGAAGTTCTTGGCCCTGGGTTAGGATCCGAAATAACAGAACTTCTCCAGGATTAAAATGAGAGTCCCTTGCCTCCGTGGTGTGAGACTTCAAAACCTTTAAGAATCGTCTAGGTTGAGTGTGGTTGAGTGTGACTGTGGTCCCAGCTGCTCAGGAGGCTGAGGCAGGGGGATCACTTGACCTAAGAGTTTGAGAGTAAGCTGGGCAACATAGTGAGCCTCTACCTAAAAAATAAATTAAAAAAAAATGGAAATAAGAAATCGTCCAAGGAGCTTACTGAAAAGACTGATTCTGGGCCGGGCATGGTGACACACACTGTCAATCCCAGCACTGTGGTGGCAGAGAAAAGCCGGTCCCTGGCTTCCAGGCCAGCCAAGGTTACAGTAAAACTGTCACCAAAAAAAAAAAAAAAAAAAAAGATTCCTAAGGTTCCCCCCTTACACACACACATACCCTGTTCCTATTCTGAGCAGAGACAACCTGATGGTCTAAACTCTCAAGAGTTCCTGGTGTGGTGACTCTGAGTTTTCTTTCCGGTCTCATCATAATCTTCCCTTTCTTCCCACAGTCCCACATTGAGCACCCACTCTTTCCTGAAACACAAAAATAAAAACAATAAGCTATGTGCTTTGCCTTTAAGGTGCTGGGAGAAAGCATGCGATAACAATATATCCAGAGAGGTATGTTCTTGCGTGGTGCTGCCTGTGGGACCCAGGGGAAAACTAAGTCTTTGAAGGGAGACTGGGGCAGCTACCCAAGGACTAAGCGCTGGACTGATGCTAAAGGGGAGGGATGTAGCCTTGGGCGGTGGGAGGTCTTGAAAGGAAGGCAGGGTGGACTTCAGCCAAAGGTACCTAGAACCCACTTGGGTCACAGTGGAGATACAGTGAAAACTTCGGGGTAGCAAGGAAAATAAGACATAAAAGCAGAAAAGGGCAGCGCGAGCAAGGCCCAATATGTTAGACAAGGGGTTGGGACTCTGCCCAGCAAGAGACAGAAAGCCACAGGAGACTTTACCCCAGGGCTTTACACTGTAGACTCTGCATCCAGATTCACCCTCTGGCATCTGTGAGGGCGGGAGGGAGCTCCAGAATAGGGTGCTGAGGTCCAAGGCAGCTTCTGGGCCTGATTTAAAGTGGGGAGAATGGAGATGAAAGGCTGGGAGAGAGTTAAGAGTTTCCCATGGCTGAATGTAGGGATGGGAAGGGGCATCTCACGTCTTACTTGAGTTTGATGGGGGTCAGGACTAGAAGAAGAGGAGCCCAGCGTGTGTGTGTGTATGTGTGTGTGTGTGTGTGTGTGTGATAAGTTCAGTGGTGAAATGTGGAACTTGAGGTCCCTCTGTGTCATCCAGAGGGTTGTATAGCAGCTGGCTACACCATCTGGCATTTGAGAGAAATCTGGGCTGACGGGGGTCCTTCCTACTAGGAGTTGCCCTTTGGGGACAGGACTTCCCAGAGTGTGAGCGAGGGGACAGGAAGATAGCCAGGCAGCATCAGTCTTTAAGGAGAAAGTAGAGAAAGATGGGCCAGCTTGGGAATGAGACCAAGGGGGACAAAGGTGAGCAGCACCAGGATTGGAGAAGTGAGAAGACAGGGAGCTTGAAAAGGGATAAGGAAGGAGTGGTCAGCAGTGGTCAATACAGCAGGAAAGCCAAAGGTTGGGAAGCGGCTACAGGACTTAGGAATGTGGGAGGGGTGTCCTTAATGCAAAGTAGGTTCAGGGGAGGCTGGGAAACAAAATCCAGAACAACAGGGATTGGTGAGCAGGAGGCCAGGAAGCAAGGAAAACTGTAGAGACTTGTTTCCGGAAGGGATGCTGGATGGGGGAGAATACAGAGAGGAGATTGGAGGGAGACAGGGAATTGTGCCTGTGTGAGACATGGACAGGGGTAGAGAGGAAGGTGCTGCTCCCCACTGGGATGCCGTTCATGATGCAGGCTGGGGTACTTGGTAGAATGAGGGTCTCTCAAAGATGGGCAAGAGTAGGGAGATAGCCCAAGCAGAGTGTTAGCCTCATCAGAGAGAAGGCTGCCCCTCCTCCAGCGCAGAGACAAGAATGGAAGGACAGGCAGGGAACTGAGGACGCTTGCAGGAAGGGTAGATATTCCGGGAATTTTCTTCAGTTAAGGGCTGTAGAGTGTAGTGTAGTAGGGTATGTAGGAGAGGCAGGCTGGGACTCAAGGCTGGTGGGAAGGCCCTAGACCTAGAGTGGACACCCACTGATGACCCTGACGAAGGACATAGTTCTGCCTGGACACTGGGTTTGTAGTGACATCAGCCTTCTCAGGTCTAGCTTCCCCATCAGTGCTAAGGTCAGGCAACCCCCAGTCGCCTTGTTCTGGGCCCGGCTGACAAGGAGAGGCAGGCGGTAGCAGATGATCAGAGGGAGCTAAAGGCTGTGGTGGAAAGTCACCCCGTGATGGGGATCTCCACGGCATCCAGGTAAGGTGGAGATGGAAGGGAAGTCTGAGGGAGAGGAACTGTGTGAGAGGAGGGAGGGTCAGGGCAGCATAAGAAGCTAAGGATTGGCTCCCCACCATTTGCATTCCTGGTCTTCCTCTCTGGATTCCAGCCAGCACCAAACCCAGACCCAAGGCCCCACTGTTACAGGCCATCTCCTACAGCACCCAGTGGCTCCAGAATGCAGAGGTCACTAGAAAATTGTGATTTTGTTTCTTCTCTGCTTGACAAAGGGGTGGGTCAGCTGGACAGTCTCTCTGTTCGGCAGGTGTCCAGCCTCAGAGAAAAATTAATGAAGTCAAAAGAAAAAGTAAAAGGTCACGGGTCCCCCCACTGCCCAGAAACGTTCCCAGCAGGGTTCGTATTGGCCCAAGCTGAGAACAACCTGTCCATACATCCATCACATGTCAGTTGACAGGCACGCTGGTACGTCCTTCATGAAATGCCACGAAGGGCTACTCATGAATTACTAACACGATAGTGTGGGAGGGAAAAAGGAAAGGGAAGGACAGAAAGGTCTGGCTTGTATGATTCCTTCTGTGTAAACTAGAAACTCTGGCTGATGTGTGTCCAAAGCAGATGGGTGTGGCTGGGGAGGGGGAAGATAGGAAGAGCGAGGAGCGCACACAGGGCAGAGTATGGGAGGCAGGAAGTACAAGGGGCACAGAGCTTGGGGGCTCATTTTGATTTGGTGGCAGTTTCCAAGGCGTTCTTCGTGTATATATCAGAGCATTCATTTATACACGCATGTCGCTCCTCATACGTCTTACTACGAGAAAAACCGAGTAGACTCTTTCCTCGTGGATCTTACACATGTCGGTTATTCCTGAGGCACTGAGTAGAGTCTTGTCTAAGCCCTTCCCTAGAGCCTGGGCTATTTGGGAGATCACCCCAAACCCCACCCCCACAACTCCTGGTCCTGAAACGGCTAAGACTGGCAGGCAGGAGCTGCATGTTGGGACGAATCTGGAAGAATTAGTATCCTTGGATGGTGGGGTTGAAGAAAACCTATGAACTCCTTTGTCTTCAGGTAAACAGTGTTGGGGAGCCCACTTCACTGGGTGTGAGATATTAGAATCAGGTTGGGGTTGGAGTGAGGGCCAGTCTGAGTCCCGGCGGCATCACCGCTTTCTGGTGTGACCTGGGCAAGTTACATAACTTCTCTGGAGCTTCATCATCTGTCTTTTTTTTTTTTTTTTTTTTTTTTTTTGCCTTTTTGGTACTAGGGATGGAGGCCAGGTCTTGTGCATGCAAGACCATTGATCTGTCCTCAATCCTTTTCTGTTACTATTATTTTTTGAGATAGCATCTCAAAATACTACGACCTGGAACTTACTATGTATTTCATACTGCCTCCAACTCACTGAGAGTGTCTGCCTCTGCCTCCCCAGTGCTGGGATTAAAGGCGCGCACCACCACACCCAACTTTCTCTCAGATTCTTACACGGAGGGAATGCTGTGAATGAAAATCTCTTAGCACTGCAGCGGTGCAGGATCTTCACGGTGACCGCCCTTTAGCCACCCAAGGAACTGCGTGCCAGAGGTCCTCACAGTCACCTTACAGAGGCCTCTTCAGTGAATTCTTCTCGCCCCACCGTGGGCAGGGGCATTCCGCCCACTGTGGTGACCCTGCACCTGCAGCCTACAGAGTCTGTCTTCCTGCTGCATCACAACTGTCTACGTGTGTCTGTTTTCCTGCGGGGCTGTGTATCTTCAAGGCCAGGGGTTAGAGTCTAATGATTAGGCGTTGCTCACCTCTGAAGCCTCAGAGTTGACTCTGTAGATATGAATGCAAATGAATGCACGGCAGGGTGGGCGTGGTCCTCTCAGGAGGTGAGGGCTCTGCTCCAGGAGTCTTCTGTGAACCTGACCCTTCCTTATTGGCTCTTCCATAGTGATGAGGAGAAGTCAACCAGTTGGGTGCACCCCGGTTCGAACTCACCCATCCAGAGTGGACACTGCTCCAGCCCAGGTAAGGAATTACCTGCCCCCTGCCTTTGCCATTGATGAGGAGACAATAACTTGAGATGGTCACAGCACCGCTTGCTCTAGACCTTTGACTTCTATCCTTTGCAGTGGGCAGGCCCACCCTAGCTTCTGGACGACCCCTGGGAAATAGAGCAGAACACCTCTAGGGGGCACATCTCTACCATTTGTATCAGGGACAGATTTTGGAGAACAGATCAACCTGAAGGTTGCCTCTAGCCCGAGCCTCCTGAGGCAGAGCCCAGCCCCAGTGCTGCATGTTAGGTTGGTGCTGCTTCATACAGCTGCCATTAGCTGTGTGCTAGCGAGCAATGGCAATAATGCTAGCCTACAGTGGCTGGAGGAATTTAATCCATTTAAATGCAAATAGCCCTTGGTGGCTGGTGGAACTCCTTCAGCTGGGGAGAAAAGAGGCCAAGGCTAACACTGGTTTCCTTCTTGCCCTCTTAGACCTCCCAGGATAGCGGGAAAGGTGGGATGTGTACAGGCCAATGACACACAAGAAACAGGCAGAGGAAGACACTAGGATCTTCACTAGGGGTGGTGAAGATCCTGGGAATCAGAAGCTCGGAGAGCTGCAGGTGAAGGAAAGGCCTTCCTCTAGGATGAGACGTCGGTGGGAAAGGGACATGAGCAGTATTGTGGGAAAGTCTCCTCCAGGCCCTTTCCAGCCTCCACCTGGCCAGACCAGCCTCGGTCACTCATGGGGCACAACGAGCTCTGCGGGACTGCCTGGGTTAAGGGTTTGACTTGTCCGGAGCCTCCTTCATTTAGAGCTGAAAGAGGCCTCAGGGATCATGGAGCCCAACGCTTGCATTTTAGGGGAGGAAAATGAAGAGCAGAGAGGAAGTACTTGGCTCAAGGCCACCTGGCTAATAATAAGTGAAGTGGGATCATGGCGAAACACACAGAGGTGCAGAGACCTGGTTCCAATGCGGCTCTCCTTGTGGTCGTCGGCAGGGTCTTTTTCTCTGGAACTTGGTTACGAGCCTTATGAGGTGGTAGGAAGCACCACACAAGAAAGTTGCTACCACAGGTGGGAAGGGGTTGTGCTCTTGCCATTGTCCCATCTCCAACTCAAGTGGGGCCCCTGACATCACGCGAGGCTGGTTTCTTCTGCCGGCTGGTTGTGCTGGTGCAAGGCCTCAGCAGCTCCAGTTGAGAGCAGCGATATCCTAGGTAGGACTTGGAAGGTTTTGAAGAGCCCAGTTTTGGTTGCAGCTGACTGGTTATCCAAGGCTGGGAAGGAGTTAAGACACCCCTGAAGCTTGCTGGGAGGGCAGCTGCCCGAGCGGGCACTCCGCCTGGACAGGAACATAAGCACTCTTGGTGTTGCCCAGGCAGAGAGGGCAGTGTGGAGGGAAGTTGCTAGAAAAGGCAGAGGACAGAAACCACACTGGCCTCTTTCCCAGCACATCACAGTAGCAGGATTATTTATGATTCTAACCCAATGGGGATCCCTCTACTCGGGGAGGCTGCCAACCCACACCCTTCTGAATGGGAGCGTCCTCCCACAGGGACAGAGGGGAACAAGTAGCATTTATGGAGCCACACAGAGGCAAGAGTGTAGGCTTTGGAGGTACCGACCATCACTCACGTCCCAGCCCAGACACTTCCTCTGTGACCTTACGCAGGTTGATTAACCTGTCTGGGCCTCAATGTCCTTCTTGATCGATACCCATTGCGTATTGTACATTAGATACACTAGTCGAGCTGTCACACGTGTCTGAGAAGGGACACTCCACTGAGTGGCAGCTGCTGAGATGGTATTCCTCTGGGCCAGTTCCTGGCAGGGGCAGGAGCTGAGCTCGGTTGCCTTGTTCTGCTGAAAGAGCAGCAAGGATGGATGTACAGGCCCTTCATAGTTGCAAGGGAATACAGTGATGGACCAGCCACGCAGGAACTCAGGCTTCGCTCTCTGAAGTGTGTAACCCGACGCAGGTGGTAAGACAGTGGGAGACTCAGATTAACAGAGGGTTGCTGTGTCCTGTAACCTCCTGCCCAAGGGCAGGTGTTTGGACTGACCTAAAGGGAATGCCCTCCTGCTTTCCAATATGCCAGCCAGGGGCTCCTGCTCCCTGTTGGAGGAATGATCTTCGCTAGCCCTGGCCGACGTAGATTCTCTTAATGTTCTCTCCCATGGGATGGGAGAATCTCTGTGCTGGGAAGGTGAGAGCTGGCCAGTGTATCTATTTTGGTAGAGTGAGCAGGTGTGCTGGATAGTTTTATGTCAACTTGACATAAGCTAGAGTCATCTGAGAGAAAGGAAACTCAATTAAGAAAATGCCTCCATGAGATGGGGCCATAGGCAAGCCTGTAGGGCACTTTCTTAAATAGTGATTGATATCAGAAGGTCCAGCCCATTGTGGGTGGAACCAGCCCTGGGCTGATGGTCCTGGTGGCTCTATAAGAAAGCAGGCTGAGCAAGCCACGATGAGCAAGCCAGTAAGCAGCACTCCTCCATGGCCTCTACGTCAGCGCCTGCCTCCAGGTTCCTGCCCTGTTTGAGTTCCTGTCTTGACTTCCTTTGATGATGAACGGTGATTTGGAAGTATAAGCCGGATAAACTCTTTTCTCCCCACGCTGCTTTGGTGGTGGTGTTACGTCGCAGCGGTAGTAACCGTAAGACAGCAGGTGAGCGGGGACCTAATGGGGCTCTCTGGATACGAAGGTGCTGTGTCCATAATGCCTCCTGGCTGAGGTCAACTTCCTCATAGATTCAGTCCTGTCACTCTGAGATCCTGCCATTGACCTCTTGGAACTTCTCTGTGGACACTTTTTTTTTTCCAGAGGTGCTATTGGAATTCAAAGGCCAGTTTCTGTTTTCTGTGACCTGTTCTCCAGGCCCTCAATGTCTTGTGGCAAAGCAGCAGTCTGGAGGTCCTAACCCTGGCCTGGGATTCAGAGACTGGTGTCCCAGTTAGATCTTGGGTGCAAAGGGCCTGTGAGTCCTGGATGAGTCACCTGCCCCTGGCACCCGATTTGACCTCTGTGATGAGAGCCTGAGGACCCTCGTAGGACAGGCATCTGTGCGTTCCCTGTGCCTCAGGGTCTGGCTCTGGACCTGGCCCAGTGCAGATGCTCAGAAAAGGTTTGTGGGATAAAGGAGGAATGCTATCAAGCAGCGACTGATCTTGTTATCTTGCTCTTTGACTTGCTCATTGCCGGAGGGACACTCCATGCAGTCATCTTTCTCCTCATCTCCTCTCCTCATCTCCTCATTTGATGACAACGTGGCTGCTAGAAATAATAGGTAAACAAAGATGCAGAAGATGCAGAGGCTGCTTGGACACTGCGGCTTGCCTTGGAGTTTTCCTGCCGTTCCAGGCCCCCAGCTCCTGGGTAGAGAGGAGACAGAGAAGCTGCATCCAGGGCTCCTCACCTTGTGGTTTTGCTTCCTTGCAGGTTTGCCTAAGGGCTGGGAGATGGATTCCACCCCAGAAGGAGCTGTATACTTCATCAAGTGAGTAGAGCGTTTCCTTTTTGACATCACCTTTGGTCTGGCTTTTGTCCCAGTCACAGATGACTCCTGAGGAGGGGTGGTTGCTAAAGGATCTGGTGTATTACCTAAGCTACAGCCACTGGTGTGTCTGGTGAGAAGCACCAGATAGCATGTGTCTGTTGGCCTAAGGTGACTAGTATCAGCCACAGAAAGGTTTCTGGAGTAGGGTCCACGGAGTGCTGGGCTGGCTTCAACCAGCAGGATGACTGCCTCGGCCCATGTGTAGGAGAGCCTGCCATAGGTGTACTAGGTTGAGTTGTGAAGTGGGGTGTGGAATGTTGAGGGGGGCGAGTTCTTGGAATGAAGCAGTCTCTTGTTCTCCTGCATGAGGGCCTTTGTGGCCCTTAGGGTGTGGGGTGTTCTCTTTCCTCTAAGGCAGTGGTTCTCAACCTTCCTAAAGCTGCGACCCTTTAATACAGTTCCACAGGTTGTGGTGACCCCCCAACTATAAAATTATTTCCGTTGCTACTTCCTAACTGTAATGTTGCTACTGTTACGAATTGCAATGTAAACATCTGATACGCAGAGGTCTTAGGTGACCCCTGTGAAAGGGTCGTTCGACCCCCAAAGGGGTCTGGACCCACAGGTTGAGAACCGCTGCTCTATGGGACTGGACAGGTCGTATGAGCAATGAGTCTTGACTTGGGTGGCCTAGGGCAGGCCTTGGGAAGCTGCCTGGCTAGAAGCTGGCAGGTAGAGAGTGCGACTCTTCCAGCCTTGGAGGTCCACATCCATACTCTTGGTTGGATTTATTTCCTTCTGCTGGAACTCAAAGTCTGTCTCTGTCTCTCTCCATCTCCCAGAAAGCTCAGTTCTAGCTTCCTGCCAGAAGTGAAACTCTCTGTGCCCAAGCCTGTGGGCTTCTTGCCCGAACCACCCCTTTATTCTACAACCATGAAAGAGTCCCGATGCCCACTGCCCTGGCGCTGAAATAGTGGCTATGCCACAGATAGCCATAGCTTCTCAAGAGGAAGGAGCCAATCTTAGCTCTCCTTTGTTTGAAATCCTCATCTCTGTTAGGGACTGGGTCTGGTTGTGCAGGCCTGTAATCTTAGCTACTAGGAGACAGAGGCAGGAGGATCCCAAGTTAAAGGCCCATAATAGTGAGTTCTAGGCCAGCCTGGGTAACTTAGGAAGACCCCCCCATCTCAAAATATAAAGTAAAAACAGTCTGGAGATATAACTCAGTGGTGAGCACTTGCTTAGCATTTGTGGGGTCCAGTACTCCTCTTCCTAATAGTAATAATTAATAATAATAATAATAATAAAACAATTAAAAGAAAAGTTCATCCCTAAGAACAATTAGGTGTCATCTTTCTTTTTTAGTCCCTGCCTCAGAATGAGCCAGCATGGACATCAGCTTGGTTATTAAATCATATATATATATATATGATTTACTTTATATGGATGGGTGTATCTGTGCACCACATGCATGCAGTGCCACCAGAGGCCACATCTCCCAGGAGAGATATATCCCTCAGTACTGGATGGTTGTGAGCTACCATGTGGGTGCTGGGAATCAAACCTGGGTCCTCTGAAAGAGCAGTCAGTGCTCCTAACTGCTGAGCCACCTCTCCACCTCCACCCCCCTTTTTGAGACAGAATTTCATTCTTTAGCCCTGACTGGTCTGGAACTTGATACGTAGATCAGGCTGGCTTTCATGGAGTTCCACCTGCCTTCTAAATTCTGGAATTA
Organism: Cricetomys ansorgei; assembly: GCA_026225945.1. NCBI lineage: Eukaryota > Metazoa > Chordata > Mammalia > Rodentia > Nesomyidae > Cricetomys > Cricetomys ansorgei. Next base: position 4,076,092 of record JAMJFZ010001789.1, read on the forward strand.
AAGGCACACCCTACCCTGGTCTGCAGTGTTAACTTTATTTTTAAAGAAAAAAAAAAAACCCAAAATGAGGTGTTTTTGCACATGACCTGTTTGGAAACGGCTCTGTAGTCACGTGACTCCACAGCGGAGCGCTCCTTAAAGGGCGCGCCCAGCCCTTGCTTCGCTGAAGCGTTTTCTGCATTTCTCATCCTTATGCACCTCATCTTAATACTTTTTGGTAAACTTCAGCTGCCGAGTTTGCTTAGTGAACACTCCCATGTTGTTTCATCTCCCCCATCCTTCAAATTTATCACCCAGCAGTTAAGAGCACTTGCTGCTGCTCCTCCAGAGGACCCAAGGTTAATTCCTAGCACCCACATGGCAGCTCACAACTGCCTGAAACCCCAGCTCCGGGGTCCTCTCTGTGGGCACACACCCATACACAGACACAATTTAAAATAATAAAAATAAGTGTAAAAAATTTACCACCTGAGATGGGGTGGCCTGCCCACCTCGTTGACCTTCTCTCGCACAACTGTCCTATGCTGATATTCTTCACCTTTCTTCCCCTCCCTCGGGTCAAACCTAGACTCACCGAAGGACCTTTGCATGTGCTGTGGCGGATACCTGGAGCACTTTCTCTTCCTCCTATATTCAGGTACCTGGCTTCTACTTGTCGACTGGTTCTTTGTGGAACCCGTGTGAGGCACAGCACCACCCAGCCGCCCAGTCAGTTTCTTTACTTTTTGATAGTATTCTATTGCTGGGTAATCACTGGGAACAGCTTCTGCTTAATTTCTTTTCTACTGTCTTAGACTCTTTCCCGTACATGATAGAGACCCAGTATTTACCAAAATGGGTGGGTAGGTGGATGGAAAAAACATGGCATATAAATAAGAACACAATTAATTACTGCTCCGGCTACGGCCTGGAACTTTCTCCAGAGACCCTGCATTCCGTGTGTGCCGATGTGAATCAGGGTCTCTGTATCCCTCTTATCAGCAGCAGCAGCAGCAGCACAGAGGAGAGCTTTCCCTTTCCTCCCCTGCCCTCCGCATGGGTCCGTCACCCCTCTTGTCTCAAAGGAAGCCTGGAACCCAGCATCCCTGAGGGCACAGCCCAAGTTCATCCCACCTAGACCTTTCAGTAGCTCCTCTGTTCATCTTGCCTCTGTGTCAGGAGGACGCAAGAGTGTTTTTCCTCCAGAGTACAAGGTGTTCGTTTCGTTCTCTGCTATGACCCTTCCATGTTCCCATCACCCACAGGGGAAGGCCTGAATTTCTCTTTCCAGCATTTTCAGGGCTCACAGACCATGCTCAGCTCTGTCCCTCTCAGCCCAGCCACCCAGTGTGCTCCTCACTCTCCTCTAGCCATACCAAGTTTCTGGGGTTCCCCTTTCCACTGGAGGAAGCCCTGTGCATGTTGCTCCCTCCACCTGTGAGGACCGGTCCCCACGTCCCTCCTACATTCTCCCCTCTATGGGGAAGCTCGTGGGCATCACAATTGTTTATTTCTACAGATGCCGGTTTTCCTCCGTCAGCAATTCTCCATCCCCTAGCATGCACCCAAGTCTGCGGAGGGCTTTTGAAATCTAGATAGCTGCCCCTTCCCCATAGTTCCTGACTCAGAGGGTCTAGACTTCTCAAGTTGAAAAGGCTCCCAGCTGATGGGGCTTTGCTGTTCGGGGACTATGTTGAGAACCATGGGTTGAGGACTCCTCAAGGGGCAGGGGTAACATAGGGAAGCCTATGAAGCCTGGAAAGAGGTAATATTGTTTCTTTGTGTATTATAATGAAAGTGTCCACAGCCCACGACAGCAGTAGCCACTCTCAGAGCTCAGGGCTTTAGACATTATCTCGTTCACTCTCTTGCTAAGTGTTTCAGCAAATAATAGGAAAACTGAGATGTCTAGAAGCGTACAGAAACCCAACCTGGGAGACAGTTGCTCTGGGTGATTTCACTGCTGTGCTCTTCCCATGATGCCCCAGCTGCCCTCAGCATCCCTGCTACCCAGGGCTTCATATCCCTCCCTGAATGAGCACACCAATGAATGAATGACTCCTAACACCTTATTTTGCACGAACAATCAGTTCTCACCAATGCTTCTGGCATTCATTTGGGAGGCAAAGTAGAAACCGTGAGGATGCCAGACATAGACCCCACAAAGTAATTTTTAAAAGTCAGATATCTGAACAATTCGGGGAGGTGTTTCTTCTAGCACGGGGAGTCACATTTCAAGGAGCAAATGCTGACATTCGCTGGGCTGGGTATTTAACAAGTTTGATAGCTGTATCTCATTAAGCCCTTACCTTCATGGTATTTGGGAGGCAGGAAGTGTCATTTGCCAGGAAGGGAGGGGATGTGAGAAGAGGAAAAAAGCAAATAGGGAGGTGGCTAGAGCTCACTGTGGGCTCCTGTGCACTTACTACACAAATCCACAGGAGGGTAGCAGTGCGCATACGGTCCACAGGCCAGGCCTTCAAAGGGAGCTGTTGGGTGGTGACCCACTGTGTCACCTGCCAGGAACTGAGGGCCATCTTGACCATCTCTTACTGCAGTTCTGTCACTGTGGGTCTGGTGGACTTCTGAGACGAATGAGCCAGCTATGTAAAAGCAGTTCCTAGCCAATAGGAACTCTGGCCCTGGTCTCCTGCTTCTAGCACAGTCTGCTGTGGAACCTGTCTCTTCTGTTTTCTAGTGCCTCTCCCTTCAGGGCAGGAGACTCAGCAGAGAAGCAGCCTAAAGAGTCACATCCTGATAACCCCTGTTTCTCCTCCACCCTGGGAGCCCCACCCAAGCCCAGCTTTACTTCCTGTTCTGGTCTGAATACTTGCTGCAGGAAGGTGCCAAGTGGGCAGCTGGACACCTACTTGGACCTCTGGTGCATCTAGGAGCTGCTTAGGGCATTCCTGAGGGCATCTCTGAGAAGCAGAGATGCAGAAGCCAAGGCTCCACCCACAGATGTTCAAGAGCTGGTGAAGCCCAGGAAGTTTCCTAGAGGCTGTGCAGGTTGCCAAGAGTCCAGACAGACCTTCAATGTGTAGGTCCCCAGAGGAGGCACTCTAGGCCCTAAGGTAGAGCCACCAAGAACTGTTCTACTGTCCTTTGGACAGGATAGAGGAAAGAAGCCACAGGACAACAAATTCTGGTATAATGGATCTATCAGTTCTGCCCCAAGAAAGGCAAGTGTCTCTCAAGACAGGAAGGGATGAAAGATAAGGAGGAAAAGCAAAGAGTGGTCTGAGATGCAGACAGACCTCATTTACAGATGAGGAAAACTGAGGCTCAGAAGTCAAGTGCCCAGTTCAAGGGTGCTGCATTAGTTAGGGATGGAGCTGACCCTGAAATCCGAGTCATCTGACACCCTCACCATCAAGGTGGTGTGGTCTGGGTGAAGGAGGCCAGGATGGGCAAGGTCTCTGGGTGAAGTGTGGGCACTGAGGGGCAGCTAGCCCATCAGTTCAGTGACCACCAGGACCATGTGGGGAGTGGAGAGACTGATGATCTTTGCAGGGCTGAAGAGTGAGGGGTGAGTGAGAAGGGAGGGGGGCTTGGACCTGGAGCAGGTAGGCAGGACCGCACAAGCACTATCATTGGGGAGCCTCCTTCCTGGGGCCGCCTCCTCAGCCTTTCCCAGAAGCAGTTTGCTTCTCGACTGGGCTAACAGAGGGAAGATTTAGATTTGGCAAAGAGTGCTTGATGTCTCAGCTCTACCTCCTCCATTCCGCCGGCCCCATAAGCCCTTGTACATCTTCCGTTTTGCTCCCCAGCAGGAAGGCACCGTGCCCAACCCAATCATCCATTTGACTTCTCATACACCCCCCCCCCCCCCGAGCCTCTGTGTCCTCTAGAACCAGCCACTCTTCTGGCTCAGGCTTCTGGGTGAACCAGGACCATGTCTGGAGCTCTTGTCCTCTGTCTGCCAAAGAGGAAACCCGCCCAGCAGGCCTGTCTGTTGGCTGCCCTCTCCATTTGCTGGAGAATTGTGTAGTTTGAGGATTGGGGTCCTTGTCTCCATTCTCTTCTCGAATATTGGAATCTCTCTCCCAACCTACTTTAATCCATCAACTTCTCAAGGCCAGAGATTCCCCAAGAGCCCCTCATTTCTGGCTGCCTAGAAGCTGACTTTGCCCCACCTGTACAAGGCATCCTTGCCAAATCCTGGAGAGCTGGGTAGGTGAACTGGGCCTGGCACTGGGCCCTTACATCTTCCCTGCCCCTTTAGCTGAGAGGCTTTCCCAGAGTCATTGAGGACCAGCCTGGTAGCTCATCTAGCCTGGGGGCGGGGAGGGGGCAGGGTGGAGAGGGGTAGAGCCCTCCCAACAGGGTTGCTGTGGGCTGACCCACTCCGGCCAGGGTGAAGACTGTCCCTTAAGTACCTTCCCAGGCCCCTGACTTATCAAATCTCCCCCATATCTCCACTCCCCTAATCTATCTATATCTTCCTGGGTGCTGGGAGGGAAGCGTTCTCTTGTGCCTTCTAAAGCAGATTCTTTTTTAAGAAAAGTACTCCAGGTGGCAAAAATGGTGCTTACGCTGGGCTGCTCATACTCTGTGGTGAGGCTCACGCAGGTCTGAGAGGGGAGGGGTGGCTTTTTTGCTTTGGTTTTCTTTTGAGACAAAGTCTCATGTAGCCCAGGCTGACCTCGAACTCATTAAGTAGCCAAAGGTAGCTTTAAGCTTCTGATCCTCTTGCCTGTAGCACATTTTGTGGGTGTTCTGGACAAGAACTCAACCAACTGAGCCAAAATCCTCCGCCCAGGCTGCTTTTTTTAATCTCAAGTCAGTCTATTAGCAAATGATGTTAGAATTATCATATGGGTGGGGCCTGGCAGGTACTCCTCATTTAATTCCTGCTTCTTGGAATATTTCTGTGCTCAGAAGGGACCTTAGTAGTATGGTCTCCAGCTTTGGGTCCAAGGTGTAGCTGAGACACAAACCTTGGAAGTTAAGGGCAAATCCCTCTCACTCCTTTCCGATCCTGGTTATGAATCCAAGGTTTTCATTGCCTTTATCCATTGCCACAGAGAGTCTACTTCCCCAGAGAGATGTGAAAGGAAGGAAACTGAGGCACAGTAGAGGAGAGAGGAGGGCGAGGCCGCTGAAATGAGAAATGAGGCTATAGCCTATTGTTTAAAGCTCCCTGCCTCTTGTCCATTAATGGAGCAGAGCACAGGTGTGGAGGGCGTGGGCGGGGGAGGGGAGGTTTGGCTAGCATCCTCATCTATGGTCACTGGAGACCAGTCTGGGTTAAAGACTAGGAAATCCTCCTGTTTTTTGTTTTTGTTTTTTTAATGGGTCCCAATCTCCTAATGTTTTTCCTTTAAATTCGTTGTGTTGGGGGATGTAGGAGTGTCAGGATTCCAGCAAAGCCCTTCTTATATCCGAGAATAAAATGTCTTTCTGTAAGGGGACAGTCACAGAGACAAAAGGTCATCCCTAGGCAGGCTGGGTGAGCCCACCATAGTGCTAAGACCCCTGGGGAAAAATGTCTAGCTTTCTGCGGACTCCTGGGGGAGGTCTCTGAAAATTCTGCTTACCCATCTGCAGGTCCGCATGCCCTCTGGGGGGCAGCCTTGCCCTGGCTGTGGGAGGCCGGGGAGGCTGTGCCCACTCAACCCCTTCTTCTCTGCGGGGAGGGCTACAAGGGTGGTTAGCAGCTTGTCACTGGTGTGGATGGAGTTAAACCTTTCCGGGGACTATTTACTCCTGATCCTAAGTGACAGCTTGGGGAGGGAGAGTCACGTGGTCCTGAAATCCCCACGGAGCCGATGGAGCATGCCCAGCTGCTTCTGCCTGGGAAAGGTGCTGGATCCTGCAGTAACCACAACAGCATCCTCTCCCCGGAGCCAGGGACCTGCCAGCGGGAAGGATGACTGATTAGATCAGATTAGATCCAGTGCCCCGCTCTTCCGAAGGGGTCCCCAGGGGCGGGGAAGGAGGACCCCAGCTGGCCCGAGCTGGGGGAGGGGTGCCTCCAGAACCACACTTAGCTCTTCCAGCGCGGGATCACACCTCCGAGGCCCAGCCGGTGAGTCCGTTTAGGTGCAGCAGATCTAGGAGGTGGGAGGAAGGAGGCTGGGCCGGCAGCCGGTGTTGGCTGCTCAGGCCAGGGTTGCGAGCACTGCAATGAACTGTCTTCTTCATCCTCAGTTTTGGCAGCCTTACTTGGGGACCATGGATGCTGAGAATGCTAATTATAGCCTTTCTGTGACCTCACCCCCTCCAGAATCCCCAGGAAAGGCCGGCACCATTTCAGTTGATTACATTTGAATTGCGTCCCTGGGTGAGAGCAGCTTTGGGGCTTCCAACCTCCAAAGTCCAGCTCCACCCTACCTTTAATCTTGTAGGAAGGAGAGATGGAAGGCTCCAGGGGTCAGGTTTAGGTCGGTGGAGGCTCTCCTTCCTCAGTGGGAGGGGTCAGAGGCGCTTGGTTTTTTAAGGGGCACCTGCGGTTCAGTGGGTAGCTACTGAAGGGTATGTGGGCAGGGGTTGACGAGGAGAGAAGGAACAGGCAGTGTTGGTGATGGAGAAGCAAGCTGCTGCTGTTTAGAGCCCTGGGACTGGGCTATTGTGTGAGGAGTCTAGGGATGAAGTGGCCAGAGACCGGCAAGGGAGGGGGAGGGGCGAGGAAGGGGAAGAAGGAGGAGGGAGAAGCGGCTACTGGGAGATGCCCCTTGAGACTGCAGACAAGTCAGGCTGAGAGAGTGAGAGGTGGGAGACTCTGGATGCTGGGAGAGGCGGACTAGCATTGTGGGAGGAGGGGAACGGGGGGGAGCGAGAAGGGCATGGCCTCCAGTGAGTGTCCTGATAGGTGATGGCCTTCAGGACTAGGCAGCTCGTCCCAAGTCCCTCTAGACCTCTCGCTCTCCATCTGGCATCTCCAGTGGCTGGCGCACTCAGCCGCGAGTCTCCAGCATGCGTGGGCGGAGCCCCGATTGGCACGCCTCTGCCGGAGCCCCTGTCCAGATGGCTGCAGGGCACTGCAGGTGCAGGCCCAGTCCCCAAGCCCGGGCCTCCGAGCCCTGAGAAAGTGGGCAGGGTTCTATGGCTGCAGCAGTCCAGTTGCAGCATCCACCTCTGGGCAGCTGCGGTTTACCCTAGGCAAGAGCCGAGCCCATCCTGTGGGCGGAGAGGGGTGGGCGGGTGTCAGAGAGCGGTGGCCAGGGTCGGGGGGGGGGGGGTGGGGTGGCGAGTGGGGCAGTGCTCCCAGAGCGGTGGCTAGAGCACCCGGCACCTGCACAGTCGCCGGGCTTTCCTTGCAGAAAGGAGCGGGGTTCTGTGTCTCCGCATAACCGCGCAGGTTGCTGGGCCGCAGATATGAATTATTAAAAGCTCTTGGTTTCCCCATCGGCGGCGAGGTGATAAACGTGTTAGCGCCGTGTGTAATTAATCCTGGTGGCGTGCTGCGCGGGATGGAGACAAAGGGACCTCCCTCCCCCCAATTCGGCGGCTTTTCCTTTTTCACAGGAAGGCTATGGTGCAGGACGCATTACATAGATAATTACATTTAGTGTGTCTGCCTGGATGATTGAGTTGGATTCTTCCTGCTCGGTGCAAATGAAGTAATTACTGAGGAAATCGAGGAGCCCGGCGTCTGCCCTGCCTGAGCTGCCATCACAACCCCCTCCCCTCCTCTAGGCCCAGTGGCGCCCAGGGGTAGGCTCAGCAGAGGCTTTCTCAGCTCCCAGGGCTGACCTGGACTGCACCAGAGACAAGGGTGAGGGATCACTGGGAGCTGGCCAGGCTGTGGTTGACGCGCCTGTTCTCACTGCCTGTTAAGCAGCCCATTTGATGATCACTGGACATCCGCTTGGCCCCAGGGGCAGGGCAGGGGGAAGGTGGCTGGGTTAGTGAGAGCTTGGCCTGCTGAACAAGGCCTGGGCAGGAGGTTGACAAAGCTTACATGAGCCTTCCTTCCTCTAGTAATAATGCTCTCAGAACCAAACTTCTTTTGGGAGTAAGTGGTGAGTTGTGAAGTTGTGTGTATGCCTGCAAAACCTACCACTGCAGGTAGACTGTATCCCTGCCCCTGGCGTTCCTTAGACTCTCTCAGCCTCTGCCTCTCTGCAAGTCCTTCCGAGCCCTAGGACAGCCTTCCTTGGGGAAATCCCGGGGACCCAGGCTCCTTACCACACAACAGCTTCCCGCAGGGTGGGAACATTCTCTCCTGAGTCAAACCCTGAATTCCATCCTTTGGTTCTGGTCCTTTGAAGCTTCACAAAGCATGCAGCCTTCTCTTTCACACGGGGATTTGAAAAAAAAAATAAAAGTGTTTCTTTTGAAAACGCTGTTTATAGTTTGCATGTAGGTGCAGTGCATTTTACAGAGCCATTTAGGTTGTCAGCTTTATTTTCCTCTTACAAATAAACACAATATGTGCATTTTTGTTCTTGAGGGTCCTTCCCTGCTCCCCTCACATTTGGGATTTTTTTCCCGGTAGGATGAACCTCAAGACACAAAATTGATATGATGGTCTATACTTCAGAATTTCTATTCTGCATTAAAATAGTTATTAAACACAGAAGCATGAAAAGAGATTTGGGGTATCTAATTCAAACATTTTGGTTGATATATCTTTTTAGAATTCATTCACAAACATATGAGTAGATTTGTTGTGACAACACATATATATACCATAGAAATGTTTTGTTTGTTTGTTTTTTGTTTTGAGACAGTGTCTCACTGTGGGGGCCTGGCTGGCCTGGAACTTGCTATATAAACCAGACTGGCCTCAAACCCATAGATATTCATCTGCCTCCTAAGCTGGAATTAGAAATATGTTCTAATATGCCTGAACCATTAAGATTTTGAGCCAGTTGTATATTATTGTCATATAAGCATTCTTCATGTTATTTTTATTTTTTATTTTTTTACAATTTTTGAAGTGGTTTCCTAGTATTTCATCACATGCTTGTTCTAATTTTTTAACCTTTATGTTAGAGTAGCTATTTCAAATTTTTCACCTTTTATAAGCAATGATACAACAAATATATTCTAATCATTACATATATCAGTGATTCCCCCCACTCCCCTCCTTGGATTACATTTCTAAAAATAAAATTGCTGCATATTTAAAACATTTGTACAAAATTTGCCAAATTCTATATTCAAGAGCTCTGATTTCCATTCCTAGCAGCTGTGTATAAGAATGCATTTTGTATGGCTGGGAAGATGGCTCGGTGGTTAAGAGCTCTTTCAGAGGACTGGCGTCAGTTCCCAGCACTGACCCCAGATGTCATAGCCACCTGTGACTCCAGGGCTCCAGGAGCATCTGACCGCCTCTGACCTCCAAAAGCACCTGCACTCACAGGCACATACCCAGTGCCCCCCTCCACGTCCCATTTAAAAAAATTAATAAAACAACTTAAAAAAATGTATTTCCCATAGCAATGGAGACGGCTCACTCAGTAAAGTGTTTGCTGTGCAAAGCATGCGGGCTCATCACTATGGGCATCAGCACTGGGGAGACAAGAGGACCCTTGGGGCTTGTTGACCAGCAAGTCTAGCTGAATCCATGAGCTCCAGAATTGGTGGAGAGCAGTAGAGGAAGACACCCAACATTGGCCTCCAGCCTCCACATTCTCGCATACACAGATATGAGTGCGCGCGCGCACGCGCACACACACACACACACACACACACACACACACAATTTTACGGTATGACCACCAGCATATAAATTATAACTCCTTTCATGGCGTTAATTTGCTTTTCTTCACTGTTTCAACTCCTTTGATAAGTAGTAAGATCTAGTATTTTGTTGGTGTTTTTTGTGCAATCACTCAAAAGCCAGAAGGATGTGCTGTTGGTAATGCAGTTGGGACAGTTGGTATGAGATGACCCGTTTATCTCTGTAGACTTGTAAACATTGCTCCTGATTGTATAGATTCAGGTAGCGTGGAGGCAGCTGTGCTGGTAGGATAAATGGTCATCGCCCCAGGCTGTAGGGCTGTACATAATTCCTGGTTTCATTTGTGCCTTCCCGGGATTGACCGGGAGCTCCACTCACTCTTCAGGGAACTAACTAGAGTGCTTGGTGAAGGTGAGGCCCTCCTCAGCGCTGAAGTCACTGTCTACCCAGTCTGACTCATCTCTACCTGAGAAGATCATGCATCTCTAATTGCAAATGCCAATTTGCTTCTAATTAGTCAAAGGCTTGCAATTAGCCTGTTAAGTTCAACCCTGCTCTGGATGGTGAGGTCATTTTCTTGCTTGTTTCCCGGGTCACCATGAGCATCAGTGGCTGTCTGGAGACTGCAGTCAGCCTGCTTGCCTCACCTGAATCTGGGGTTACCTCACTGCAGATATGAAAGGGCAGCAGTGGGGACCCAAAAGCTGTTTGGGCGCGTGATGGACGGGAGTGTGGTGGTGGGCGCGGTACTCAGAGGTTTGCCAGAATCACAAGTGAGGCATAGAACCCAGGTTCCCTCTTACTCCAACTCTCTTGACAGTCTCTCTTCACCTCTAAGACAGGAGTCATCCACTGTGGACTGGAAGGTCCTAGGTTGCAAAAAATGTCTTTTGTTTGTTTTGTTTCAATATAGGGTCCCACTATATTTCGAAAACATAATTTTATAATTCACAGTCTTATAAGGGAGCAGGCAGGTCAGTAAATGATTATTCTGAGTAAAACATACACACACACACACACACACACACACACACACACACATATATACACACACACACACACATACACACACACACACACACACACACACACATATACACACACAAACACACACACACATACACACACACACACACACATACACATACACACACATATACACACACACACACATACACACACACACACACACACACACACATACACACACATATACACACACACACACACACACACATATTGCCTGTCCCAGAAAGAGGTTCTCCTGTTTGGTGACCCTAACAGGAAAAGATTTTCCCAGATAGAGATTCGGGATCTCATTACCTTGGGAAATTTCTTAAATTCTCTGGGTTTTAGAGAATGTTGAGGTGTTGGTATACACCTCTAGCCCCAACACTCAGGAGGCTAAGGCAGGAGGATCTCAAGTTCTAGGCCATCCTGTACTACAAACCAAGATGCTACCTCCAAAACACAAAACAAGGCCGAGTGGGGTGGGGGACGCCTTTAATCCCAGCTCTCGGGAGGCAGAGGCAGGTTGATCTCTGTGGATTCAAGGCCAGCCTGATCTACAGAGTGAGTTCCAGGACAGCCAGGGCTACAACAGAGAAACCCTGTCATGAAAAACCATACCAAACCAACCAACCAAACAACCAAACAACAACAAAAACCCCACAAAACAAAACAAAACAACAATAACAACAAAACCCCCTCCAAGTCTCAGTTCTCTAAATAGCTGTGTAAGAACACTAAAGTCTTCTTCACAGAGGTGAGGATAAAGTATAGTGTGAATAAAATATCTGCCTCTGAATAGCCATTTAATGTTCAAAATGTCTTCTTATAGCCAAGCCAGGTGAGGCTGGCTGGAGAAGGGCAGAGTAAGCAGCTCAGGGGATTCCAGGATGCCAGTCCGTACCTCCATCTTAGCTCTGTGACCATGCACAAGTCCCTTGACTTCTCTAAGTTTTGGTGGCTCTCTCTGCAAAGAGAGATAACGGTGCTTGTATGGATCAATCGAGACACTTTAGACAAGGCACCTAGCGCATGCCCAGCATAGTAAGAACTAAAAAGTTATTGTGTCTTTGTCACCACCATGTTTCGTGAAGAGACAGCATGTGCGTGTAGAGACACATATATTGCGTGTATGCTGACTTCCAGATATGCTCATAGGGGAGAAGGGTGAGAGATCCTGAGATAGGCTGAGTGACAGCCAGAGGCTACTCAGTCTGAGAGACTGTTAATAATAAGGGTGACAGTAACTCTGAAAAAGGTTTTGAGTGGCTGCGAGTGGCTGGCTCAGCCAGCAAAGGAGTTTGCTCCTAAGCTAAAGAATCTCAGTTCCATACCTGGGACCCATGTGGCGGAAGGAGAGAACTCCTGCAAGTTGTCTACTAGCTTCTGCCTGTGTACTGTGACATGTGTACACACACACACACACACACACACACACACACACACACACACGTAAAAGGTTGGTTGGCAGTGCTCTACATAGAGAGTTCCAGGGTAGGCAGGACTACATAGAGCAGTAGTTCTCAACCTGTGGGTTGAGACCCCTTTGGGGGATGGAACAAGCTTTTCACAGGGGTCACCTAAGACTATCTGCATAGCAGATGTTTACATTATGATTCATAACAATAGCAAAATTACACTTATGAAGTAGCAATGAGAATAATTTTATGGTGGGTGGTCGTCACATTGGGAGCTGTATTAAAGGATCGCAGCATTAGGAAAGTTGAGAATTACTGCCATAGAGAGACCAAAAACAAACAGACAGACAGACAGACAGCAAGGTTGGCTGGGAGGATGGGGTTTGGGTGACAGAACTAGGGAGGTCAGCATGTGGTTCATGCTCCTCACTGGAGGAGGCTGCTTTGTGGGAAACAGAGGTCCCAGACAGCAGGAACTTAATTCCCTCTGGCATGTAGGCCTCCAGCCTGGGCCAGTCCTGCCAGCAATATCCCAGCTGCTCTGCAGCCTGGTTGGTCCCCTGACCTTCCTATGCAAGGCAGTCTGGTGGCCATGCTGGGTTGCCACGGTAACTGGCAGCCTCCCAGCTGAGTTGCCTGGGCAACCAGTTAGCTAGAATTTGAGGGAGGGGGTGCTGAGCTGGGGGGAAAATCAACCTCAAAAGAGATGGAGAAGGATCGGGTGGGACAAAGAGGAAGAAGTGTATGTGCTCCCAGCCTGGCTCTCTGAAGGGAACTTCAGGGGATTCGGAAACCCAGAGAAAGGCAGGACAAGATGCTGTGCTGGTTTACCCCCACGTGTATGTTTGCAGTTGTGTAAGTTTCCTGGCATGAACCCTGCAAACACAGGCCTCGGTCCTCTCTTCTCTGTAAGCAGAGTTTCCTCATCTGTAAAGCAGAGAGACGGATGTGGATTTTCTCCACCAGCCTGGTGCTTGGTGGGTCCCCTCTTCCTCCGCCTTGATTTTCTCTTTGGTGGATGCTTTCCAGGCTGTCAACTGCCTTCGTGACCCTAGCCCAGTTTGTTGTCAGGGGCCTGGGGTCGGGACTGGAACTTAAAGATGTGACTCAACCTCTAAGGAGTTTATCATCCCAATCTGTTGAGGGCTGAGAGCAAATCACAAAGAAGTGTGAAAGGTGAGGGGAACAGGCGTGCTTTCTATCCTGCTCCGGTAACAAGTGTGTTACCTTACTTACCACAGCTTCCTGCTATATTCCAGGAAGGCTCCCCCAACCTTCTAAATATAGCCTTGACCCTGTGCTTGATTTCACACCCACTGGTGAGTCACCACAAGGGAGTTTGAGAAACACTGAGAGAATGTAAGAACCCCAGGCTTTCTCTTATGTTTTACACTGAATATTTCCTGCTGGAACCTTGAAGTTCCTACCTGGAAGGCTCAGAGGTCACACTACTTGTTAGGGTCACAGAGTCAGGGACTCAACAGAGGTTCACAGTCTGTTCTTTGTCTAATGAGTCTGTTGTTCTCAGCTATGCTTGCTCTTTCTTTTTCTTTTCTTCCTTCCTTCTTTCCTTCTTTCCTTCCTTCCTTCCTTTCTTTCTTTCTTTCTTTCTTTCTTTCTTTCTTTCTTTCTTTCTTTCTTTCTTTCTTTCTTTCTTTCTTTCTTTTTCTTTCTCTCTCTTTCTTCTCTTTCTTTCTTTCTTTCTTTCTTTCTTTCTTTCTTTCTTTCTTTCTTTCTTTCTTTCTTTCTTTCTTTCTTTCCCCTCTTTCTTTCTTTTCCCTCCCTCTCTCCCTTCCTCCTTTCCTCCCTTCCTCCCTTCCTTCTTTCTTTCCTTCCTTGAAATGGGGGTCTCACTATGTAGCCCAGGCTGGCCTTGAACTCACAGAGGTTTGCTTAACTCTGCCTCCCAAAGGCTGGAATTAAAGGTGTAGGCCACCACACACAGTGGTAGATTCCTTTTATTTTAATCAATCAATTAATTAATTAATTAATTTTTGTTTTTTTTGAGACAGAGTTTCTCTGTTGTAACTCTGGCTGTCCTGGAACTCACTCTGTAGACCAGGCTGGCCTTGAACTCACAGAGATCCGTCTCCGTCTGCCTCCCGAGTGCTGGAACTAAAGGTGTGCCCGGCAGATTCTTTTTATTTCAGAGAGATATTTGTCTTGTCATTTCAACATGGAGGACCTGGAGCATATCCAGCACTGGGGTGATTTCTGTCTGCTGTCTTGGGGTCTGAAGGGATGGGTTGAGGAATGATGCATGCAGAGGAGGCTGATCTGAAGTAATCTGGGTCTTCTTGTGTGAGGGGAGTCAACTGGGGAAGGAAAGTAGCAGGGGTGGCCTTGTGCAGTGAACCCTCCTAACAGGCTCTTCTACTTGCTAAGTTCAGTTGAGTGTAATGGAGGGCAGATTCTCTGTTTTTGGAGTGTCCAGCCTTTGGGAGATGTTTCTGACAGGAAAGGCTTAAACCTGTTCCTAGAGAAACAACATGGTAGTGACCAGCAGGAGGCTGCAGGGATCCATCACGGGCCAGGTTCTATGGGAGATCTCAGAGCCCAGAGGCTGAAGTTAACAGGGGCCGGAGGGACAGGGGCCCAAGAGGCTCTGGAATACTCAGGCAGAATGCTGGCCCAGCTCACCTGGAGAAATTCATACCGCCAGCCTCCACCTTGAACTGTGTGAGCTTTGTGAACTGTCTGTTGCTCAGTCTCTCTGACCACCTCTCCTTCCAGGGGGAGGGTATCCCTCAAAGGGTGGGTGGTGCTCTCCCTGCCTTTCCACAGGAACTTTGCCCTTTGTAAACAGAGTAGGCCCCAGCGTTTGCAGCTGAGACATCTCCTTACCGTTTGGGTGTATTCCCCTTTATAGCCCCAACTGCCAGCCTTGCAGCCTGGACGGGGTTGGGTGGGGCTTGGGCCTCAGCAATGTCTGTATCAGCGCAGGTTTCTTGTTAATGTGCTCAGTACCCACACACCACAGATTTGAATGGCATGCCGGACTTCGTAGGGATTCGGATTCACAGGGATAGGATTCTTGACCTAAACAACTTACGAGAGGATGGCTTTATTCTGTCTCATCATGGTTTCAAAAAAGTTTCACTCCGTCATGATGGGGAGGGTGTGAGAAAACCAAGCATGGTGGGAAGAGGGAGGGGCAGGGGAGAGAGAGAGAGAGAAAGAGAGGGAGGATATGTCTTCCCTTTTAGGAAACTTCCTTCGTTTCCTTCTCCTTCTCTCTTTTTTTTTATTTTATCTTATTTTTTTATTTTAAGCCAGGGTCTCATAGAACTCAGGCAGGTCAGAAAACAGGTGTGAGCCACCATGGCAGGCCCATCCAGTCTATGAGATGGCACCACTTACATTCATGTGGTTCTCTCCCCTTCGTTAATCCTTCCTTCCATTTTGTCTGCCTGCCTTAAAAACCAAAAACAAACAATAAACAAACAAACAAAAAAATGGCCCTGTGGATCCCAGGCTGCCCAGGAATTTCATAGTAGCTGAGGACAATTTGAATTTCTGAGATTCCTTTCTGGACTTCCTGAGTTTTGGAGTTACTGGTTTGCATCACCACACCCGTCATGGGGTGGCAGCTCCTGTAGCAGCCATACCTTCTTTTTGCAGCAAGGCCTTAGGATCTTCATTTATACCCAGAATAGTCACTGGACTGCAACTAGCACAGCAGGCTTGACTCAGCTTCTGCTTTTCAGTACTCGGCTCCTATACCTTTCTGCTCCTCCCGGTTAGCCTGCAGGCCTGGTGAGATGGTTCAGTGGGTAAGGACACTGCCACCCAGATAGCCTTCGGTCACTGCCACTCTCCCTGTGTATGTTTAGATGTAAGCGTGGATAATGCCTAGGAGTGTCTGGTGGCTGACAACCCAGAGCCTTGGTCAACACTGAGGTCAAGGGACTCTTGAGAGAAAGGAGGTTTCTTTGTAGTGGCTTCCATGGGCTGGAGAGGCCAGCCCCCAGGAGGGGAAGCAGAGCATCCAGCGGGAGGAGTAAGGACAGGGGGAGCCATGGCTGCTCTGTTCTAGGTGTTGAGAGAGTTATTCTTCCATGGGCCATGTCTGGAAGGGTGAACCTATGCACCGTGCGCATGGATTCTGAGGGAACAAGATAGAGAGCATTCAAGAGCTGTTTTATTATTTTGAAGAGAACAGGACAAAGAGGGAGCCTCTAAGATGGAAAACACAGGTGTCTCTTAGTGGGGGGCAACAGTGCTGACTGATAAGGGAGGCCTGGCATGCAGAGGCAGAGCTGAGCTCCGATGCCTTTGGACAGGCTGTGCCCCGTTCAGCTATTCTGGCTTTTATATTAGGGAAGTCCCACTGCGAGCTCCTGGTGAGCCTCGGTAGTGAGTCTGAGACTTAGAGAGTCTAGACCACAGAAAGGACCTTTTCCCATCTGGATGGAAAACATTTGAATTGGGCCCTGCATCTTCTGAATCCCATGTCAGAACCAAGGCCGAAGTCATCAGCCCACGCTCATTAAGCTAAGCTGTCTCTTTACAAGTGACCTTTTCTTGGCCGAAATAGCTGGTTTGAATAGTTGGTTGTTCTGAAATATTCCACTGACGTGGAGTTTTCTATCTGATCAGTTTGTATCTCCCATAGCAACCTGCATGATCTTTCTATGTAAGTGGTCTTGAGAGGTACTTTCCCCCAACTTCTCTAGCCTTGGGGATGGGGGTAAATACAGTGATAGGGTGAAGGAATCCTAGATAGGACTCTGCTCTCAACAAACACCTCTTCCTGAGCTGACATTTTGGATACTTAACCCCTCTTCTGACCCAGAGCCAGGACCCCCTGTTCCTTTTATTGGCTGAAGGTTTGCAAGGTGGGGCTGGAGCCCATCTTATTCTTCACCTTCCCTGTGGAGACACTCACTCCTAGGTGCTTAGATAAAGTACAAAATCTTTAATAATTTTTTTGAGACAAGGTCTCACGTAACCCGGACTAGCCTCAAACTTGCTATTTAGCTAAGGATGACCTTGAACTTCTGACTATCTTACCTCCCAAGGATGCACCGCCACACCTGGTTTATGTGGTGTTAGGCATGGAAGATAGGGCTTTGTGCAAGGTAGACAAACACTGCCAGCTGAGCCACATCTTCAGCCCTTTCAGACTCTTCGTAATTGGTTGCATATATTATCTTTAAGATATATATTTCTCTGAGAAGGCACACGCTATTTTGAGGCAGCTGTGAATAGTTTATCACTCTGGTAAGAACCTCCTGAGATAGTGGGTCAGGAGAACAAGGAACTTTGAGGAGCCATCTGGATATTTCCCACAATCCTCCCTTTGGCTCACTTTACTGACATCCTGGCCAAATTTATGTCTGGCCATTGCTGTCTCTGTTTCTCATCATCATGCACCAAACGGCATCAATGGGCACGTCTGGACTTGATGCAATTCACTGTAAGCGCTGTGCTTCAAGAGTCACAGTCTGTTTCTCTGGGCAGAAAGGTCAAGACCAGAGTGGGATTTAATTTCAGCCCTGGATGTTGTCAGCCAGCCCCTACTTGAGTATCCCCATGGGGCTTTGCCGAATCACTTTGGACAGCTTCTGCTTGGGTCCTTCTTTGATGACAAATTTGACTTTTCTTTTGTTGAATTTCACATGTTGGTTCTAGTCCAGTGTCCTAACTCTCCCGGGCTTCCTGTGTGTCATCATTACAAGAGGCAGAAAAAGTATCCATAGAGCCTATGACTCAGTGGAAAAGATATAATCTCTGGTATCTGTCTGCTTGGGATTGCACCTGGCTCTATACTTACCAACTGTGCTGGCTAGTTTTATGTCAGCTACTCACGAGCTAGAGTCATCTGGGAAAAAGGAACCTCGATTGAGAATAACACTCTGATAAAACTGGACTGTGGACAAGCCTCTGGTGCATTTCCTTAAATAGGGATGATGGGGGATAGCCTTGCTTATTATGGGCAGTGCTACTCCTGACCTGGTGGTCCTGGGTGCCATAAGAAAGCAGACTGAGCAAGCTGTGAGGAGCAAGCCAGTAAGCAGCACCCCTCCATGGACTATGTCTGCATCAGTTCACGCTTCCAGGTTCCTGCCTTGGGTTCCTACCCAGACTTCCCTTTGATGATGACTCTAATGTGGAACTGTGGAAGCCCTCTCTTCCCCAGTTTGCTTTTGGTGATGGCATTTTCTCCCAGCAATAGAAACCCTAATGAAGACACTAGCTACGATCTTCGTTTTAGTTCTTAACTTCTTTAAGCCTCAGTTCACCTATCTGCAAAATGTAGGTGGTGGTAGAACCTACTTGTTGAGTTAAAGTAACTAATACATGCAAAAAAGTTAGAACAGTACTTGGGATAGATGGGCAACTTAGTACATGGTATCTTTTACTCTTCTCTTGAAATAAGTACTGTAGCATTGAATACAGTAGCTCCAATAGGTTCTGTTCCACAAGGCTCTGATACCTTCCAGTTTAACAATGTATTTCTGTTATACTAGACTAAGTTTGCAGATTACTAGTGTTTATATTGAACTTATTGTACTGAAACCCACCCCTGCCCCCCAAGTTATTTTCCCATGGAGAGCTGTTAGGCTTAGGTCTCCCCTATCCTATATAAAAGACATGATCCAAATTTGAGGAAAGTTCAGTATCAAAGGGAGCCCAAAGCAGCCCTTTCTGTTGGTTCCAAATGCACAATCCCCTCTCTGATGCCCTTGAGTCCTTTATATGGTGTCATCCTGCTATCTGAAATTCTGTTGGGGAAATCTCTGGCCCTGCAGTGATCCAAGCTAAAATTCTGCTCCCTCAGGCTTTTCTCTTTTTAGAGGGTCTCCTTCATTTTTCTTCCACTCAGTCAGTGAGTCTGCTTCTCCACTGAGCTGAGCATGAGCTGTTGGGAGTTTCCTCACCTCCTGTTGGCTCTCTTCTACCTTGAAGTTTCCAGGCTCCTGGGGAAGGGACACAGGTGCTGCAAGCATCTTCATTGTGCCCTGTAGACCTCTGTGGCTCAGCAGGACCTGAGTCACCTGGGAGCTTGTCTGGAACTCAGGATCTGAGGCCTCCCGTCAACAAGATCCCCAGGTGATTCTTAGGGTGCATCAGATCTGGGAAGCATGGCATTAATTCTCAATTTGTAATTGAGGGGGGGAGGGGTCCTAGCTTCTAAGGTCATTCTCTCTCTGCATGTGTCTCTCTCTGTGTCTGTGTCTGTCTGTGCCTGTCTGTCTTTCTGTCTCTCTGTCTCTCTGTCTCTCTTTCTGTGTCTCTGTCTGTCTGTCTCTCTCTCTCTCTCTCAGTGCTGTACATGGAGCCTAGGGAGGCAAATGCTCTGGTCAAGTCTCTGGGGACAGACATAAAACTGTTTTCAAAATATTTGGTGACAAATATTTCCTGTTTAGTTCTTGGTTATGAACACCTATAATCCTAGCATTTGGGAGAATGAGGCAGGAGGATCATGACTTTGAGGACAGCTGTGGTTTTATAGTGAGACTCTGCTTCAAAACTAAACCAAAACAAACAAAATGCAGAACCAACCACAAAGCAGACTCATCAGTCTCATGCTCTGTGTAGATGCTGCTCTGTTATCCTGGTTTTATTGACAGTATGCTTGTGAGCCCAGTGCAGACCTCAGACTCACAAGTACAGTAGGCGTCTTTTGCATCTTCTGTGCTGATTTCGCATTGCTATTGAATTTCATTTCGTCGATGTTAAGCTGATATTTCAGAACATGGATTCTTGTTCTGCCATAGTGAGCTGCCATCCCTCTCAGCTTTGTCATGCCTTCTAAGCAGATGTCAGGTATGGTGGCATAGACACTTGAAAGAATTTGGTTGGTCCACAGCGGGAAACTAGGCATCCACATTTTATAAAAGTACTCTGAGTAGTTCTCATGTGAAGCCAGGATGGAGACCCACTGGACCAGCATGGTCTGAGAAGCATAATCCTGGGTCTCAGGCATCCTGGTGACCTGGACATATCTAAGGCCTCTTGTCCTGTGGCCTGCATCTTGGAGTCTGGTCTGTCGTAAGAACAGGGGCCTGCTGGCTGATGCAGAATCATGGTTGGCACAGGGCATGTCAGGCAGGACTGTAGGGACCTCTGTCTTTGGTGTATCCCTTAGGAGAGCATGAGCAGAGACCTGAGGAAGATGTCGGATGGTGTCTTGCTCCGTTGCACTCTACCTACTCCATTTAGTTGCAGCTTCTCACTGAACTTGGAGCTAGGATGGCAGCTTCTCTGCTCCCCTACCCGTGATTTTTTTAGGTGGATGCTGGAGATTTGAACTCAGGTCCTCCTGTTTATGCAACAAGTACTTGTCCAATATCTTCCCAGCCCCAAAGTACTGTCAAGGCAATGGTTTTCTTTTTTTCCCTGGCAGTATTGGGGATTGAACCTAGGGCCTCATGCCTGCTGAGCAAACACTTTGCCACTGAGCTGCAGCAGCAGCAAGGGGGTGTCTCCTACCAGCTGCTTGCTGACCTGTCCTCCACTGGACGAAAGGATCAGCTTTGACTTCTGGACATGAATGTCTTCTCTGTGTTTCTGAGCTTGCTGCTTAAGAAAAACTGGTCACAAATCAGTGTAATTTCTGCTTGTGGACTCAGGCTGGCTGGCTACTTATCTGGTTTCCCTTTTTGCCATTCGTCTCTCTCCAGAGGCTCCTCTGAGGCCTCCTCTAGACTTACTTTACCTGGACGGCCTCCCACAGGCCAGGGGCTGCTGCTATGGACACAAATATATGCAGTGCCCTTGAACTTGGCTTCTATTTACTCAGTGTGGCTCATCTGAATTACCTTGAGCATCCTTTCGGATGGTACCCAGGATGCATATTACTGGTTCTTATCTACTTCCTCCCACAGTTGCTGCTGGGTCCCCGTGTCTCTGCAGTGGGCTTGTTAATTGGTGCTTCAGCTGGCTGATTGACTGTAATGGGGGTGAACATTTATTTACCCCAGCAGCCGCCTCTCAGACAGCTGTTAATTGCAGGCATGAGAGAGACAATAATTATGGGATAATGTGTGGCTTTTGTGTGAGGCCTTCTCTTTGCACGTGTCAGCAAACACTGGTGGGTTTGTTTTCTAACATTTGACTCCCCTGCTGAGGAGATGCTGTGGCCCCTCCCCCACTCACATCCCCTTCATCCTGCACTCCCCTCACGCTTGCAGCCCTTCCCTTCCCCCTGCCTTGGGCCTGGGATTTTAACCAAGTTCCCTGGGTGACAAAGTGTTTGCACTGGGTGCCTTTAATCCCAGCAGTTGGTAGGAAGGGGCAGGTGGATGTCTGAGTCTGTGGCCAGCTTGGGAACAGAGCTGGTTCCAGGATAGCCAGGGCTATTACATGGAAACCCTGACTCAAAACACCAAACACCGAAACAAACAAACGAGAAAACAGAGAGAGTTTTCAAATCTCCAGAAACCTTGTCTCTTTCTGCTTCCTATTACACAGCTAGGACCCCATTTTTAGAATTCGTAGTGACCGACTCATTGGTTGAGATGGAACGGCGCTATGTGGCCACTTGAACTCCTGGGCTCAAAAGATCCTTCTGCCTCAGCCTCTCTGTAGCTGGGAGTGTTGGCAAATGCTACTTTTTTGGGTTGGACGGTATTGAGGATAGAACCAGAGCCTTACACACGCTAGGCAAACACTACCACCAAGCTACACCCCCTAAAGTGGTGCTTTTTAAGAAATGGCGGTTGAGGCGGGCATGGTGACATACGCCTTCTCTCAGCACTCTGGAGGCAGAGGCGGGTGGGTCTCTGTGTGTCTGAGGCGACCCTGGTCTATATAGCGGGTTCTGGGACAGCCAGAGCTAAATAATAATAATAATAATAATAATAATAATAATAATAATAATAATAATAATAGAGACCCTGTCTCAAAATTTTCATAAAACTCAAAGAGGGTGAGGTAGACTTAATCAGCTTTGTCAGAGACTTGGGTATCTGTCCCATGCTTCCTTCTGACTTTTGTTAATGTCTTTTTTACACATTTATAGTTAGTGAGCAGCTGCTGTTTCCTCCTGGGTTTCTTTTGTTTGATGGTCGTTTTATGGAAACACTCCCATAGTTTATAAGTTTGCCTTCTCAAATAATCTTAAATAATTCTGCCACATTATTGCCTTACTCACCACAAAGAATTTGGGTTGGGTCTGGCAAGATGGCTGGATATGCACATGAAGAGACATTCTATTAGCAGGGGGTGTGGGGCGGGGGAGGACAGGGCCAGGCAGGGTTCTGGGTCATGTTTAATCTATCGTGGTAAAGATACCTGCTGCTGACAAGCCTGGCGCACGAATTTCATTCCTGAGAACTTCATGGTGAAAGGAGAGAACCAGCTCCTACATGTCCTCTGATCTACACACACACACACACACACAGACACACACAGACACACACAGACACACACATTCTCTCTCTCTCTCACACACACACATACACACAAGCATACACCACACACAATTAATTAATTAGTTATTTAATTAAGGTTTAAATTTTTGTTTTGTTTTTTTCTTTGAGACAGGTTCTCACTATGTGGCCCTGGTTGTCCTGGAACTCACTCTGTAGACCAGGCTGGCCTCGAAAGCACAGAGATCCGCCTGTGTCTGCCTCCTGAGTGCTCCATGCCCAGCTGAATGCTTTAAAGTTTTTTAAAAAAGAATCTGGATCCTTTCCACTTTGTCGCTGTTATAAATAACTCTGTTCCAAGAAGCTTTATACATGGCAACTTTCCCCATTATCTCCCCGGGGGTGAATTGTGTTATAGAGCATATTGATCTGGCACTACCTCTGAAAGAGTTGAGGAGAGTGGAGAGCTGGAGCCAGAGTTCCCTCCTCCCTTCCCTTCTCCTCCCCATCTCCACTACAGAGTTTTCTGATGCCCTCCTCCCTGCTCCCAGCACATAGCCGCTCTCCTCTTCCCCTCGGGGCGCACCCATATGTAGGGCGGGCTTAGTTCTGATTAGCTGTTGCCACATAGCGGACAACCCGACACATGGTAGTTTCAGAGCAACGGCACATCACTGTCTTTAGGTCAATGGGCCACGTGCATGGCTCTTGCTTGAGTTTTCTAATGTCCTTGTTATCATCTGAAGGCTCCCGTGGATAGATACACAGAGAGACTCCCCATGTGGCTAGCAGGGGTTCTAGCTGACATTTAGGATATGGGCCTGTCGTTCTGGATCCTGGAGACGGAGAAAGTCATTTGCTTTTGAGAGGCAGTGTCTCTTCGAGCGATCTGGGCTACAGTGGAGCTCAGCGGTAGAGCACTTGCCTAGCATTGTGAGGCCCGGGTTCATTTCCCAGCACTGTGAAATGTGCGTGGACACACACACACACACACACACACACACACACACAGAGAGAGAGAGAGAGAGAGAGAGAGAGAGAGAGAGAGAGAGAGGGAACAAAACACATTCCAAGACACCCAAGTGGAAACTTCAAGGTTTGATATACCCTTTTATCTCAGCCACACTGTGCCATATTTCTTATATTCTGTCAAACTGACCACCCAGATGCAAAAAACAAGGCATGATGGACCCCACCTTGCAATGTGAGGTGCACCAAAGGGCCGAGAGCCATCTGTGACCCTCCACACTTGCAGACTGAGGCATGATTGGCTAGTATCTTATGAATTCTTCCTGAGTCCACCTGTGAGAAGCCCCGCCCCTTCCCTCCTGACCGCCCCTGCTGCAGAACCTCCTTTGCTCTGAAGTCACATGAGAGTCATATGGGCTCTCTGGGCCCTTCCCTGGCTGCCCACAGTAGCCGGGCTCTGCTCTGTATCCTGTCCAGGCTCTCTAGATTCCACAGCTGTGTCTTTGTTCACCTTGTCCCCATGGCTCTTGCCACGTGCCACCAACATTCAGTTATTCCTGGGCTGGGCCTGCTAAGTTATAAACTCCCGAAGGCAAGAACTCTGCTGGATTCTCGTTAAATTCTAGACCCCACCCTAAAGCCTAGTAAAGTGCTTGGCGTATAAATAAGGACTTCCATAAATTCCACTTCCTTGCCCCCTTTTCAAACATTTGGCGTTCCTCTGTGTGTTGACGGGAGCGCATTGTCTTGGCGAGGAGCAGCAGTTGGAAGACAACAGACAGCCTGGTCGCTTGCTGTGTGCGCTTACCAGTGCTCGCTGGGAGCTTTACATTATTATCTGAACTGTTACCACAATTTGGGACATACGTGACAGTTATCCATGTTGTACAGATGATGATGCTGAGAATTAGAGACGTGACATCACCTGTACGAGGTGACATGGTTGAGTCCCATGGTGGGAAAGTCATAGAATCATGATTCAAAGCTAGGTATCTGGGACCACAGGACACGTGTTCGCTCCTGTACAGTTAGCCTCCTGGAACCTCAGGTTCCCCATCTATAGATCAGAGAAGATAAGTCCTATGGGATAGGGTGGTTTGGATGGAAGGGAGACATGCCTCTAGTTGGGGCTTCCCACACATTGCCTACTTGCCATGATGTCTTCTTCTTAAGCTCTGATGATGTTCTGCACATCTGTCATCATAGCTTGGGGCAAGGTTGGAGACTTGTCCTCAGCATCCTTGTTGTGAAAGTGGTTCATCAACTCATGTGTCTACATACGCCTTCCATGAAGCCCGGGGGTAGAGTGGAATGGTCTCACGTTCCTTGTGTTCCCCCAGAGATACCCATCTTCTCTGTCACCGCAGAACAGCTGAGCCGGGGAGTTCTACCCTCTCACATGGATTGCTTTTGTTTGTTCTTTTAAAATTAATTCCAGCAAGAGCTCATTAATGTTCTTCCCTCATCCTCATCTTTATGCATGCACGCTCGCCCTGCCTCTCAGTTCTATTCCTGTCTGTCTGTCTCTCTGTGTGTGCTGAAGCACCCGGGGGACCCCATTCCAAGCGTCTGTGCTGTGTGGGGACACACTGGCTGAGCCAGGACTCAGGCCGGCAAGGTGACGCAGCTGATGGGAGGTGTTTTCTTGGTAGGACTGGCGAGGCATAAAAGTTGCATCTTCTGTTGCCCAGCGCCCTGCCACCTTATTCTTCTGGCTCTGACCACACCGTTCTCAGGCTGGAGACACTGTGTGGTTTAGGTGGCCGATGGTCTTGTCTGGTTTTCCTACCCAAGCTAAGTCTGTCCCCCATTGTCTGGCCTAGCCACTGATACTCGGTATTAAGAAGCCAGAATCCCAGAAGGCAGAGAGCACCTCTCATTGTTCCCTCTAAAGGTACAAACTGAAAAGTCTGGGACTCCAGAAAGAGGCACAGGAGCCTCGCTACCCTTCCCTCTCTGCCTTCAGGCTCTCTTGCACAGCTCTATCCTCAGAGGCAGCTCTCCCTCACCCTGGCTGAGCCCCAGAAGGAGGCTTGTCTCTGGCAGTTACTAGCTTTGTGATTCTGTTCCCATGTTAGCGGCCCGGGTATCCGGAGTCTGACAAGTCTTCATGTGTAAAAAGCATCTCTGCATTCATAGGGATTGGCTTCCAAGCCCCTGGGAGGCTGAGGTAGGAGGACAAGCCAGCCCAGTGCCTGATTCTGGATGTTTCTTTGCGTACTTTCAGAGGCATCCTGTAACCTGCGGGGCCTATGGCACTGGGGAGGACTGGGCCCAGGCAGGTGCTGGTCTTTCACTTTTTTATCTGCATTGGTGTTTGGCCTGCATGTTTGTCTGTGTGAGGGAGTCAGATCCACTGGTACTGGAGTTACAGACAGTTCTGAGCTGCCGTGTGGGTGCTGGGAATTGAACCTGGGTCCTTTGGAAGAGCAGTCAATGCTCTTAACCACTGAGCCATCTCTCCACTCTCAGAGATGAGGGTCTTAAAGCAGTAACATGGATAGAGGAGCTCCACTATGATAACACCCCAAGAGCTATTTCAAACACTCAATAGGTGGGGCTGGCAATCGAATCTTAGGATAAAGTGAGACAGTGTCTGGAGACAGGGTGGGGGTATGTAAGGGTGCAGGGTATCGGAAGGGGCATTGGGAACAGGGTCCCTTGGAAGGACTCTTGACATCAGAGACATTCACAGCATGGAGGCTTTTGCCGTGGAACATCTAAGAGACGACTTCGGAAGGTGATCCAGCAGAACTGATACTGGCCAATACCGAGGACTGTCAGAGCATGGTCTGAAGATGTGAAAAGAAGGCCCTGGTGTGCCCCGCCTGCCTCCTGTGCTCTGCCACCTCAGGGCCTGGCTCTGCTCAGCTAGCTCTTTGGTCCCCTGGGGCTCAGACGGGGCGGGGGGGGGGTAGCAGGGGGATGGGTATTGTGTGCATGTGGTGTCTGTGTGTGAGAGTGTGGGCACATGTGTGCCACAGAACACGTGCGGAGGTCAGAGGCCGACTTTTGGGAGTCTCTCCTTCTGCTGTGAGATCAGGGGGTTGACCTCTGGCTGTCAGGTCTGAGTGATGAACACTTTCACCCGCTGACCTATCTCTCCAGCCCCTGTCTCTTTTTTATGAAGTCATTTTTATCTCTGCTTATCAACACTGGTGCCATCTCCCATGGCACTGCCAACCTTGGAGCTGAGGGCTTTGTGATGTTTTCCAGCATGTTCCTTTTGCCTTTACCCAGCTGTCCTGGCAAAGAGCAGAATAGGGGTCAAAAGTTCACCGCCAACCGTAACAGTGCTCTGGGAGATGGGATCCCTGAGGACTCTACAGCCCCCCTCCCATTCTGCCTTCCAAGGAGCTTTTCTGTAGCCTCTCTCAGCTAGGGAAGGAAGAGGCCAGGGCTTGGGTATCTGAGCTTAGCTGTCACCTGTGGTGGTGTAGTGAGGTCAAGCAAACTCCCTCCATTCCCCCTCCTGACCCCCTGCCCAGGATCTACCTTTCCTGCTTCCCTGGCCTCATCTGGCAAAGACAGGGACAACTGAGTGGAAAAGTGCCCGGAGGCATTTCTGGTATAGCTGATCTACTAAGCCTTTGGGAGGTACGGCTGGGAAAAGAGGAACGTCAGTCCATTTCAGCTACACACTGGAGGAGGTTCTGGTGCTCTCGCTTGCAGAGCATGTGACTGGGACAATGTATTCTACCCTTCAGAGTTGCTGGAAGCGTGGACTTAATTGTTTTCATAACAAAGAGGAATATGAGGCGATACAGATGCTTATCAGCTTATTCTAAAATATCCTATTATTCTCCATAAGCATATACAATTAGTATTTATTAAAAAAAAAATACAGGTAAGATGACTTAGTGGGTGAAGGTGCTTGGTGCCAAGCCTGGAGATCTGAGTTTGATCCCCAGGACCCACGTGGTGGAAGGGAGAACTGACTCCTGAAAGGTGCCCTCTGACCCCCACATGCACACCACCCTGTAACATGAAATAGATTCAGAGCGGAATCCGCCTCTGTGGTAAATTAGGAAACTAGTGAATTTCACAGGCTATTTGAAGAGTGACTTGGAGGATCCAAGACCTACATTTGCATAGAGATTTGAGATTTGATTGGGCTGAACCCGTGGGGGTTGGGGATTGGGTGTGGGGGTGGGGGGTGGTAGGGTGGAGGGCTGGGGGGAGAGCTTTATTTCCACTTCGGGCCTCCTGTCTTTCCCCTACTCTCCTCAACATGCAGGGTTTCTGTGCTGTCTAATTCCCTCTCTCTCTTTTCAAGATTTAGTTTTATTATTTCTCTTTTGTTGGGGGGGTGAGGTTGGGGGGGGTGGTTGGTATATACACGTAAGTGTTGCTACCCATGGAGGCCAGAAGGGAACGTCTGATCCCCGGGAGCTGGAGTGACAGGTGGTTGTGAACTGCCCGACACAGGTGCTGTGAACCCTGGTCCTCTGGAAGAGCAGCCAGCACAGTTAACCACGAGTCTCTCCAGCCCTGTCTAGGCAGTCCTCTTACCCAGAAACACAATCAACTCAGGAAAACTTTCCTAGGCACCTGTCCAAAGTTTGACTAGTCCATACAGCATGTCTGCTCTATTCTAGCCCATCCGCAACACAGGCAGGTTCTAGAAAATTCTATTGCTTGCTACCCTCAGAATTGAATTACTTTTTGTGGTCAAGGTGGACAGGGGGGTGGGGTAGTAGGGAAATGGCCCACAGCTGGCTCTGTTCAGAATTGGCAACTTCAGAGGGGCGCTACATGTTTTTGTTGTTGTTTGTTTTGAAACTATGTCTCACTGTGTAGCTCAGGCTGGCCTGGAACTCAGACCGCCCTGCCTCCACCTCTCGAGTGCTGGGATTACAGGTGTGCACTACCACCTGGCTAGGAATGTTAGCCAGTGGCCAGGAGCATTGTATTGCCAGTGAAACCCTGGGTTGTTGAGGCCCTTAACCATGAGTGATGCAGAAGTGGATCCTGAGTCCTGTGGTCCCCAGCTGGAGCAGCTAGAGAGCAGGATCAGGAGTCTTCTAGAAAGCAGGCCTAGGCCCTGGGATATGCCATATCCATCCCTTGCAGGCTGAGTCCTGGCTTCCCAGAAGTGTGGCAGCCTGGCTAGAGCAGGAGAGATTTCGATTCTCACCTGGCCTTGCCTCTCCCTTAAGGATGTATAACCAGATAATTTTCCATCCCCTTTGGGTCCCACCTGTTTATATCAGCTGAGAAATTAGAAGAAAAATGTAGGCCTTCCTCCTCGGACTACAGTGGAAAACAGTCACTGCATCTACAAAGCTAGGCAAATGTTCAGAGAATATTATCATTGTTGCTGTTATTTTGAACTTTGTGCATCCCAAGCTGGCCTTGAACTTGTTAAGGAGATGAGGATGACCTTGGCCTCTACATCCCAAGTGCTGAGATTACAGGCATGTGCTACTATTCCTAGTTTATGCCGTGCTGAGGATTGAACCCAGGGTTTCACGAATGCTAGGCCAGTGCTTTACCAACTGAGCTACATCCCCAGCCCCAAAGGCCATGTTGATATGGTGATATGGTTATTGACATGTGCTAGTGTAGCAGTTCCCAACCTATGGGTCATGACCCCTTTGGGGGTCTCTGAGCAGAGTCCCAGAGTGTGGAGCTTAGAGCACTCTCTGGCTTCGTCTGCATTTGCCTAATCCTCATTCAGTGGAGCTCTGCCAAACTTGACAGAAACCTGTGCCCTCCTCACTGTGTGGGCGGGGCCTCGTTTATGATAATGATACCCTGCATTTATAGAGCGTCTTTGCTCTTGAGAGCCACAGTGCTTTCTCCATGTGTATGCTCCCATCCTTCTGAGGGTGCAGACCGAAGGAAAGGGTCACAGTGACCTTGAGTCACTCTGAGGCATTCAGTGGTTTGCTTAAAGTCATGCAGCCAGGAAGTGACAGAGCCAGGATTTTCCTTTCAGCATCAGGACGGCAGCCGGGATGAGTTGCCTGGTCCCTTGACTTGCTGGCTGCTTTCTCAGTGTCTAAGAGATCTGTTCCTGCTTCTCCTGACTTTGAGAGAGATTGATTCACGAGGGACCACGGGCCCTGTGGTTCCTGAAGACCAATGAGAGCAAGGAGGTAGGAGGTGGAGGTGACCGAGAGGCAGCTATGCCGTGTGGCCGTCTCGTGACTGCCCAGCACCGGCATGAATATGGAACAAACACTTGGGTTGAATACTGTGGTCTGTCCCCTACAGCAGTGTGTCCCAAGAGGGTGGGGCTCTGGGCCAGCTTCTTCGGTTGGCTGTTGGGGCCTGGGGTGGAGTCTCCTTGCATTTTGCATCTCTGGAGCAGGTGGAAGAGGCACTTGTGGGCTGCTCCTGGGAAGTGGACTTTTGGCAGCACGAGGTGATTCTCACACACCCTTCCTGGCCGGTAAGGGCTGGGGATGCAGGCCTGGGGCTGTGGGGACAGGGCAGGAGGCTGGCTGACTGCCGTCGGCTGGGTTTACATGTTCCGGTGGTATCCCTCTACCTCCACCTCTCTCCGCTCACTCCCATTCTCTCTTCCGTCCTCTTGTTCCTTCCTCTCCATTTCAGCCAATTATTTACTCAACAAATTTGAACTCTGGAATGTGCCAAACGTGGCACACTTTCTCCCGTTTCCATCCTTCCAAAGGGACCCTGGCACGTTTCTTCAGGTTTATGTCCCCTTCTCTCTCAGGCCCCAGCTTCCAACGCTCTCCCTCCTTTCCTTCGTGATCAGGAGTACCAGGAAGTGCCTAGGTGGGAGCAGCCTTCGGTGTGCGGGGTGTTTGTCCAAGGTGGGGTTGGCTGTCTGGCAGGGTGGAACTGGAGCCCAGGCTTGGGTTATTGGCTCTTGTGTGGCCTTGTCCTCCCGACACCTACCTTTCTTCTCTACCCATGCCTCACTTCGGT
The DNA here is from genome assembly GCA_026225945.1 of Cricetomys ansorgei. Classification (NCBI taxonomy): domain Eukaryota; kingdom Metazoa; phylum Chordata; class Mammalia; order Rodentia; family Nesomyidae; genus Cricetomys; species Cricetomys ansorgei. The sequence continues at coordinate 4,106,319 of JAMJFZ010001789.1, forward strand.
CTGCTGATGGAGGCAGAGGGGTAGCAAGGCCAACCCAGCCGCTACAGGAGCTGCTTTGCTGAGATAGTACTTCTCTCAGGCCTCGGTGCAGAGAGAAGAACTCTTCTTGGGGCTGGCCATGCTCTCAGAGCCAGCTGCTCCAGAGAAGGAAGGGCAGGACCTGCCTTCTGAAGATGATTCGGCCCGGGGACTGCCACATTCTCTTAGGTAGTGCTGGCAGGACGGCCGTCAAAGGTGTAATGGAGCTGTAGAAAATGAGGGTCCCGTTGCAGTGGTTCTGTCGGAAAGGGAAGAGCGCTTCTGGTTTCTTGCCATGTGCTCACACGTGGCTACAGAGCAGGTTGCCCTGGGCCAGAGCCAGGAACCCGGACAGCTTCGAGGAATATATTACAGCATGGCCACAAGCTCACAGTGATCCGATTTGTCATTTATTTTACTTATTTGGCTTTTTTGAGATAAGTTGTTATATAACTCAGGCTGTCCTGCAACTCACTGTGTAGCAAAGGCTTACCTTGAACTCATGATTTTTCCTACCTTCCCTTCCTATGTGCTGGTATTATAGGCATGTACTTCTGTGCTTGACACCATATATCTATATCTATATATACACACATATACATACACATACATACACATACATATATGTACATTTATTTATTTATAATAAAATATATCCCAGGTCTTGAACTCACTTTTTGAATTAAAAAAATTATGTATTCAGTGTGTGTGTGTGTGTGTGTGTGTGTGTGTGTGTGTCTGCGTGTGAATGCAAGGCACATATGAAGTCAGAGGATAATTTGTGGGAGTGCCTTTACATGCTGAGCCATCTTGCCACCTACCCCTTAAACTCTGTAACCCAGGCAGGCCACAAACATGATCCTCCTGTCTCAGCCTCCTGAGCAACTGGGATTACAGGCCTGTGCTATCAGATTTAGCTTCTGAGTTATATACCTAAACACATTTTGTTTTATTTGATATAGAGTCTGTCATCGAACCTGGAGCTCGTCAGTTTTGCTAGGCTGGCCAGCCCATGAGTGTCAGGGCTCTCTCTGTCTCTGCCCCAACCCTGACTCCTACTATTGACAGCTTTTGAACCCAAACTCAGGCCCTCAGGCTTGTGTGGCAGGTACTCTGTTGACTGAGCCATCTCTTCAGCCTGGTGATTTCTACTAATTGAAAAAATATAATTATTTTGTTATTTATTATGTATACAGTTGTTTTGTCTGCGTGCGATGCCTGCGTACCACACGTGTGCAGTGCCTGAGAAGGCCTTAAGAGGGCGTCAGATCTTCTGGAACTGGAGTTACAGACAGTTGTGAGCTGCTAAGTGGGTGCTGGGAATTGAACCAGGGTCCTTTGGAAGAGCAATCGGTGCCCTTAACTGCTGAACTGTGTCTCCAGCCCTAATTAAAAAAAAAAAATTGATAAAAACTCAAGCACATGTAAGATCAGAGTGAATAATGTAATAACCGCCAGTAAGCTTCGATCGTTTGGAAGTGGCCAGTCTTATTTCAGTCCTATTCGCGATCCTTTCTGCCACCTATTATTTTGAAGAAAAACCTAGACAGCCGGTCATTTCATCTCTAAGGATACCGACTCTTAGAAAGACACCAAAATGCCATTATCGCGCCTGAAAAACTAACAAGTCTTGCTATTGTTTGCATTTCTTTGTCTATCATATTTTAAAAATTGTTTCCTTTTCATTTGGATCCGAGTGAAGTCTGTTCATTGTAGTGGGCTGTTCCGGCTCTCAAGGAACTATCTGCTGCTGTCTTGTCTTTCTCTCCTGTGATGTGCTGCTGATGAAACTGAGTCGCCTGTTCCATCCCGGCCTGGGGATCCCATCCGCAGTACATAGACGCATTCCACTGTCGCTGTATTTCCTGCAAAGGTAGCCCCTTTGGTGGCTTTACCTGGGGTGTGGGACGAGACCCTGCCCCATACGCAGGCTACCAGGACACTCTGTGTCTGCCTGTTTCTTTGGGGGTGTCAGAAGCCTTGATGATCACTGCCTATAACCATTACTTCATTACAGACTAATTGCCCATTAATTATTCCCTCTAATTAGAACTTAACTTCTTTGATTTCGCAGTAAGCGATCGCTTGCTTTGGAAAGAGGCCCCTTCCTCTGGGAGGTGTTGCTGTAGAGGCTGAGACCTGAAGGCGGACAGGGTGGCTCATTTCCCACCCATCCTGGCTTCTGTGGGTTGGGAAAGCAGAGGCCCCACAAGCACTAGGTTGAAAGTCTACACTGGGTCCTCTGCATTGCTCTTCAGACAAATTTCAAGTCGTGGTGCTGGTGAGGACGTCAAAGCCTGAGACGTTCTCAACAACTTTTTTAGTTACTTCTGAAATTCAGTGCAGCTATACTTAATTAAATTAATGATTAGTCACGAAGTTCCCCTGACTGTTCCTATCCTGTCCCTAATGATTTCTGGTGCCTGTGACCTAATCTATAGCTTATAAAGCACGCGCACACGCACACACACACACACACACACACACACACACACAAGAAATAGCCCATCCTAGAGCCTAAGGGTGAGCTCCAAGGTCCACTTGCTTAGCTGTGGCTTGCAGTTCTACTCCACTCTAATTAATTGGCCTTAGCCAAAAAGGCTACATTTAGTCTGCCTTAGTTTCTCTACAGGCTTTGTAAGGTTCTTATGAATATTTTTTTTGAGACAGGGTCTCACTATGTACCCTGGTTGTCATGATACTTTCTATGTAGGCCAGGTTGGCCTTGAATCACAGAGATCTGCTTCTCTCTGCCTCCAGAGCACTGGGATTAAAGGCATGCACCGCCACGCCAAGCTACTTTGTGAATATTAAGAACTCAGCACAGTGCATGGGGTATCGATATGTATTCCCTGTAGTTATGCAAATCTTCTCTTGACAATCCAGTGTCTAACTTAGGACAGAACAATGGCAGGCAACTAGCAGCTGGTTGTATGTCGTGGAGACAAGAGTCTATCTTCTTTGTTTTGGCGTTCATCACCCAGGAGGTCCATGAAGTGCTCAAGAGCAATTTCTTTTCTTTTCATCCTGGCCAGGCTCATCAGAAAGTTAACTCCATTTTGATGATTATGAAGTTATGTCTAGAGAATTCAGGGTCCTTATTCCTGAATCATGGTGATTGGAGAATATGTCTGTCCCGGGGCAGGAAACCTGGCTGTCTGGTAGCTGCTCTGTCCTCAGAGGAGTGGAAGCAAGCAGGGAAGGAGCAGGGAGGACTCAGACCTGCTCGTGGTACTTTTCCTTCTTGGAGTCCTGGGCTGTCTTTTACCCTCGGTCCTCTGAGGTTTTGGGCCTGGAGAATTAGGTGGATGAGGCTCCTCCTGGGGAGACTGAGTCCCTGAGGTCTGGCTCAGCTGCGCACCCACCTGCCCCTACAGATCAGAGATGGAAATCTGTGTTAAGAAAGTGAGGCACAACAACCAGCTGGGCATAAAAGAAGCCAGAGGCTCTCAGTATTCCCATTAATATTCCATATTAAGTGGCCCAGAGGCTCCAGCCAGGAAGGCACCAGAGCTTACAGACCCTTATACCAGCTCCTTCTCATTGGCTAGTCCTGTGCCTCACGTGGTAGCCACTGGAGGTACAAGATGGCCCAAGGGAGGCAGAGGAATGGTTGCCGAAGAGAAACAGGGCGAAGGGCAACACTGAGTGGGAACCTGGGAGGAGAGGGAGCCCAGACAACGAGGGAGCCTGGACACTGCTGCTGAAAACACGCTCTGAGCAAACTCAGCGTTGTATTTCTGTCTCCCTGGGCTCCTTCCCAGAACATCCAAGAGCTACTTCTTTGGCTGGGAGCATGGCCATGTGACTCACACATGTGAATCCAGGGCACCGGAGGGCAGAGGGAAACGAGGGAGAAGCAGAAACAGAAGGAGCTGCTTCTCATCTTCACACTGCCGGCTGCCGTGCGGAGCTGGCTCCCACCCGGCTTCTCCGCCTGAGCACAGAACTCCGGTGTGAGCCATGGGCAGGTCTTGACTCATCTGCACCGAGCCGGGAGCCAAGTGGGAGCGATGAGGGGGAGTGGGCTCAACGAGGTCAGGCTGGACTCACGCCCAAGTGCCAATCCTAGCTCAGCGCAGAGGAAAAAAAGCTCTCTTGGAGTGAGAATGTTAGAGAAGGTGAATGGACAGATTAAGGAGCTGGAAGTGGGACCCATCCTTAGGCGGCTGGCAGCACGGGCCATAGGCTAGAAATGTGCCTAAGTTTAAGCAGAGGCTGATGCAGAGCATGTGAGTGAGCTCTGCTGTGTGCTGCGTGAATTGCTTTTGGCTGTTCCCGTCCCTGTCACTACATCGCTGGGGCTGGATGGTGTAGGAGGGACAGTGGGGTAGCCATGCTAGAATCAGGAGAGTGAGCAAGCACAGGGAGTCTCTGGGTTTCTGTGCTCCCCTGCCCCTTCCCTTGGGTTCTGGGCTGGGTCTCCGTTGCCCACTTCTTTCCTCGTGCTTTACATGTTGTGGGCGCTGACAGAATATTTGGCCTTGAAGACCCCACTCAGTAAGTGGCAAAGGAGAGCGTTAGCCGTTTGGACTTTTTAGGCCATGCTTCCCTCCCTGGCCCTAGAATAGGGTGGACCTGCTCCAGGACAGAGGAGCTGCGCACTCACTGGTGCCCGCTGGTCTGCACAAGCTCAAGGACATAGTCGGAGCCGGGCTCCATTTCAGCTGGCAGGAGGAGGCATGGAACCGGAGCTGCGGAGAAAGTTAGCCACCTAGGGACTGGACATGAGTGCTCAGCCCTCCTCAAAAGCAGCACAGAGGAAAGTTAAGTGGACTCAAGCCAGGGGCAGCCCAGCTGCTTGTACTGGGCTCCTAGGGGCTGGACATGGTGAGGAGCCATGCTCACTGTGGACCGAGGGGCTACATGTTCATGGCAGACTAGCTGTACTTGGCATTGGCAGCCTGGCATGGCTGTTGCTGTTTCTCCTTGTGCCTGCCTTCCAGTATCTGCTCACTGAGATCTTTGCAGGACCAAATGGCCACCCGGATGCCCAACTTGGAGTCTGCTCACAGACTACTCTAACAATCACCAAAAAGAACTTTCTAGATGCTCAGGGTCCTAAAAGAACCTGCAGTGGTTTCTGAAGGTCCTTGTCTCTAGGCAAGCACAAGCCCCATGTCCAGTCAGGTGGGACTTTGATGTATGTATCATCATACATACATCATACATACATACATTTGATGTATGATGACGGTTGTATGTGCCCAGGCACATACAGGCAGCTGGACAGAAGGCCTCCCAACTCTGAGAACAGAGCTCTCAATGCTTCTGAGCAAGAAGAGTTCATGTGGTGCCTTCTGGTTCTTTTATCAAACCAGAGACGTCATTTGTGAGTCATTTAGTGGGGTGACCAAGTCATCCTGGTTTGCACAGGACTTTCCTGATAGAAGTCCAGTGTGGCGGGAACTCCCTTTAATCCCAGGGAAATGGAGACAGTTAATCACCTGTCAAGGAATTCTCCCTCAGACAGCCCCTAGCCCAATTTCCATTTCTGTTTTACTGACTGAAGGAAAACATATCTTTTCACCACTTATTTTCTGTCTTCCATGCACTGTCCCCAGGGATCTGGAGTCACAGAAGGACAGGGATGCAACCTACCCATGATGCTCCATGCAGACCTTTCCTGGGCGTGCCAAGACATCCACTCAGTTCTTTCTGATGTCATTCAGAATGGCTGAGGCCTACCGTGTGGAGCAGGCTCCTCCCTGTCAGTGGCTGAGCACTGGCATAGCACAATTCTATGTCAGAATGTCTTCTCTTCTGAATGATGTCATGTCATCTATTCGTCTGGTCCCCAGTCTCCTTTCCCAACACTGGTCCCTAACTGTTGTCTGCAGGTCATATTAAACACCAGGCTCAGAATCTGCTTCCCAGACCAGCACTTAGACATGAAGCTTTCTGCTTTTTCTTCATTCCAGATCCTTCCTTCCTTTCCTCCCTCCCCCTCCCCTCTCTTCCTTCCTTCTTTCCTTCCTTCCTTCCTTTCTTCCTTCCTTCCTTCCTTCCTTCCTTCCTTCCTTCCTTCCTTCCTTCCTTCCTTCCTTCCTCCTTCCTTCCTTCCTTCCTTCCTTCCTTCCTTCCTTCCTTTCTTTCTTTCTTTCTTTCTTTCTTTCTTTCTTTCTTTCTTTCTTTCTTTCTTTCTTTCCTTCTTTCTTCTGATTCTTAGCTCTCTCAGAGATCCTTTGGTTGTTTGTAGTGTAGGGACGGAACCCAGGGCCTCTACCACTGAGCTGTAATCCAGTCTGTTTGGCTCCTGTCTTCGTCTGATCGATGATTCAATTTTCTTGTCTCGGTGTCTGTTCCCTCTCGGATGGAGCCAAGCAGTGGCCAGAGCTCAAGTTTCCAGCCCTGCCCTTCTCCTCTCAGCCTATAAAGGGGTTATTCACACAGGCTTGACTTATCTATTTATAAATTTTTGTAGCATGTTTTGGTCCCTAGTGACAAACACTAACTTACCCTCCTCTACCAGCCCATGACGTCAGCCTGTGCAATACTGAAAATGTCCTTCCATCTGTGCCTTCCACGTACACATCCCTGACTTTTCCTTGGCCCGCCTGGCCATCACACCAGTGAGAATTGTCTATGAGGGACAGACCCTCAGGTAGACAGTAGCTCAGGCCTCTAGGAGGTTGGCCTTGAAGGATGCTCATGGGATCCCAGTGCAGCTGGATTGTATTCCACTATCACAGGTTAGGACTAGGGGATGGGAGCCCCACAGAGCCTTGGGGTCAGGGCTGGAGTGTTTTCCCAGCCTCACTTAGTTCTGAGTGATTGGAACTCAGATACGTCTTGGGTGGCATGCCTTACACGTGACTGCCGGGGCCAGAGCCCAGCTCTGAAGCCTCTCTGCTCAGTTGCCACCCACACCCTACTCTGGCTGGAAGAAGAATTTTAACTTCATTTTATCTGTTTCCTCCCTCCTCATAGAAGGTGGGTAGCCACATGACCATCTTACTGGACCATGAAGACAGGATGAGTTGCCCTTAGGACACCCCGCACAGATATGTGCCCTGTTGTTGTTAGGTAGCCTCTACCCTTTGCCGTTTGTCCTTCCGCAAGTTCTTCACGTGCGTGGAAAATCCACACTGTACCTCCTCTGTGCTGGGACGGTAGGGATGATCATGGCGAAGGCCTGTTAGAACACACCCTTGACCTCAGCTTTCTCTCTGCCTCGTCGTCTGGCTGGGGCATCATGTAAGAAGTGGGCCTCACTCAGTCCCGTCCACTGCGTCCTCATCTTCATGGGGTAGGACACAGGAGACTGGCTGTGGGAGCCACGGGCCTGAGTTCTATGGATGACCTGGCTGGCAAGCAGAAGGCACCGGGCAGGCTGCTTCATCTTTCCGGGCCTCAGTGTTCCCGTCATCCCGGTGGTCTAACATCTCCCGCCTGTCCTGCACTGTGGAGTGCCGTGCGATCAGCACGAGATGAAGTCAGATGTCTGCGAAAGCAGAAATTCTGTGTGAGTGAGGGGCTTGATGGGTCAGAGAGGCCTTGGGAAAGTGCAGCCTAGGCACAGAGCTGATCTCCCAGGAAAGGGTCTGATGGTCACTACTTGGAGCACAAGTTTCCCAAGGGCTACGTGTCTGGTACCCAGCATGGCTGGCATATCACAGTTGCATAGTGGATACCGTGCACACGGGCAAAGGCTTCTGGCCTGTGCCGCACACCAACGGCACTGTGAAGTGACAAAGGCTGGGGCAGCAGTCTGGCCTCCCGAAGTAGGCGGGAGCTGGCCTGCCAGCTGACAGGAACGGGGAGAGAATCCCCAGGAGGACGCTGGCCTCAGAGCCTCAGGTTGTTCACAGACAGACCCCTTTCCTCATCTGAAGCAGGCAGTTCGGGCACACACAGGCTCTTGCAGTTGAGTTAAGTTATGCACCACACGAAGCTAAGGGCGGAGGATAGGCAGACACAGGCCCTTTGTAAGCTCTGCTGCTGCTGTGTGACTCTGAGCAGCTTTCCTGACCTCTCTGGCATCATTTTTTTAAAAAATCTATAAAGTCAAAGTAACAAAAGATTTTGCTAAAGAACTAACAAAAGTAACGAGAACGATGCCCACACAAACATGGTTCCAGGAGTGGGGTGGCTTCTGTTTTTAGTTTCTGCTGAGTCTTTGCTAAAGGGGAGGGGCTGGGTCCCTGCAGAGCCTCAGGGCAACCCCAGCCTCCTGACTGCTGGGTGGGGCTGCCATGTCTACACTGTCCCCAGCTCAAGGAACATAGAGTCCAAACCCCTCTTATTCTCCTCGTATTACCAGGGACAAAGTAGACATCTTTTAGACTTGGTGAGTGAAAGATGTAAGTGGAAGCCTTTGTCTTCTGGTGTTTACAGCCCAGCAGAGGAGACGGGCTCATAAACAAAGAATTGGGAAAATAAGATGAGATACAAGGAGCCTTCTGCAGATGATGGGAAGGCTGCGTGGAGGGCAGGCGGGAGTGTGGTGAGGGTTCAGGCCGGGTCTGAGGGAAGCTTGCCTTTCAGGTGGAAACAGTAGCAGGCACTGTGGGCAGAAGTGCAGCCTGGGAGCCTTGAGTCTGCAGAGACTGTGTGAGGAGGTGGATTGCTGGCAGCCTGGTATGAGCCTTGACCGCCTCAGAAACTTCCTGAGCAAGAGTGACGGAAAACTCAGAAGAGAGAGGAACCTCACCCATCTTCTCTGGGGTGGTGGATGCGCTGCCCTCAGGGGAAGGAGACAGCATGCCACTGCTTGGCTGTTTCCTCCTTACCTTCCCATCTGACATGCTGCTTGGTCTGGTGGGGGTGGGGAGGACTCAGGCACAGATGTCCTCGAGGTGGGGAGAAAGCGAGGGTGGCCTGAGAGAACCAGTACCACCAGGAGTTAGGAGGTGACTCAGTTTTCCATCTACTGGCAACCTCTCCTCGGAGTGGTGCTCACTCTCAGAGTGGCCCTGCAGGTCCTGGGTCCCTTGGGCTGCAGGTGGGCGGAGCTGTCTGTCTGATGTAGCTGGCCCTGGAGGAGGTGAGCAGGCGCAGAAGGAACCTGCATCTTTGGTATTCATCCTCTAGCTAAGTTCATTCTGCTGCGAGTAACAGAGCACTCTGTGGCTACAGCTCTGAACTGTTCACTATCTCCAACTATGTGGCGCTTTCTAGACACCATGGGGGAACTCTGGACATACTGTTTCCTGAATTCTGGCCATCAGAACATTATGTTGCTTGGGTTTAAGGTGAGGGCACATGAAGCCACCTTCTCACAGACAAGGTGACCTCATCTTAGTGCCTGCTTTTCTCTTCCCTAGGAGAAATTGGTAGCGAAGTAAAACAGGCTGCAGCCCAGTGCTTGCAAGCAGGCGTGAGAGGCAGAGTTCAAATCCTGGTCCTGCTGTGCAATAACTTAACCTCTCTGTGCTTCATCTCTTGTAAAGCCAGAATAAGAGCTGTCTTGTGTGTGGGTTAGATGTATAACAGGATATATATCTATATAACTATATCTATCTATCTATCTATCTATCTATCTATCTATCTATCTATATAACTATATCTATTTATATCTATCTATCTATCTATCTATATAACTATATCTATTTATATCTATCTATCTATCTATCTATATAACTATATCTATCTATCTTTCTATCTATCTATGTATAGATCTCACTAATGAAAAAAGAGGCCATGAATGGGAAGGAGAGTGAGGGTTTGAAGGGAGAAAGGGGAAAGGGAGATTCTGTAGTTACGCTATAATCTCAAAAATAAAAGAAGAATATTAAAAGATATGTATTTAATGTTAACCCCAAATCCTACCTCTCAGATGAGTGGATTTGGAAAACACTTAGCACGGTGGCATCCCCTCTGTAGCCACTGCTCCGAATCACCCCAGTCCCTTGCCTTAAAGCCAGTAGACAGATCCCTGTGAAGCCGAGCCTTGGAGATCTGACTATATAAGCGTTATTCTCCAGCGCAATGGCTTTCCATTTTCTGTCCGCTTTATGGAGCAATACATACGAGGTAAGCAGGGATGTACAGGCATACCTATGTACAAATTCAGACTGCCCTGTGTCTAGAAGCTTCTACTCAGTGCTTGGTCAAGACCCTTTTAAACATTCTGTGACTTTTAGCAATAGCACTGTGCGTGCTTAAAAAGTCACACATAGCACTCCCTCTTAACCAAGTTCAGGGTACACTCAGATTTTCTACTATCTCTTTCATTAAACTGAAAAATAAAGGGCTGGAGAGATGGCTCAACCGTTAAGAGCACTGGCTGTTCTTCCAGAGGACCCGTGTTCGACTCTCACAGCTATCTATGACTGCAGTTACAGGGAATCCAACACCCTTTCTGGCCTTGGCAGGGACCAGGCAGACAAGTGGTGTACAGGCAGACATACGGGCAGGCAAAACACATATGCATACAAAAATTAAAAAATTTTTTAAAAGATCCAGGTGTGGTAGTATACACCTTTAATCCCAACACTCAGGAAGCAGACGCAGGTGACTCTCTGTGAGTTTGAGGCCAACCTCATCTACAGAGTGAGTTCCAGGACAACCAGGGCTGGTTGTGAGACCATAGTGAGACCCTGTCTCAGAACAAAAACAAAAACAAAATCCGAAAACAAACAAACAAACCAGGAAAATGTGCTGATTATATATTTATTAGCCTCCAGAAAGGTGCTTTCTAAAGAGCTGTACAGTATTCACTCAAACAAGGAGAGGGGGCTTAAGAGGAGACCCCCAAGGAGAAGGAAGTGGTGGGCTTCTGTGGAGACCGAGTGGGAGTGCTGGGATGGACAGCTGGGGAGGCATCTGGTGACTGTGGAGGGGGGGAGGTGTCTGAAGATCCCAGGCCCCGCTGCAGAGAGCTCCAGGCTCAACTGGGCCAGGCTTCACTGGGGCAGGCAGTTTCTGTGCAGTTTCAGAAGAGGCCTGGCTATTGCTGGGCTCCACCTTACTCTTTCCCCTGGGGAGAGCTGGGGTCTGGGGGCCACTGCTGGGAACCATCTAGAGCATCTCTGTGAACACAGTGGTGTCTTGTCCTTGGCATTGTGTTTAGATTAAGTTTTTTTTTTTTAACTAAAGAGAGATTTAAGGGAGAGAGGTTTAGGGGGTTTGTGGCTTTGGACAAGGCTGGAAAGAGCCTTCAACTCACGTCTGTGGTTTGTGCTTCGGCTTCTGTCAGCAGCAGATCTCCACTGATGATGATGAATGGGACTGTTTAGGAGAGAGATGGGGTCACAGGATCATTCTCTGTCTCTGTCTCTCTCTCTCTCTCACACACACACACACACACACCATTTGGCACCTGGGAGTAGCCATGTGTGGCGCAGGAGGGGAAGTGAGCCTCCCTTCCCTCTGTGTCTGCCTTGTAGTGAGTGACATGTTAGTCTATGCTGACTTTTCCAGAAAGGAGTGTTCCTCTGTCTGTTGTGTGGTGATGGAGGTTGAACCTAGCAACTTGCAGGCAAGCATACCACCACTGAGCCATATCCCCAGACTTTGGATCTCCAAGACAGGGCCTTTCTGTGTAGCTCAGCCTAGCCTGGAACCCTCCATCCTCCTGCGTCAGCCTCCAAGTGCTGGGATCACAGCCAGGTTCCATCACACCCAGGTGGGAATGAGTTCATTAGTAAGGTTGATATCTGTCTTAACTTCCCCTGTGCCTGGGAATGGGTTTAAATTCTAACCATCCATGCAAAAGTCAAAGCAGTGATAGGCAAGGTTAGAGAAGAGGGAAAGCAGAGGAGACTGGCTTCCCAGAAGACTCCTCCATCTTTCCGGAACAAGTTGCCTAAGCTGATGCTCCTAGAACCGGGAGGAGGGAGAAGCTCAGCCCAGGGGTTCAGCCAGCTCTGGGTCATGTAGAGAAAACCCCACTCCAGAGACCCCGTGCTAACACTGGGAAAGAGGGGACGCTGGGAGGTTGAACATCTGTGTGCTGAGTGTCCCACAGCTGGTTTTCCCACAGCTATCTCCCTAGTCCAGTGTGGGTTTCCTGTGGCTCAGGAACACTCCAATTCCCACCCTTTTCACCCCGTGTCAAGAAAGCCAGGCTCACCTAACCTGGGCATCTCCCCAGCATTCTCCTCTGTCCATGGTTTTGAAGGTTTGGAAAATGTCCCAGAACTCTAGCTGGTCCCAAAGGAGCAGATTCTTCCTGCGGGGAAGGAGAGCACAGACAGCAGAGGGTTACTGATGCACAAGACAATATCACCGAGCGGAAGCCATTTTGCTCACATTATATCGTGGACCCACAGTGGCCTCCCAGTTTCCCTCTAGCTCTTCTGTGTGATGGATGAAGGTGGCCCTAACTGTAGAGCCTCTTCAGCAGTGTGCGCAGTGTCATGTCTATTGCCTTCAGTGTCTCCCTCCACCCTGCAACGTTCTTACGCCTCTTCATCGTCCTCCCGAGCGTACTGCCCCCGAGTGCTCTCCCCTGAGCGCGTCCTGGCTCCACCTCTCCAGCTGTCACTGCTGCCTCTGGTAAAAGGATGCCTTCTTTCATTTATTTTGGCCTCATCCGTGTCTGGGATGGAGGTGCCTCCCTGTGGCAGCTCAGGATGGGTCCATGGGAGGGATGGCTGAGGTGTGGCCATCATTTTAGCATGGTGGGGACTTCTGAACAGGTAGAGAGAATTCCTGGAGGAAATGGCATCTGAGCTCAGCCAGAATCGTTGTTCACTGGGTTTTCCTAAGAGATTTAGGATGGAGTCAGGAACTGGTTCCTGGAGTTTTTCTGGTTGCAAGATAATCAATGCGGCCGGAACCTGCCACCATAAAGGGCAGCTCTCTAGCGGCTGAGGAATGGGCTATCCAGTGGAGAAGGGAAGGGAGTCTTTGCGGACAGTGGTATAGAAACATCAGAGCCCATTGAGGAAACATTAAGATGATGAGCTCAAATCAGCTGCTTAAAACCCAACTCACACACAGAGCATTTGAAAGATGAGGGGGTTGGGTGTGGTGACACATGCCGATTATCCCTGCACTTGGGGGGCAGAGGCAGGACGATATTGGAGGTGCACACCTGTTATCCCAGCCCTGGGAGGTCAGGCAGGAGGAGGGGCCTTACCTACAGAGTGACAGTGCCTTAAAAAAACAGCCAATCAGGGCTAGGCACGGTGGCACCTGTCATTCACTATGAAAGCAGAAGCAGGTGGATCTCTGAGAGTTCGAGACCAGCCTGGTCTACATAGTGAGTTTCAAGACAGCCAGTGCTATATAGTAAGACCTTGTCTCAACAGTAACAACAAAACAACAACAACCACTTAGATAAAAATAAAAATAAAAACCATTTAACCATCCAACCAAATAAGCAAATGGTTAATGGGGACCAAGTGGGCCTGAGATTCGAAACAAGGAGTTTAGTATTGACGTGTCAGTGGAGGGGGATTATTTGAGAATTTCTGAGCCAGATGGTAACATGTAAAATTAGGCTTTAGCCCTCTCCCTCCTGCAGGAAAATTTGTTAGTTATAAAGTGCGATGGCAGGGTAATAAACTCTCTCCTATGACCTGTTTCAAGTTCCTCATGATATCTACCTACTGGCAGTAAAATCCAGCGTCTTCCATAACTGGAAACAATTGGACAGGGCCCAGTGGTTAGCGATAGAAGTCACTCTCCCGTTTCTGCAAGAAACAACCACACATTATGTGAGTGCCAGGGTTCTGAGCCACGCTGGCAAAGCTTGGGGGTGTGTGAGGGCAAGGGGGTGAGGGCTGGGGGTAACTGGAGCCCTGAAGAATTAGAAGCTCTGGATTTGTCCCCAGGGCACTGCCTGTCCCCTGTCCCAGTTCTGGCCTATGTACTGTCCCTTTGAAACCCGCCACCCTCACCCTAGGCATCAACACAGGCATCTCTGCCTCTTTGGCTCCACTGTAAGGCAGGACACAGGCAGGTAAAGGCCTCTGCATGAGGAGATAAGGCATGAGGAAGATGAGATATGGCTCAGAGAGAGCACGGGGCATGAGGTTGGCTGTGTCTCACTGCACGTGTGGGATATGTGTTGCTGCAGGGCAGTGGCAGGTATCCGTTCCCATCCAGGTGGCTGGCTTAGGCTAGGGGGAGTGGTGACTTGGTAAAGTGGACAAGTGCCAGATGGAACTTGGGAGACATCAGTCTCTAAAGAAGGAAACTTCTCTCTACAGGGACTCCCCTCTCCCAGACTCCCATGACAAGAAAAAAAAATCCATTTAAAGAATGAGATAGAACAAGGTGAATGAGGTACTGCTCCCCAAGAGATCTCAGCAAGAAAGGATAGTTGTTGTCCACTCTGGCCATCTTATCATGTTCTTGAAGTCACCCCACTTCCTATGTCCTCACCCCAACATGCCAGAGGGGCTAGACAGGGCTCTGGGGCCTCTAGAGAGGTCAGACAAGGGAATGTCCTCTCAGAAGACTGTCTCTATGGGCCCCTTCCCTTGCTCACCCACTAGGGCCTCCAAACCCACATTTCACTGTGATTGGCAGGAATTGCAGCCTGTGGGGGTGTCAAGTCTGTGCCAGCAGATAGTAGAAGGGCAGCTTAGGACACTTCTCTGCAGCCAGGCAAACATCAGGGACCTTTCCAGGAAGCTGGGGGAGAGAGCTCTCTGGGAGAGGCTCCTGGGGGGGGGGCTGTCCACAGGCAGCTTGAACTGGTTTCTGCATTTGCTGTTGATTGCTTATTAGACTCCCACATGATTTTCCCTGCTAATGACCACAGCTCCCAGAAGATCACAGATAGTGTGGGTAGTACATGTGAGTTCTGTAGAACAACGACCTGGGTCTGAGTGTCATGCAGGCAGAGCGTTGGTGATTTCTGTGCTTCTCCAGCCCTCTAAGATGTTAATGGGAGAAGGAGGGGAGGAGGCTAGGGCTGACCTCTGTCTCCAGTAGTAACTTCCTGTGTGCATTCCAAACTCCGGGCTAAGGTCTCCTTTCTTGAGAAACCAGCAGGGCAGCTCAGTGTCCACAGAGTCCCTGAGCCAGGTAAGCGGGAACCTGCTCGGTCTGACAGATGGCGCACCATTCTGGGGCAGCCAATGTCTCCCAGCATCTACTGAGGCAGTGTGGAGGGAGAGAGCTCATGGGAAAGCTAGCCGTCACTGAGACCTGGAGCTCCAGTTGCTCCGCCAGTCAGGAGCATCCAGGAGTGGAAGCTGAGTTTGGAAATGAGTTAAGGGCTCTGCTTGTAAATGTTTCCAAGCTCCACAGAGGGCACGCTGGAGGCCCCGTGCTGCTGATTCCCGTGCTAGTGGCTGGGGGACCGCTGCACTTCACTTTGCCCTTCTCCAGTGCGTACCCATGTACTCTCCGGCCCACACGCCTAGGAATAGGACAGTTGAGATTTGGGACAAAAGACCCCCAACCCTGCTCCCTGTCCTCCTGGCTGAACCAGCCCAATGTTTACCAAAGAGCTAGACTGTGCAGAAAATGAGCCAGGACCCAGGTAAAGGTTGCATTTGTCCTGCTCAGGCAATGCCATACCTCAGGCAGTACTGCAGTCTGCTGTGAGCCCTGGAGCCAGGCTCCTGCAAGGGAGTGCCATGTCTAGCCACTGAGTGGTCTTGCTGTCCGAGATGCTTACATCTGGGTCTGCATGTTTTTTTGATCTGTTTTCCCTGAGCCAAGAAGGAATGGATGCCTCTGGAGGGCAGAACCTGGCAAGGCCTATGTGCTGTTTCTCTTTTCCATGCTTGTGAACTCTGGCTCTGGGTTAGAGGGGGCAAATGAAGGGAGGGAAGAGGGGAGAGAGACAAAGAGACAAGCGATTTTGTTTATAGCATAGCCTGAGTGCCTTCATGTTGAGAAGCAGGAAAGAGAACAAAATTCAGTTTTTATTCAGTTAAATGTGTGTGCACGCGCGCATGTCCCATCGCATGTGTGGAAGCCAGAGTTTAAGTTTTAGGAGTCAGTTCTTTTCTTCCACCATGGGATCTGGGGATAGAACTCAGCTGGTCAGGCTGGGCGGCAAAGACCTGTCCCCACCAAGACGTCTCCATATCTCTCAACAAAGATATTCTGAGCAAAGACATTCTCAGTTCTCAAGACACAATGATTGTATCTTTAGAAACCCTCTGAATGCTTTAGAAAGAATACTTGAAAACTCTTATTATATTTGGCAGTTTTCATTAAGCTTTTGGTTACAGACTTAGGAAATATTATTGTTTAGTTCCAGAACTAGAAACAATGTTTAGAAGCAAAAAAGCTTTGTGGAGTGCTCTCCAGAAATGGGCTATGCTGCGCCCCAAAGCCGTGAGCCTGCTCTCCTGTACCGCACACCAGGTCAGGTGGACCGTTATCTCTCTGCTCTTCCTGTCTTGTGATTCTGGGGTCACTCAAATTACCCCACTTTCTAGGAATGGGAGTTCTCACCTGTAAAGCACCAGAGAGTGGAAATGGCGAAAATTTCTCATGGCTTTGCTGTCTAAAGCCCTGTTCTGTTGGATCCAGTTTCAACTCTGACATCTTTTTTTCTCAACTCTGACTTCCTTCTTCTCCCTATTTTTTTTTTTTTTTTTTGCCATGATCTTTCCCAAAGGCATTGACTTTTGTGTGGTCCTATCTGGCCCTGTGTTTCAGAACCAGTTTTTCTGCTATGTGGATCTTTTCATTAAACATATTTATTTTGTGTGTGTGTGTGCGTGCATGCACATGCTTAATGGTGCACGTGTTGGGGTCAGAGGACAACTTTTGGAGCCAGTTCTCTTCTTCCACCATGTGGGGTTCCAGGGATCCAACTCAGAGTATTGAGCTTTGGGCTCTGAATTTTCCCACTGAGCTATCTCACTGGTCCCTTCTAAGTAGGTCTTTGCCCTGTATCCCTATCCCCAGCAGGATGGGGGATGGAGACCAAGCAACTTCTCATTCTACTAGGTAAGTGTAGAAGCCCAGAGGGAAGGCAAGGAGTTGCAAAAGAATTCCATTCCTTAAAATGTTTCAGGTCCCTCCTCCACATCTCAGGCAGCCTGGTCTGGCTCCAAACTCACTACCTAACTGAGGATGACCTCCCATTTCTGATACAGCTGCTTCTGTCTTGTTTGTGCTGGGCTTACTGGTGTGTGCTACCACAGGCAGTTTATGCAGTGCCAGGGACTGAGCCCGGGGCTTTGTGCATGCTAAGCAAGCACTCTACTGACTGAGCTACATCCCCAGCCAATTGTCTTCACAGGAGTGTAAGGCTTGCTGAGGAAAGCTGCTCGTAGTCATCAACACTTGTAATCCCAGCTCTGGGAAGGTACAGATACCTGTACGAGATCTCTAGGGCTCCCTGTCTGGCCAGCCAGCCTAGCTTAATAGGTGAGCGCCAGGCCAATGAGAAACCCTGTTTTGAACAAAACAAAACAAGAGTCCCCGCAGGCTGTGTGTTAACCACCGAATGACCTGACCGGAGACAGTATAAACAGCACTGAATGCAGGGCCTGTGCTTCCTGCTGCTGGGGTGAGAGGCTAGAAAGGGAGTAAATCAAAGCTGAGCTGGCAGTTGTGAGTATTTGGCTATAAGGCACTGACAGGGAAGGAAGGGAGAAAACACATAGGGAACCCACTAATGATGGCTTCTAACTCAGACGGCTCAGAAAAGCATTTCATGACACACACCTTTCATCCCAGCACTTGGGAGGCAGAGGCAGATGGATCTCTGTAAGTCTGAGGCCAGCCTTGTCTACAGGCTGAGTTCCAGGACAGCTAGGGCTACACAGAGAAACCGTGTCTAGAAAGAAAGAAAGAAAGAAAGAAAGAAAGAAAGAAAAGAAAGAAAGAAAGAAAGAAAGAAAGAAAGAAAGAAAGAAAGGAAGGAAGGGAAAAAAAAGAGTATTCTATAAAAATCTCCTCCTGCTTATCTGTGATCTGCCTGGGTCCTCTTCTCAGAGGTAGTCGCCATCCCCTGGGCCTACTGTGTTCTTCCTAAGATACATTACTTTGGGGAATGGATCAGCCAGGGAGACTGTGACCTAATGTAGCCTACTATCTAACTGTGTATGATCTGCCACCTAAGAATGATGTTTATATTTCAAATACCCAGAAAAAAACACCAAAATAAGACTATTGTTTTCTCAGTTGCTCTGTGGGTGCTGGGAACTGAACCCTGGTTCTGTACAAGAGCAGCCAGTGTTCTTCACCAGGGAGCCATGTCTCCAGCCCTTTGAACATCGTTTTTGTGTATGTAAAAACTGCATGAAATTCAAATCCTATTGCGGACAAGGAGAGTTTTATTGACACAGCCATGTTGGCTCATTTCTGTCCGCTTGGCTGCTCTTGCACACTGGGAGAGCTGATTGGTCGAACAGAGACGCTATGCCCCAGAGCTAGACATCCTCACTCTAACCGTTACCTCACACATCTGTTGATCTCAGCTCTGGTCAAGTGCAATCATATTGGCAGTCAGAAACCATTTTTAACCCAATATGGGGGATGCAGCTCATTGGTAGGACACCCATTTAGTATGCACAAGCCCCTGTAACCTCCAATTGCTGCCCTCCCCCACTGTTTTAATTCAAACAGTAGAACGCTAAATTCACTCCACCGTCACTCACCATTTCTTGGAGACCATGCCATAGCAACCCCATAATGTTGTCAGAGGGTGGGCAAGCTTCGTTTGACTTTAGAAGTGCTGAGTTTAAGGTGAATCCTGGCTGCCCTCCTGGAAACGCTTACTAGGAACTTGGACCCGTGGAGACCAAGCTTGGAGCCTGAAGATGGAGCTATGAGAGACAGCTGCAGGGAGGTCTGCAATACGAGTCTGTGACCTTGGCCTGCAGATCAGAGATTTCCCCCAGCAGAAATGAAGCATTGCATTGTGACCGCGGTGCCAGGGAACCTCCGGAGGTCACCAGGCAGACTGTCAGGAAGCTGATGGAGAAACACGAAACCGACCCTTGAAGGAGCAGTAAACAGTGAGGCAGCTGACCGGTTGCTCCTTGAGTCAGAAGAAAACCAATAAAGCCCAGCGTGGCGTTGTGATAGGGAGGGACAGTGGGTATCTATTGAGTGTCTACTGTGCGCCTACAGGCTGAAACACACTCTTTGATTGAACTGTTACTCTGAGGTGGCACCATTGACATCATTTTATAGATGAGGAAATTCAGGCGCAGAGACGTCAAGGGACCATTCCCCAAAGTCAGCGAGTGGAGTGTCTGGCTTAAAGTCTCCTCTTCCCATCCTGCCAGCCAGGGATTCCATGTCAGGCTGGCAGGCCCGCCCTAGCTTTGCCAGGCCGTTTCATTTCTGGCTTCCTCTCCTGTCACCATGACAGCTACAGCCTTTTGCTGTTCTCACGCGCCCTGATTCTGTCCTGTGGGCAAACACGAGGGAAGGGGGCGGTGCTGTGGGGCGCTGTGTATAGAACACTGAAAGACGGAAGGAGAAAGATGTGTGTTTAGAAATTCCTGTATGTCAGATCCACATCTAGAACCAGATCCGTAAAAGAACATTCTTCCTTGATATGGAAAAAAAAAAAGTCTCAAAATCTCTGCTCCTAAGCTGGGAGTCTGGCCAGCATCATTACGCCTGTGGCCACTTTGGTACCTGAACCTGAGCAGCTGGTGAGGATTGGGGATGGGAGAGTGGCAGACAACGCCTGGCAGGGCTCTCTCTGTGTGCTTTTGCTCAGCTTACTGGGCGTGCTTTCAGAAGCTACTGCAGCTAGGGGGCTGTCTGGTACTCAGGAGCAAGCCAGAAGCACCGGAAGGAAAGGCGGGCAGTAGGCGGCAGGCTGAGGAGCAGGGGTGTGCTCGGTTATGTAGGACCCAGCCAACCCAGCTTCAGATTCCACACACCGCTTTTTCAGAGGCTTTCTCTCCGGTTTTCAGCCAGTGTTTCTTCAGTTAGCACCGGAGCAGAGGGAGAGAGACAGAGAACTGATTCGAGAGTCTTGCATGATGGCTGGGGAAATTCTTCATTCCAGGGCTCTTTCTCTTTCTCGTGGGAGCTGAAGCCGAGCAGCTGTCACAGCTGCCACCACGGGCTCTTTTCTTGGAACAGGAGTGTTGCTTCTCCCCAGTCAGTGTTCTGCATCTCCCAGCTGGGTTCTGACTCTCAGCATAGAAGGTAAAATCAGGCATCCTGGGGGGGTCTTAGCTAGGAAGGACTGGGGCTACCCAAACCTTTCAGGGAACACCAGAGAGAGGACTATACCACAGTAAGGGGGTGTCCACTTACACCCAGGATTACAGTCTCCCTTCACTCTCTTCCTTTCAGGTGTCCCCTCTTTCCCTCTTAACAAATAACAACCCTAGATCCTGCGACCTTGGGGTCTTCCATGGGGAGGTCTCATTTCTGGAATATTCTTTATACTTGAGGTAGGGATCACAGAGGGACCTGACAGAGGTGAGTCAGAACTGAAGTATCCAGAGAACTCATGTCCCTGGTGAGCATTGGTGTGGCAGGCATGTGGCTCCCCTCTGGCGCAGCTAACTAACCAGTGTGGCTTACGGCATGATCTCCATGTACAGTTAGCTTGAACCAGCTGGAGGAGTCAGAGCTGTGAGAGACAAATGCCAGGAGCACTTTCCTCTCAATGCAGGGCAGGAGGGAGGCCAATGGCTTAGGTGGATGGGGCTGGCATTATGCCTGGATACAGATATCTGGGTGGAAGGTGGTCAGTGGCTGAGGGTGAGGCTGCCTGAGCGCTGCTCTGTGTATGTGTGTTATCAGCTGCAAGGGGCAGAGCTCAGCAAGCCACCTAGTACTGGCACTGGTGGGCAGGCAACTTTGATTCTCTGCCAACGCCCATTTGAGCAGCCACTGGCCCTGCAGGCAGCAGGCAAGGTTTAGCAGGGATCCGGCTGGGAAGCTGGGTGGGCCAGGATGAATGGGGCTCAGCAAGAGAAGAGAGGTGGGTTTTGAAAAGCAGATTTGAGGGTGATGGAATATGCATTAGAAGAGGTAGGGGCAAACCTGGGATGGTTGGGAAGGAATAGGGGAGAGTGCTTGGGAACCCCAAACTCTGATGATCTAAAGTTGCAGCCACCCAGGAGGTCACTGTGCCCCATGGAGATGTAATCTGGAAAGAGAACCAGGGTTGCCTGCTGCCTTTGAGGAGATAGCTGTGCAGCTCTAGGGCAGTACGTGTGGATCTGGCAAAAACATTTTGAACGCAAGAACTCAGAGCCATTGAACTGGGGTGGGCATAGGTTGGGCAAGCACACTGCCCTTCACTAACTGTAATTAGCAGTTTGTATGGTATGGTCATCTTTGAAACTATGGGAATTTAAAGAAACTTTCTTATTTATGTCGCTAGCTTCTTCTAATTAGCATTTCCAGTGCTGACTGCTGGGTAGACGCTGCTGTGTTTGGTCCTGACCCACTTTGGTTGTATCAGTCTTCCAGCTCATACCCACAGTTCTGTTGTCCCTCTGCCGTCCCGTCCAGTGTGGGAATTGACACACTCTGCTGTCCCTCTGCCGTCCTGTCCACTGTGTGCACAGGCTCTGCTGTCCTGTCTAGTGTAGGCATCGGCTCACTCTTATGTCCCCTCTGCCGTCATGTACCCTCAGCACTCCCTCTCCTGGCACTCCACCAGGTACAGGATGGATAGAGGTAGAAAGGAGACAACTCTGACCCCTCAGGGCTCCCTGTAAGAAGGCAGGGAGAGCCTGTTCCCCAGCACAGAGGAGGAAGAAGCTGAAAGATGTCCGGCCCTGTAAGTGGGTGAGAAGAAGTGCTAGACTCAAGCTCCAGTTCCTAACCATTGCTCTGGTGCATGTCCCTCTGGTCACTCGCAGCTCTCAGCTTGGTACTGTATGTGTCCCCCTTTGTTTGATCACCCCCACCCCACTCTGATCCCCCAGCCAAGTGGAGAAGCTGCTCAGCAGGATGGAGACGCCCCCTCCTGCGGCCTCTGCCTGCGGCTTGCTGATGTGATGCCAGCTTTCTACTTCCACTGTGTGTCTCTGGTATTTAATTTTTCACCTGGGCCAAATTGTCTTTCTGTCTTCAATCTGAATTATTTAAACAGTGAAGAGGATGATAGCATTCTGGGGCTCACAGAAGCATGGGGGTCCAGGGTGGAGAATGAGCTAGATGAGCATTGATTTATAAAATGACCAACTCCTTCAGGTGTTCTATGGTTGGCATGGTATCTCCCCAGAGGCCACGCTAGCATGGTTGTGGCCCAGCACAGAGGGAGGTCTAAATCTCTGGAGTTTAGGGTCTTTTTCTCAACTTTTAGGCTCAAGCCATAACAGACATGGAGAGGTCATCTGCCTTTTGAGTCCCAAGTTTTCAAATTTCAGTCTGATAGTTAAGGTGACATGAGAAAACTGAGGAGAATGTACTTTCTTTTTTAAAGGAAAGCAAAGTAAAGGATTTCTCTTAGTGATGGGAGATGTGCTAAAATATTCTGAGGTTACAGCTTTCCGTCCCCCCCATGGGCGGATGGTGAGAATAGACGGTAGCTGAGCTTTACAGTTTCCTTATTTGGCAAAAACAAAAAGTTGGCAACCTTGTGTTGGTTCCTCAAATTTCAATTTTTGAAGTTTTGCTGGCCCATGAAATCCAAAAAATGTTGCCTCTAGGATTTTCTCTAAACAGACCCTCTGATAAGGTCCCTTTCAGCAGCTTCCTGCAGGCGCAGCCTCTGATCCTGGTTTCAGTCCCCTGAGTTTTGGCTTCCCCATGCCCCAGCTGAAGGAGGTTTCCCCTTCCAACCAAGCCCCACAGGTCAATGGTCAGTTCTTATTTCCTCTTCTTGGTCCTGCATGACACCGACGGAGACTTCCCTTTCTAAGCTGGACTTAGAAAGGGGCTGGACTTCGCAGTTCCTGGTCACACGGTCTTCCTCTGGAAATGATGATGTCATCTATGCTTGGGAATCACAGAGGAGATTTGTGGATTGTGTTTTGGGACCGGCGTGAGATCTGTTTTGTACCTGGGGTCTTAGTGCCCAGTGTCAACCATTTAGAAACATCTCTTTAGGTAGTCAGGGGAAAGGATGTTCACAAAGCTCAGTCAGTGAAGGCTCAGCTTTTCTTGAGCTCTATCAACAGAAACTCTTCCAAATTGGAGACTCCTGGAGGCATTAGAGAGTCTGAATTGTCTGCCTTCCGAGGATTTAGGCCTGGAATTCCAACAGATATGTGGGATTCCCCAGGCGGATCTCCAGCTACCAGAACCTCAGGCCTGTGGTTGCTCTGAACATGTGTGTGGTGGACTTGTAAGGAGAAGTGTTGAGGGAGACTAAGTTGGAACCACCCTGGAAATTGAACCAGGTGCTCTCTTTTGAGGAACATCCTTGGGCTCTTCTTCAGAAGCAAAAAAAATCAGGCACTTCTAGTTCAAGAAAGCAGTTGCAGTTCCTAAATTAGGCAGGTTTTTAAGTCGGAGGAGGACATGGTAGAGACCACAAGCTCCTATGGGCACAAAGAAATATGGCCAGCTTGTTTTAGGTACACAGGGCTCTGGTCCGGGAGGCCAAACCCAGGTGCCAGAGAGCCCCGTCTCCACACGGTTTCTGGAATGGCGTTATGGTAAAACCTAGACCTTCTGGCAGATGCTATGAACCTGTTCAGTATAGCTGAAGTGGGGGCACAAAATGAGGCAGGATCTAAGAACTGCATTAAAGATCTCAGCCACACAGTATACAGTAGAACTCTGCAGGGCCCATCTTGTGGTTCACTGGAGTTTGGGGAAGGCTAGTGATGGTGATGGGAACTTCTCTTTTAACTCATCTCTGGTCACTTCTACTGATGGCTTTCTTCAAAAGTCTTTGATATGAGCTGGGTGTGGTGGCACACGCCTTTAGTGTAGGCACTTAGAAGGCAGAGGCAGGTGGGGCTCTGTGAGTTAGAGGCCAGCCTGGTCTACACAGTGAGTTCAAGCCAGCCAGAGATACATAGTGAGACCTTGACTAAAAAGAAACAAAACAAAACAAAAACTCCAAACAAGCAAAAGAAAACAAAATAAAAGTCCTTGTTTGCTAAGGGTTCCCAGCCCCTTGCTGGGGTTGAGCCCCGGGCCTTACTCCTGCAGGCAATTTCTCCACCATGGTGATGCACCCCCAAATTTTAAAATAATTATGTGTATGTGAGTGTTTTCTATGTGAGGGTGTGTGTACTGGAGTGTGGGTCCCTAGAGTTCAGAAGAGGGTGTTACAGGTAGTTATGAGCCACATGACATGGATGCTGGGAACTGAACTTGGGTTCCCTACAAGAGCAGTGTGTGCTCTTCACCGTGGAGCTTATTAACCGTGTGCTCCACCTCCCCATCCCCCAACTAGTTTTCTTTTTGAGATAGGATCTTACGTTGCTACTCAGATTGACCTTGAATTTAATATGTAGCTCAGGGAGACCTTGAACTTGTGATCCTTAGTCTCCATAATGGCGAGGGTTACAGGCATACAGCACCAAGCTTGACTGATAAAGATTTTCCTCCTAACTTTGAATAGATCTAGGATACAGAGTCAGAGAGTCCAGCCAAATTCTTGGACATAAGAATTTCTTCAAAGATATTCAGGCCAGGAGGGCAGACGTGTGAGTCACTCAGCGCAGCTTCTTCTGAACGCAAAGGTCAACAGGGGCCTGCCTTAGCTTTCCAAGCTTCGCCATGGTCTCTGAGGCTCCAGTGCTAGCTTAGTCTCTAACTCATACATGGTGTCAAGCAGCTCAGCCCTTGTCCCCTGGCTTGGAATGCTTCTTTTGTACAGTAAGGGGACTGAATCCGATTGCCACCATCCCTGCTAACACACAGGGTGTATAGTTCTCCACGTGACAGTGAGTCCTCCCCAGGAACTTGCTGTTATATGAGAAGGAGCGTATGCTATCGAAGTTAGAATTCAGGTCATCTGTCCAGTGATTGATGTCTCTTGGGAGGGTGGTTTGGAGTAGCAGAATGGAGCTAGATATTGGGCAGATCTGGGATCAGATCTGAGAAGCCCACTGAAATGATTGCGTCTCTAAGAAAGTTGATCACATACTAGACATCAGTAAGTCTTTAAAAAGCGTGACTAGAGCCAAGAGACTTGAGTAGAGGAATTACCCAACACTCCTGCTGTTATTGACTAGGGCTGGCTTCCCATATAAAAATCTCCTGGGGCCATGAGATGGCATCAGGAGAAATGTGCCAAACCTGTTCCACTGGACGCTGGCATGTTTGCTTCCCGTTCACCTGCAGAACACCCCATCTTCAGCACCTTCTAATGCTCAGAATCCTTTCCTCCTATTGGTCCAAATTTCCACAAGCTCAGAACCCCTTTTTCTCAGTGTTTACCATAGGGATGCCCATGGGGTACAAACAGTGCAGATGAGGCCATGGGAAGGTAAAGAGAGCACGGGATACCCAGATAGGTGGGGAACTGGAAAGCACGTCTGGAATCTGCAGGCATGTCTGTACCTGAGGTTCAACCAAATAACAGCATCACATTGCCTCTGCCAGATTCGCTCAGGGCAGACAAGCAGCAGGCTTTTATGAAGGGCTGGGCTTTTACTATTCTCCCCAACCCCGTGCCAACTTGAATTCCAGAGAGCCAGCTCCAGGTCCCAGGAACCCGGAGACCCCCTCCAGGTTGGTGAAAAGGCAAGTGGCTGCCAGCATCTTTAGCTTAACTAACTCTGATGATTGCCCTGAAATCTCTGTCTTGGGGAGAGGGGTTAGAGAAGGGATTTACATAGCTCCCCACTTCATTATGTGACCTTTGCAGGGCCTGTACCCTATTTTAGGATCATAGGCACAGTACATACTCTATGTTACATAAAACCGCCAGCAGAGTCTGGAGTAACATCCCATTAGGTTTTGTTTGTTTGTTTGTTTGTTTGTGTTGTTTGTTTTCAAGACAGGGTTTCTGTATGTAGCCCTGGCTGTCCTGGAACTCACTCTGTAGACCAGGCTAGTCTTGAACTCAAGAGGTTTGCCTGCCTCTGGCACCCCTCCCCCCAAGTGTTGGGCTTGAAGGTGTGTGACACCATGCCCGTCCTCCTCAGTCATTTTAATATATCTGTGGTAAGACTGATCCCAAGAGTCATGGAAGTGGGACGGAGGCTGTAAAGAGACTCCGGCCAGGTCAAGCCATGTTTCGCTGCCAAAATGTTCAAGTCTGGTTGGTGTTCATTGACAGCTAGCTGCATTAGGAGAAGCCTTGAGTCAGGTGTTTGTGGATTTTGGAATTCTGTGATTGTGCACTGCCTCGTGTAATCTTCTAGGTCAGAGCTAATCTTCCCATTTCACAGACAAGAAGCTGGGGCTCAGCTAAGATTTTTCACGACACCATTAGGTTAGTAAGCATCTGAGCTATGATTCCAGTCCAGGTCCATCTGTCATGGAGTCAGGCATTTTCCTCAGTGGCATGAATCTTACCTCTCTGGGTATGAGTGGAAGACTGTTGAGGGTGAGGTGGGATGGGAGCATCCCTGGCTTGGCAGCTTGCCCTGTTGGGGAGGCACTTTTCAAACGGCATCATTTGTCAGCTTGTACACTGACTTCTGGGATCCCAGGAGGTGAAAGGTTCAGAAGAGAAGCTAAAGTTGAGCTCAGTTTGTGGCTTACAAGAAGAAACCAGCTGGCTTTTTGGGGGCTGTGAGAGCCAGGAACAAATGTGACCGTGTGTAATGGAAAAAGAGCCACGCGCAGCGGAAACAGCTCTGTGCAGAGCTATTAGCGCTCCCTGTCTGGAGAAGTCTTGCGTGGAATAGGGCCATCTGTAGAGGAGTTTGCAAGCATCACCATCCCCAGGTAAGCATGGGAGGGATGTGCAGCTTGAAGCAGGGGGAATTCAATTAGAGGGTCTCACTGGTCTTCATTAGTGATGTGGAACACCGGTCAAAGGAAGTGCTAATTCAATCTGGTGACAGCACAGCGTGCTTTTAACACTATATTGGAAACACTGGCATTGCTCTGTTGTCTGGGCAGTGGTTATGGGGACAGTGACACGGGTAGGCTTTCTCATCTACCTTCTCAGTGCTGTCAGATGACCACCCACCCCTACCTCTGGCTTACTCTAGGTCAGGCAAAGTTTTGGATTCTTGAATATTCAGGTTCCTGTGTTCATATTATTTCTCTATGCAAAAGAGCCTGCTGTCAGTGAATTTTAAGGAGTGTAAGGCCCAGCTGATCTGGAGAGGGTGTGGCCTGAGCTGTGTCCCTCATTGGGAAGATACTCAGTAGGAAAGATGGTAACTTAGTTGCTATAAGAACAAGGAATTTCTGCTCCAGCCAGTTGCAGAACAGAAAATGGGGGTACGAATCTTCTCCTAGGGGCTACTGGATCATGGAGCTGGTAGCATTCCTAAAGAAGACTAGATGGGCAGATTGGACCCCATGGCCTGGGAGAATTGTGAGACTCTAAGACAGCAGAAGACCCAGGACCCTAGACTTGTTCTTGTCGCAGTAATGCTGTCCTCTGGGATTGAATTTCAGAGTTGTGTCCATTTACTGACAACCAGTTCAGAGTCCTTCGGGTGTCAGTACCCATCTGTCACTTTCCTTAGGGACTGTAGCTCACCTTTATAGCTATACCCATTTCTCCAGTTGCCAGCTCTCTCTTGAGCATCCCTGATGCTTTTCTGTATGTTAGAAGTCAGCCCACCTGCTTTCTCTGACCTCGCCATCTTTGCCCTTCCCTTCCTTTCTGTCCTCAGATCGGCTTTGTATGCGAAGTCTAGAGGAGATGCTGGGTGCTTCCCACCCTGTACCCCTGTACCAGTTGTGACTTCTGGGCTCAAGTTAGTAAAACTACTCAACAACAGCTTATGTCTTGAAGACTTAATTATAGAAGCCCGGGGTGTTTCTCAGATCTCAGAGTCAGAGAAAGGATTAGATTCTAGGAACAAACTAGAGTCAAGAGGCCAATTGTCTTGATTTTAGTTCTTGTCACTCTTTGCGTGCCGGTTCACGCCTGTCCCTCAGTGCAGGGAAGAATTTTAGCCTTGTGGGCAGACTACAGGGGGAGAAGATGGGAGAGTGTCCTCTTGTGGACTGTGGTCTCTTTCTTCTCTCAACTTTAGTTTTCACCCCCGGGAGGAACGTAGGCCAGGTGAGATCAAGTGCCTACTCTGTGTCACCAAGGGAGTGGTGCCAGTTTTCAGGAGCATGGCTATTACCATGGTAACTATGGGTGTTGTGACGGGGCAAGTTCTACAAAGTGGATTGGATTCCACTCCTGCAAGGGTTTGGGTTGGAGAGTTTTCGTGTCCCTAAGTAATCTTGCTTGAGAATTTTTTGACATTTACATACATGTACATAATATATTCAGATCATGCTACCTTTTAATTCTTCTTTTGATCCCCTCCCACTCTTGATGATCTTTTTTCT
Source organism: Cricetomys ansorgei (assembly GCA_026225945.1). NCBI lineage: Eukaryota > Metazoa > Chordata > Mammalia > Rodentia > Nesomyidae > Cricetomys > Cricetomys ansorgei. Next base: position 4,134,513 of record JAMJFZ010001789.1, read on the forward strand.
CTTCCCAACTAGCCTCCTTCTACATTCTACATGTGTGTGTGAGTATGTGTGTGTACGTGTGTGAGTATGTGTGTGTATGTGTGTGTACGTGTGTGAGTATGTGTACGTGCATGTGTGAGTATGTGTGTGTATATGTGTGTAATGTGTATGTGTAGGTGTATGTGTGAATATGTAAGTGTTGTATGTGTGTGTGTATGCGTGTGAGTATGTGTGTGTATGTGTGTGTATGTGTGTGAGTATGTGTGTGTATGTGTGTGTATGTGTGTGTATGTGTGTGAGTATGTGTGTGTATGTGTGTGTGTGTGTATGTGTGTGTGTTATGTGTGTGTTTATGTGTGTGAGTATGTGTGTGTAAGTGTGTATGTATGTGTGTGAATATGTGAGTGTTGTATGTGTGTGAGTATGTGTGAGTATGTGTGTGTATGTGTGTGTGTATGTGTGAATATGTGAGTGTTGTATGTGTGTGTGTATGTGTGTGCGTGTGTGTATGTGTATGTATGTGTGTGTATGTGTGTGAATATGTGTGTATATGTGTGTGTGAATGTGCATGTGTATGTGTGTAGGTGTATGTGTGAATATGTGAGTGTTGTATGTGTGTGTTGTATGTGTGTGTGTGTGTGTGTGTGTGTGTGTGTATAAATTTCATTGGAGTTGTTTACACAAGCATGGGTGTTTTACCGATGGCTATACACTGAAGAAAATTTCTCTCTCCCCCCTCAATGTTAACTATATATAAATCCTCAGGGAGAAGTGGGCTACTCAAGCCCCATCCCTTTCCATGACAATGTGCTCACAGTCTTGCACAGGTAATGACAGCTGCCGTGGATTCAGGAGTGCATCGGCCACTGTCATGCCCAGAAGTCAGAATTCCACACTGCCCCGACCCCTTCCTCCAGCTCTTACACTTTTTCTGCCCCTTCATCAGTGATAGTCCCTGAGCCCTGAAGAGGGTTATACCTGTTCCATTTATAGCTGGGCGTTCAAATGCCATTTATTCTCAATACTTTGACCTTATGAGTCTCTGCAGTCATGGGTGACTACTGCAAAAAGAAGTTTCTCTGATCAAAATTGACGGTTTGCTTTGGCACTTTTCCTGCCCGACCGTAAGGCCAGGAGGTCGTGTGTCAGTGCGACTGAAGGAGCCTGAGCATGACCATTTCCCGTGACTGGAAGGAACACGGAACCTAGACTTTGAAGGCCGTTCTATCCCTTACCCTGCCCACTGGAAAAACTGTATCTTTTTAGCGAAGCCAGGTTGTGTTGTCCCATCAGATACCAGGGAGTGACCACCTCAAAGCCTCACAGGTGGGAAGCGTGTCACTTAAAATTCCATCTTTTGTAGTGTAACAGACCCCACCCATTGCTCCTCACTTTTCAGAGGCTGAGGGGGGAGCCGGTGGAGTCTTCCTGTTCGGCTGAAGTTAGAATCCATTTAGGCGGTGACTGTGGCATTATTTCTTTATGGAAAGATGAAGACTTGGGCCTGGGAATTCAGAACCATTTCTCACTGACCGTAGCCCTTCATCTGAGGAATAGCAGAGAAGACAAGGGGCCTTCATTTGACTACACAAGAAGCGAAAGAGAACGCTCTGCTAGATTTCTCAATTTCCCAACTGCAGGTGTCATAAAACCACAGCCAACTGTGGGCCATGAGCAGGGCGTGGAGCTTCTAGCAAGTCAAGGGGGAATGAGGCGGAGGCATCGGAAAGTCCCAGGCCAGGATACTATCTTTTCTCTCTTCTCTGTACTGATAGACCTCGAGAGGCGGAGAGCCCAAACCTACAAAGGATCACAAGTCATTTAGATCTCCAACAAATCCAAATCGCAGTGAGCCATGTAGAGAGGCTGAATTTCTGTTTCTTCCTTTTGGGTGGATCTAGACCCTGGGACCCCTGGATGGTGATGGCCATCTTCTGTGTGCCTGGTGTTGCCAAAAGCATGTGTGTATTAAGTTAGCGAATCTACTACCTCTATCCTGCAGAGGAGACATGGAAGCAAAAGAGGGATGAACTTGCCCTTAGCCTCACCACGGGGCAACTGGCTCCCAGCATCCCTCTTGCCCACACTGATGAGGGAAATAACTTTTACTCTCTCAGCTGGGGGAGGAACAAGCTCTGCCCTCATCAGCCCTTCCAGGGCTGACCTCTGAGCTTAGCCAGAGTGGAAGTTTGTGGTGGAAGGAGACCGAAGGGGATCAGTCTTTGTTCTGAGAATTTCTGGTGAGGGAAAAACAGTTTGTATTTAGACAAGTCATGCTTTCCGGAAGGGAGTGCTTACAGGTCACGTGGTGTATCCCAGCCGAGTCCAACTGTAGCAGGAGGCTTAGGAAAGCTAAGTTAAGCAGTCCATGACACTGCCATGAGAATTGTCTTCATCTCTACTCCTCTCTGAGTTCTTTTCCTTTCTCTTTTGGCTGGGAGGGAGAATCTGGAGACTGTTCTACGGGGCGGGGCGGCAGTAGCCTTGTGCTTACTGACCCCACTCTCCTAGGATAACACTGGAGACAATTCCAGGGTGCAGTGCTTCCTTTGCCCAGGGGCTCCTCCTCCAGGCCCCACTTCCATCCGCCATATGAGCAGACTAAGCAGACAGGAGGAGGCAGGCCCACTAGGACCTGCACCTTAAGGACTGTGTGGGAGGGAGCTGCAAAAAGGAACTCTTCCCTCTCATCTTGCTTGACTCTTCTGGAGCCAGTGTGTGTGTGTGTGTGTGTGTGTGTGTGTGTGTGTGTGTGTGTGTGTGTAGACCAGAGGATGGTCTGGAAGGGCCCGTGAGAGCTGAATTGTTTCCGAAAAACAGAACATATCTGCAGCCAGCCACAGAGGAGGTCAAACTCTGGGCGCAGGGCTGGAATGCAGGGGGCCAGGCAGTGGGTGGAGCTGTGCTTTCACCCTTCCTGGCAGCGTGGAGGGCTTCACGGTGCCCTCTGGGGAAGGCAGGGCCGCTCAAAGGCAGGCGTGCGGAGTGGAGAGGGGCTCCACCCTGCAAGTGGCTGATGCCCACGCTACACACTGGAGACCGAGGGAGCGTGCAAAATTCAAACTCTCAGGTGAACAGAAGTGCAGAATTCGGTCTCGGGTGTAGGGATTCTCAACGCCCTTTGTCATTAGAAATAAATCAGGTTAGGCAAGCCTGATGAGGGAGGAAAGTGAAATAGGACTGAGACAGAAGGAAACTCAGAGGAACACAAGCCCGTGAGAAGGCACCGGAGAACGATGGAGCCGAGCATGGAGCGCGTGCTCCCAAAGCCCTAGCCAACGTAGAAGTCAGGTCTCACGAAACCCAGGCTGCTCCTGCTGGAAACACACAAGGCACGTGTCCACCCCTCCCCTCCCTGCCAGCCCACAGTGCTCAGCTCACCCGGGAGCAGCTGTATATAATCTTCATCTTCACATGTGCTTGCGTGTGGTTTGGGGCTTCTTGAGCGGCTGTTTATGGCTAGAAAATTGCCTGTCCTGGCTCTGTCACAGAAGGACCATCTGGGCTAAAGGGACCACTTCCTGACCTCTGCTCGCCCTGCCCTCCGCCTGCCCTTTTCAGCCCTGGAGTTGAATCTCCACGTGTTCGCTCTCCTTCTCTGGCTGTGCATCCTGGCCAGCTGAATCTGCATCTCTAAGATGGGGAGAGGTTCTCAGGTGAGATGTTTACCCTCCTAGGGGATTCCCTATGAAGAGGTGGGGGCTGCCTCTGTCTTAGCATTCACTCTACAGGCAATGTGTTTCCTTCTCATGTGTCTACTGTGTTCCAAGGGAGCAGGAACCTGCCAGCACTACAGCTGGGCAGTTGCAGCAAAAGCGCTGGAGTGTGGAACTTTCTCTTTCTGCCCAGGGATGATGCTAGTAGGGTTGATTTGCTTCTCAATGCCCAAGTAAGATAGGACACACAGGAAAAGTTTGCCTCCCAGTGCAAAGGCTACTAGGAACATACATCCCACTTGGGCTCTGCTTGTTCTGGCTCCTAGGGACAAGAAGAAGATTCTACCTTTGATAATCCTTTGGTCTGAGGTGGTGGCTGAATTACAAAGTGGATTTAGTAATCTCTGGGTGCTCTTCTCCCTCCCTTATTCCCCTCTTTCTTGATACGTGGTCTTACTGTAGCTCAGGCTGGTCTGAAACCTTTTATGGAGTCCAGGCTGGCCTTGAACACATGGCAATCTTCCTGCCTCACCTTACTGAGTGTTGGGATTGCAGGTGTGTCTCCTCTCCCTGTGTTCTCTAGTTGGATGATGGATAGTTGATTCTTCTTCTTTTCTTCTTCTCCTCCTCCTCCTTGGTTTTTCGAAACAGGGTTTCTCTGTTATAACTCTAGCTGTCCCAGAACTCACTCTGTAGACCAGGCTGGCCTCAAACTCACAGAGATCCACCTGCCTCTGCCTCCCCAGTGCTGGGATTAAAGGTGTGCACCACCACTGCCCAATTTGGACCAATTCTTAAGCGTCCATCTTTCTGTGACAAAGTGCTGAAGGGGTTATAGTTCAAGAACTGCTGTAGTGAGAACTGGCCATCATCTTTGAGGGATGAACAGTTAAAGCAGATGCAAGCAGACAGTAGCAGTCACTGGCATCCTGAATGTTTATTAAATGCTGGTAATCGTCTTCAGTTCTCCATTGGTGTAATATCATTTAATCTTGTGGCAAACCCATGAATGAAGTCCTGATATTATCCTCTTTTTACAGCTGAGGAAGTGAAGCACAGAGAGAGGTGGAGTCACTCACCCAAAGTCCTGGAGGAGCTAGGATCAGTGCTGAGACTGATTCCAGAGCCTGAACCTGGAGACTAATGCGAACTCATTGCAGTGCAAATAAACAGAAGGCTTAGCTTGTAGATGGAGCATACGAAGGGGATTTCATGGTGCATGACTGACACCAGGCTGGAAGAGAGCAGCTTGAGCTCCATCCTGGGCCCTCCTCCAGTTCTCCCACTCCCTCAGCAGAGCCGGGGCGGGTCACCTGACCTGGCTTTTTTGAGCAGGCAGAAGCAGTGGTGCCTGGCTCTGGTAGGGAAGGCAGATGAGTTGCTGATGCTCTGGGCCAGAACACTGACTTTATCTCCTTTTCCTTCCACGCCGATTGTCCGGTTTTCCCGGGGAAAGGGAGAATTATTTGGGAGTTCCAGGTTAATTATTGTTTCAGGAAGAAAATCCCAGCCTCAACCCTTTGTCCCGTTGCTGTTTATGACTGTCGTCTCCCCTTAGTGCAGGCTGGAGCAGAAGGAGGTCTGGCTAAAGCAGCTGTCAGACAGCTGTGACTTTTTTTTTTTTTTAAACAAGAAAAAAAAAACAAAACAAAAACAAGGATATTTTCTTGCATAACCACAGGCCAATTAACCAACGCTGGAAACATTGATACAATTCTATTATCCAATATACCGCCCATATTTTACTTTACACTTGACCTAAAAGCGTCCCTCAGGACTGTCCCGGGGTCAGCATTCCCCGCTCTCCTCTTACTGGACTTGGCCTCAGCTTCTCTTTTTCGCTCCTGCACTGGATTTGCTGGGTCTTTCTGGTCTTGTCCAGTCTTTCCATCTCCCGCCCTTCCACCTCATCCCTGAGCGGAGTTGCCTAGCAAAGGGTATTCTTAGATGTGTGTGGATCAAGGCATGCCAAAAATTCACCAAGCAAGACGAATAATATTTTTTTACCTTTTAAAAGATTTATTTACTAATTGTATGCGTGCGGATGTTTTGCCAGGATGTATGTCTGTGAAGCACGTACCCGCCTGCAGCCCACGGAACTGAGAAGAGGGTAACAGATCCCCTTGAACTGGAGTGACAGGTGGTTGTGAGCCCCATGCGGGTGCTGGGGATCGAACCCAGGTCCTCTGTAGGAGCAGCAAATGCTCTAAATCCCTGAGCCATATATCCAGTCCCATCAGTGGATGCTTTAGCACAATTTTAAAAAAAACGAAAAACAAGAAACATTTCATTAAAAACCTTTGTCATTTTAAACCAAGACAGGATCCACAGCAGTGCTGCTCCAGGCCGCGTCCACACTGAGCCTGAGGCAGAGGGAAAATGCACCGAGCACACGCTGTCTTGACATGATGTGTTAGTGTCATTGAGCTTTTTAATTTCAAAGAGGAAAATATTGCCAGAATGGTGGTGGCAGGGGCCCCCGCATGACTCCCGGGGCCCAGCTTCCAGCATCAATGAGGCGAAACAACCAAGACAGATCTGTACCCGAGTGGATAAATTTTGGCTGCTGAGATTGGGGTGCCCTTATACTTTGCTCCCCTGTTCCTGCAGGGCATCCCTCTCAGGCATCCCATCCTCAGCACAAGGAGAAAAAGGTAGGGCTCCCAGCCAGAGGCTGTTCTCCTGCCCAGCCAGAACAGAGGGAGGGTGGGGCTGGAGAAGGGGGAGAGGAAGGGTACAGAGGCCTTTGGCTGGGAGCCTCTAGTCTAACAGCTTCCAGCTGCTTCCACACCCACTAGACTTCCGGCTAGGGAGTGGTGTTTGGTTGGCCTTTTCCCCTCTTCCCATCAAATGTGCGATCTAATTAGATCCCTGGACCCCCCCCAGGCCTCCCGGTCTTGATATCACAGCTCCCCTTAGTTGATCCCGCTCCCACCCAGATAGGTCTTCTGCTGTTTGCACCCACCTCCAGAGCTCATGGGGTGTGGTCCCTGTCTTTCCCTGGACCATCTACCCAGGGCTGAGGGAGTGCAGGACGCAGGCCTGAATTCCCCAGGCTTCTGCAAGCCAAGCCAGGGCAGAGGCACACAGCCTTGCTGAGTACAGGTTCCGTGGCTAGAAGGCAGACTGCAACTGAAAAGACCCCAAGGTAGGTTATTGCATCCAAGACCCTTAGCCTCTCAGAGCTTTGGAGTCGCATTTGTTTGTTTGGTTATTATTATTGTGTGCACGTATGATGTGTGAGTGCAGATACATGTGCGCCGCCATAGGTCATATGTGGAGGCGGGAGGACAGCTTTGTGGAGTTGGTTCTCTCTTCCACCTTTACCTGGGTTCTGGGGATCGGACGTAGGTTGTCAAGCTTGCACAGCAAGTGCCTTTGCCCACCGAGCCATCTCCGTGGCCCCTTATTTCTGTATTTAGATTAGACTTGGTAATACTTTCCCGCCATCCTCATAGACCATAAAAGAATCGAAGGAAATAGAGGTGGCTGATTGCTGAATCATAAACTTGTATTTGACGTTTCTCGTCTGTCGTAAACAATGATTCTTTATCTTTATGTGCACTACATTTGGGACTGCCTGAATTACTTGCTGCAAAGCCATGAGAAAAACACAAGTTGGTAAGGACCCTTGTCCATCTCTGCTTCCGTCTGAAGGAAGAGCCCACTAGGCGAGAAAGCCAGCCTGCCCTCCTGGTACCCCGTCTCTGAGCTCCAGCCACACCTAAAACATGAGGTATATGTTAAGAGGAAGAACTTTTGTCTAGAAGGCTTTTTTCAAGTGAAGGCTTTTCTTTTTTTTTTTTTTAATATTTTTACTGAGTTATAGTTGACATAAAAATGGCATAGATTTAGAGACTAAAACGATGTATTTTGTGAGACATTCTTTTTTGCTTTACTTTATTTTGGGGATAAGGTTTCACTATGTAGCCCAGGCTAGCCCCAGATTTGTAGTCTTCCTGCCCCAATTAAGAAAATAAAGGTATAGGATATAGCCTGGTGCAAGGCCTTAGGTTAAGACTCTAGTTCAGCCAGAAGAAAGAAAGAAAAAAAAAAAGCCGGGCATCACTCCCCAAATTGCTTCCTGTCTCTTTTGTAACCCCAGCTCAGCCTGTCCTCCGGTGACACCGCCCTGCCGTCTGCCTCTGTCGATTAGCTGGCAGTTTTTGAAGTATTTTATAATAGGATCTTGCAGCACGCACTTTGTTCTGGAAGGTCTGGGCTGTTTCACTCAGCGTAATTATTCTGAGATCCATCTAATTCATTTCACTGCCAACGTTAGTGATACATCCTCTTGCCGAGCGCCACCCTGTCCTGCAGATTTGTGTTGTGTTCACAGGTTCGAGGCTAGCTGTTTTCAGACTGGAGCTATTTGCAGAAGGGTGCTGTGAGTGCCTGTACATATGTCTCTCTCTGTGTGGACCCCGGCTGTCATTTCTCTCCACAAATACGTGGGAGTAGAGATGGGTGGGCTCTGTGGTGACCGCATCTTAAATTTCTCAGGAAACGGGCTCGATTAGATGCTCCGTTCCCATCCTTTCAGGGCCGCTACCCACTGGGCCACGCTGGGCCTCGGTCAGTCTATCAGCTCTAGTCGTCCTAAAACCACTCCCACACGTTGGTGTGTGCATCTCACGGTTGTTTCCGTTTGGACTCCCTATGTCTCCTTTGGTGTTTACTATCTCCGTGTGAGTTGTGAGCTCTTGACCGTCCCTGTGGAAGTCTCATGTTGGTTCTATGTTTGGGATAGTCTTTAACGGCCTTTTCTCTTTGGAACAGTGACTTTTTAAGAGCAGCGTCTTTTATTTGGTGCAGTTCGCTTTATTGACAACCCCAAAATTACTGAGATTTTTCTCTTGTGTTTTCTTCTAGAAATGTACTTTTAGCAACCGCTCTTGGGCCTATGGTCTGTTCTAAGTTGCTTTTTAATGGTTGTTTTTTTTTTTTCTTCTTTCTTAAAAGGTTTATTTATATCTAGTGTGTGTGTGTGCATGTGTGTATGCATGTGTGTGTACGCACCACCTGTGTGCCTTGTACCCTTGGGAGTCAGAAAAGGGCATCGGACCCCAAGGAACTAGAGTTAGAGATGGTTGGGAGTTGCCACGTGGGTGCTGGGAACCAAACCCTGGTCCTTGGCAAGAGCAGCCAGTACCCTTAACCGCTGAGCCATTTCTCCAGTCCCATGAGGATTTTTGTTTGTTTGTTTGTTTTATTTTGGGTAGTTGTTTGTTTGGCATGTGGATCTACAGTTTTTCCACTACCGTGTATTAAAATAACCTTTATATCTTGGTCAAACCAATTGATCACAAATGGATAGGTTCACTTACAGGGCAGGGATAGGGGTGGGGAAGTGCAGGGAAGGAAGGAAGAATTCTAAGACTGCCTACCTGATAGTAGCTCCTCTATCTGACTCCCTCAGGGTCCCTCCAGGAGACTCTTTCCTTTCCCTTTCCCACCAACATTAGCTGGAGGCTGGCTGATCCCAGCAGGAGAAAGGAGTCTGGAGTGAGGACCAGTCTGTATCCTCTGTCTCTGGAGGAGGCCACTCTTTCCTGTTCCCTCTTGCATCCCCCATCTCCTCGATTATTAGGATCTTTTCCTAGTATGTCCCTCTGGTCCTTTGCCAAAAAGGTGATCACAATTTCTGTGGTTTTTTTTTTTCCCCCCATTTATTTATATATGTGCCTTTATAGCACCACCAAATTGTCTTGATTACTGAGGCTTTATTCTTAGACTAAGTACTTCCATTAATAACTTTCCCCCTTCTCTTTCTCTTCCTCCTCTTCCTCCTCCCTTCTCTTCTGTGGTAGGATTTGAACCCAGGGCTTTCCTCAGGATGGTGTCTACTGTGGAACTACCTCCTCAGTCCAGCCACCTTCTTCCATCTGCTTTCATCCCTTCTGAGACCTATTATGTAGTCAAAGATGACCTTGAACCTCTGATCCTCCTGCCCCTCCCCCCTTCAGCGTTAAAATTATAGGCTGGCACCACCTAGTGTTGGGAAGAAAACCCAGGCCCCATGTTCATTAGGCAAACATTCTGCCAACCGAGCTACACTCAAGGCTTTGGTTTTATGAGACATTTGGCTCAGGCTGCCCCAAACCTTGTGATCTTCCCATCTGTGCCTCCTGAGTGCTAGGATCTATTCTTTTCTCGGAGCTGGGCGGTGGCGGTGCACGCCTTTAATCTCAGCATTTGAAAGGCAGAGGCAGGCAGATCTCTGTAAGTTCGAAACCAGCCTGGTCAACAGCGTGAGTTCCAGGACAGCCAGAGTTACAACAGAGAAACTCAGTCTTGAAAAACCAAAAATTAAAAAAAAAAAAAAGAAAGAAAGGAAAAAAAGTTTTTTGATTAGAACATTCAGTCCTTTGAATTTCCATATGAATTTTAGATTTTGTCTTGTTTTGTTTTTATAAAGAACTTGCTGGGATTGTGTTGAAGCTATAGAGAAATATTGGGAGAACAGATGTCTTAATAGTATTTATTGCCCTCTGACCCAAGAAAGCACTCCCTCCTTCTTTAGATCTTATTTAATTCCTCTCGGTAGTGTTTTATGCTGTTCAGCGCGTAGATCTTGCATCTCTTGACATGTTTAGCCTTAAGCGGTGTTTTCCTGCTATTATACCATTGCTTGTTGCTTGTATGTGGAGATGCAACTAATACTGTATCCTGAGCCTCTCCCTGCCCTGCTTCTACCTCAGCTCAACCTAAGGTGCTGTGGGTCTGCCTGGTACCGTAAGCTTTTACACTGTCTTTTGAAAGTGCCAGCATCTTGCTCCGAAGCAGCCGTGACGGTGAAGCGTGAGGAGGAAAGGTATCATGGTAAATTCTAACTCTGCACAGAACACTCAGATCTCTGGCTCGTTCTTGAGGGCAAATTGAGTAGATGTGAATATAGTGTGGCTCCTTTAAGAAGCCAGGGCGAGCTAGCCTCCTGGAGACTGGGAAGGCATTACAAAGATAAGATAAGGCCCTCTGGCTGTTCTGAATGAGGGTTCTGAGCCACAGTGGCTGGCCTACGGAGAGACAAACAGGAGCCAAGGTGATAAGGTAAAGTGCCAGTTACTAAAGCTGGCTGGCAGAGGCTCAGAGCCAGCCACCCATGCATGTGGGTCTGTAAAGAAGAGGGGTGCCAACTGTGCGTGCATGTGTGTGTGCATGTGTGCGTGTGTGCGTGTGTGTGTGTGTGCCTGTGTGTGTAGCAGAGGGCACTTGTATCCTATCATCCTATGGTATTTTATTTATGCTCACGGCAAAACAAAACAAAAACTCAAGTAGGCCTCACATGAAGACACTCTACTGTACAGGAAGTAAATGTTCAATAAGCACACGCCCGTTACGTTTGTTGTGCTCTCGTGGGATGCTCTGATTCCTGCCTCAGCCTCAAGGCTGACTAGAGACTACCTGATTGCTTCCTCAAACTAGGAAAACCCTGGCCAGGACGCACTATGACAAGCTGGCAAGTGACAAGCTTGGAGCTGCTCATTTGCACGTATCTGCATAGATTTGCATGTGCCCTACGTGTAGACACTTCTTTGCTGGATTTAGAATTCCTTAAATCAGTTACCAATTTTTAAGGAGAAAAAGTGGAACTTTTGTCTCTACCCAAAACTGCCTACCTGTCACCTGTATCTTTCCACGATGGGCAAGTGATTTCTGCAACTTTAGAATTTAAAGACTGTCCATTCTCTGGCAGTTCTTTGCCTGTTGGTGTTTCCCCTTCGTAGTGCTTCCCAATTCCCCTCTCCAAACTCCTGAGTAGGGCAGGGAAATGAGGATGAGGATGAGAATCGTGAGGAGGAGGAGGAGGAGGAGGTGGGGGAGCCCCTTAGCTCAGCAGCAAGTACTCAATTGCTTAGGAGTCCCCCAGGATTCTGTACTTGAAGCAACTAGAGATGCCCCTGGGTCTGAGATGGCCTCCTCTCTGCCTCTGACTCACGGCTATAACTACTTTTGTCTGCACACCCTCCTCCAGGAATAAATAAAAACATCATCCCTCCCCCGGATCCTGGCTTCTCTATTGGCCTGCCTAGCAAATATTTCATAATGTGGGCTCATCCAATTGGGCACCATGCCAGAGTCAAGCGCCTCAGGTTGTAGGTGTGCTCCAATTAGGTGAGGAGGCCTGGGTGGGACTACAGGCTCGCTCTCCACACCGGAGGGTGCAGCATTATGAAGGGAGAGGGCAGGGAGCTAAGAGTGGCCATTTGCTTAGGGCTAGGCAAAGGGGACCAGACAGTCCAGCAGCTGGGTGGTGGCGGCCCAGCACTGAAGGGGTTAAGGCCAGTCAGCGTGTGTGGCTGTTAATGATTGCTTTCCACTGGGACCTGCTGAGTATTAAAGGGAGACCTTTCCCTATTCCTGAGTAGACCAGCAGAGAGACTAAGGGAACACGGCCGGCCGGCCGGCCGAGCTGGTGAGTAAGTGCCTATTGGTTTGGTATACTTGTTGGCTCTGGAGCAGGTGAGGAGGCACTAACTGTGCCATTCACCAGCCGGAGGGGGCTTTTGTCACACCAGAAGCAGATTCTCAGCTGGGCCAGACTTTCGGCTCACACCGGTTTATGAGGAGAAAGTCTTCAGACTGGCTCTCAGCTGAGGGGGAGCTCCTTCGCCCTACAGCCGGGATGTAGCTGCATCCGCTGTCCCGTGGAGGACACAATGGTTTCATGTGGCCACCTTGTGCACAAAGCCCAGCGGCTCTTCCCTCACACCTCTCTTAGCCATTGTCTCCGGAGAGGGGCTAGGAGCTCTGAGGCGATGGGACACAGCCATAGCAGATGGGGCCGGTATGCTTGTAAAGGGTACAGTGAAGTAGTCTGCGGAGGGGAGCAGGCGGGACAGACCGGGAGCAGGATTGGGGATGAACTGGCCGCTCATTAAAAAGACGGTGCTGTCATTTGGGAGCAAAACTGAAATCTCAGGAGAAAAAAGAACAACTCTTTTGGTTTTATGTTTGTTGTCCTCACCCCCCACACACACCCCCGCTTTCTCTGAGAAAGGTGTCCCCTCCACCCTCACGTACTTGTCTTTTTTGACATCTTCTGGTAACGTGGCCAGGAGTCTGGTCAAAAGTTCTTGGCTTTGTGGGAGGCAGTGGGTGCACTGCCTGCTCAGCAGATGTGAGTGTGTGTGTGTGTGTGTGTGTGTGTGTGTGTGTGTGTTTACTCTTATATGCTCATATAACTTTAAAAACCAATTGTCACCAAAGAAGAAATGTTGCCCACCCCCACCCCTACTTTGCTAAGAGCTCTTTTGTTCCCCTTGTCTCTCTTGGGAGGAAAATGATTCGATGACATAATGGTTGTGTTCGCCCCAACCGCACAGGGACTGTCTCTGGAACAGGGCGCTTGCCATGCTGCTGGTCTTGAAGGCAGATTTGAAAGACAAGGTAAACGCAACCTTAATGGCTTTGCTCCAGTGCTTCCTTCTGGTGGGGTTTCCAGGAGGCAAACAGAAACCAGGACAATAAAAGGGAGGTGCTGGCCACTAGACCCAGGAGGCCGAGAGCAGAAGGAGCCAAGTTTCTGGGCAGTTAAGGCCAAGAAAGAGGGGGAAGTAGAATGTAGGAGAGTAATGGACAGACTGGTCTTCTGTGCCTAGTATTCAGATTGCCAGCCACAAACGCAACCAGACAGCCTTTAACTAACACTCTCAGGGGAATTACAGAGGAACTCCTATACCCAGTGGGGTGGATGTCCCCCGTGAGCATGCCACATGCTCAAAATCACCTCTGGCTTGGTTTCGTACTTGAGCTGTGAACTAGAGCTCTGTGTTTTTATTTTGCACCGGGCCTGTGAGCTGCAGAAGAATTGCTCCAACAGGTGTCACTGACCAAGGCTGACATCTGTCTTGACTGGGGAGCACTTGGAAGTGGCCTGGGCATGAGGCCTGGGAGCCCTCTTCTTCCTCTGGGACCATTTCCTCCTGTGTTTAGCCCTGGCACCTGCTTCCAATGCTGTTTGCTTTTGAATAGATGGTAGGTTGCATCACTGCTGACTCTCTGGAGGGCTCCAGGTCTGGATGGGGCAGGGGTAGGGGCGGGAAGTACAGGGAAGGAAGGAAGAATGCTAAGATTGCCTATCTGGTGGTAGCTGCCTATCTGACTCCCTCCGGGTCCCTCCAGGAGGCTCCTTCCTTTCCCTTTCCCACCAACATTAGCTGGAGGCTGGCTGATCCCAGCAGGAGAAAGGAGTCTGGAGTGAGGACCAGTCTGTATTCTCTGTCTCTGGAGGAGGCCACTCTTTCCTGTTCCCTCTTGCATCCCCCATCTCCTTCGATTATTAGGATCTTTTCCTAGTATGTCCCTCTGGTCCTTTGCCAAAAAGGGCTCTGGGTGATGATAATTTCAGACTGTGGAGAGACTTAGTGCATCGATTTAAAAGCCAATGGATCATTAAAATTCATTATCATTGGATTTTTTTTTTTTTCCAAGACAGAGTCTTACCAGGTAGCCCTGGCTGACCTGCAACTCGCTATGTAGACCAGGCTGGCCTGCAACTCACTCTATGTACCATGCTGGCCTTGAACTCATGGAGAACCTCCTGCCCCAAGTCTACTGAGATTAAAGCTGTGCCAGCTTTGATTGGGTTTTGGAACGTATCATTTGATTTTTTTTTTTTTTTTAAGATAGGATTTCTGACTCAGATTGGCCATGAACTCTTGATCCTTCTGCCCCTATCTCCCAAATGCTGGGATTACAGGTGTGTGTGTGCCACCATGCCCAGCCTTGGTTTTTAATTTTAAACTTTCTATTCTTGTAGGTATAGTTTAGGACTGTGACAAGCCTTGTATTCTGAGGATATTGAGCACACATCCATTGTTAGAAGGATAAAGTGGTTCGGAGTTGTCTCATATAATTTAAAAATGTTAGTGGCTTAGAGAACTGGATCGGTGTTATCCAATAGACTGTTCTACCAGGATGTCTAATGTGGTCGCCTCCATGGCTACTAAATGAAATATGGCTAGTCCGAGGCACCAACACTGCAATGTTTTAAAAACTGAACAAAAATTTGAGGATGACTAGTGACCTTCAGACTGGGTGGCACAGATGTGGGGTGCAGTGACCACCAGACTGGATGCTACAGATGTGGGGTGCAGTGACCATCAGGCTGGATGGTACAGATGTAGGGTACAGTGACCTTCAGACTGGGTGGCACAGATGTGGGGTGCAGTGACCACCAGACTGGATGCTACAGATGTGGGGTGCAGTGACCATCAGACTGGATGGTACAGATGAGGGGTGCAGTGACCATCAGACTGGATGGTACAGATGAGGGGTGCAGTGACCATCAGATTGGATGGTACAGATGAGGGGTGCAGTGACCATCAGACTGGATGGTACAGATGAGGGGTGCAGTGACCATCAGGCTGGATGGTACAGATGAGGGGTGCAGTGACCATCAGACTGGATGGTACAGATGAGGGGTGCAGTGACCATCAGACTGGATGGTACAGATGTGGGGTGCAGTGACCATCAGGCTGGATGGTACAGATGTGGGGTGCAGTGACCATCAGACTGGATGGTACAGATGTGGGGTGCAGTGACCATCAGGCTGGATGGTACAGATGTGGGGTGCAGTGACCATCAGGCTGGATGGTACAGATATGGGGTGCAGTGACCATCAGGCTGGATGGTACAGATGTGGGGTGCTGTAGTGACCCTCTTGCCTGATGGTACAAATGTGGGGTGCTGCTTCCTTTGTTCATGGTTGTCGCAGCAGCCCCTAAATGAGCAGCTGTTCTGTGCAAACTCCCTCCAAGGAGTGCTAACTGTATGATCTCATTTAATCCCCCAGCAGCCCTGGTATTGCCCTGTGTTACAGAATGAAACACTGAAACACAGGCATGCAAAGTGAGTTAGTCCCAAAGGCTCCAGCCTGAGATCAATGGTCCCGCCCGTTTCCCCGAAGGAGAAGGTACACTCTGTGGCGAGATAGCTTCCTTCACAAGCTCTCCAAGACTTTTCTAGATCTCCCTGGGCATGAGGGTGCTCATGAAGTGTGTAGCCCACGGAGCCCCTCTTGGACACAGGCACTCTACCTGGTTCCAGGAGCACACTGCATCAGTAAGACAGAGAGACCCCAGGCCTCAGCCCTTGGCAAACTCCAAGGGGCATGGGAAGTTCCTCTCCTTTCAGAAAAGAGCAGTTAGGGCTCCCACCACCCATCTGTATGCCACTGTGCCCTGTCACTACCGGTCTCAGTCAGAAGTCTCTCGGGGAAGTCCCTGGAAGGTGAGGGGCAATGCTAGCTACAGCTTCACCTTCATCCCACCTGCCTTGGCATCTGGTCCCCCTTCCCAGAGGCTCCTCCTTCCAGGAGCAGCTGTCTAGGCTCCTGCCTGCCAGCTCTAGGAGATTTATGGCTGTGGACTACTCTTTCCCTACACAAAGTCCCAGCTTTGGGACCAGTCAGAGCCTGCTAGCCAGTGGAAGGAGCAAGAGACTGGTGGGATGCTAAGCAATCCCGCAACCATTCAGCATCCCAGCTAGACCAACACGGGTCCCTGTCCCACTCCCCCACCAAACATCTGTTCAGCTCTGTGCAGGAGGGGAGGTTCTGCCACAGCCCTACAGGCTTAGGCCGTGGGCAGTTAGTAGGTGACTTTTCTAACTTGCCCCTGCACCAGGCACTGTCACACTACAGGAACCCCCACTTCACTTCATGTGTTGTCTCTAGACCCGTAGCTGACAGATGTCAGCAGTGAAGGAGTTTGTGGCTTTTGTTGCTGTGTTCCTGGAGCCCTGTGAAACCAGAGTCTCCCACTGAACTTCGAGGCCCCTTATCCTGGGGAGTGAAGAGGCAGAGGCTGACAGAAGGGCCTAGGGAAGCCCAGGGAGACTGCTGCTTTGCCTGTCACCATGGCCAGACAATAAACCTTCTCCTCCTGACTCTGCCCTGGGCCTTGCACAGTCCAGGGTGAGGAGCAGACAGCAGGGAGTTTCGTTTCTGTTGTTCTGCGCCCCATTCACAGCAGTACAACCTATTTGTCCTCTGCTGTCTGGTCTGGTGGGGCCTACGGGATGCCTACGGAGCGAGGCATCACTTAACTGCTGTTGTTTTATTGTGAAAATGAGGAGACAGACATGAACAGCTTGACAGCCTCAAATTGCTGGATGGGGAACGAGAAGGCCTGCGATGCTTCTGACTATAGGGAAGTCAGCCCGGCTGGTTACTGTCCAAACACTCACTGTAAAATTCCTTCCCGTGGGGCAGGGTGGGCAGGGTTGCTGATCCCTGTGGGACACAAGAGCCAGAGTTAGGAATGGAGAGAGATGGTCTGGGCGACCTTCAGTAGACCCGGAAGCTGAAGCTTACAACTGCCCTCAGCTTCCAAAAGGCAGGAGTTTGGGATTCAACCCAGAGCTAGGAGAAGAAGACTAATTAATCATTGCTCTGCCCTGCCACCCCTGGGAATCCTGCTGACAGTTGGGAGAAGGTGCCCTGGAGGCCAAGGGAAGGAGTGAAGAGACAGGAAGGGGAGAAGAAGGGGAGAAACTGAACCTGGTCTTCCCTTTCTATTATCTGGGTTGGCTCCTCAGGAAGACAAGGGGAAGAAGGGAAGTGGGGAGTTTGGGCTGTGGATCTTTCCTCTCCATTTTTCTCCATGTCTCAACAGGAACAAGCAAGCACACCCAACACGGGGCGGGACCACGGGAGCAGGTCACCCCTCTAGCCTGGGCTGGGTTAAGGGGACATGCTCTATTCTGTGCATAGTGGCTCCTGGGTCTCAGGACTGACTAGCTCTTACTAACTTGACAGGTTATTAGTGTCTGGGCACTTACAGTCTGGAGTCTCCACCCCTGGAATAGTGCACAATCATTTATTGACCAGAGAGGATGCTGGCCTGGTGCTCTGGCAGGACCTGTGGCCAGGTTAACCTCTTGGTCTCTGTGTTATAGAGGTAGCCAGACTCCAGGCACTGGCCAGAGAGGCTAGCTTGGCTCTAGAGAAGCCTTGCCAACAGCACTTCACCTGCTAACAGGGAGGAGTGACATTGATCATCTGCCCAGGTTACTGCCATCTTTCCCATAAAGTAAAGAAATCAATTTAAAGACATTTTGGGGAGCATAGGGTAGGAGAATTACATGAGTTTTCTGTGTAATGTATTTCTGAAGAGTGTATTCTGTTTTGTGCCCTGGGCTGTCCCCTCTCCTATGGTAGGATCAAGCTGAGCATGCTCTAAGGCAGGAGGGCAGCTGCGTGGGAAGGAGCCACCTAGGGCTCCGACTTGGGCTTCCCCTATGTGCATTCGCTCATAACTGAGGCAACTCCCTTTCCTAAGGCCCGGGATGAGCTCAGTGACATTCTCTGGCGTCCCCTGCCTACTCTGGCCACCAGAGGTGGGGAGGTGCCACCGACCACTCAGTCTGGAGTGGGGCTGTAAGACTGGCCAGAAACGGGCAGGAGGTGGTGTCTGGGTTCTGCCTTCTGGACACTCAGCTCAGGGTTCTAGAATGTTAGGGTGTTCCAAACTTGATCGAGAGGGCATGCTATTCATACCATATTGGAAATAACAGTAGCATCAAAAGCAGGGGCGCAGCAGGGCAGAGAATAAAGGAGACCCAAGTGCGAGCTGGTGGGGGGAGACTGCGGGAAGCTGATCCTAGAACTTGTAACTAGTATTTTGTTCTGCAGGTGGAAACGGGAAGACAGTGTTGTGGAAAAGGGGCTCTTTCCACCTGAAAACCCCCAGAGATGCTGCCTGGGTCCTGATCTCTCCCTCT
Source organism: Cricetomys ansorgei (assembly GCA_026225945.1). Taxonomy (NCBI): domain Eukaryota; kingdom Metazoa; phylum Chordata; class Mammalia; order Rodentia; family Nesomyidae; genus Cricetomys; species Cricetomys ansorgei. Next base: position 4,152,875 of record JAMJFZ010001789.1, read on the forward strand.
GGTTTCTTCCTGATGCTGCTGCTGTAGGTAGAGCAGGGGTTGGCTGGGAAAGTGTTCTCTCCAGAACAGCCCGGGAGCTTCAGGAATCCAGCTGTCTAGAGATTTGGAAATGTAAACTGAGCTGGTTTTTAATTGGGACAGGATACTGGGGCAGATACGGCTCTTCGACAATAATGATGAGACCCAGACAGGGAAACAGGACGAGAGCCAAGCTTCCCTTCATTAGCTGAAAGCCCTCCCTGCCATCAGACCGCTGGAATTTGCTAGCTGGGAGAAAAGGAATTGGGAGGGCTAGTTCCCTGCCTCCCCCTTACCCCCTGCCGACCCCCCCTGTTCTCCATGCCACCTATGAACTGGAGAGCTAGTGATGGGTATTCTGGGCATGGGGAAGCATGGCCGAAGCTGATCTGCCAGCAGATTCTCAGGGTCTATGGAAATGAAGCTGCTTGGTACAGTGGGGTAGAAGGAGTGGAGTGTATTCTTTAGGTTTTCAGTGTTTGTCACAGCGGGAGCCCTGGACATCTACCCTAGAGGTGGTGTGTGCATGTATGTTCCTGCGACGCTTGGGTGCATGCACGTTGGCTCAGGGCGATGGAGACTCAGGTTTGATGGTGCCAGGTGCATACCCCGTGGGAGCTGAGGGTGCCTTGAGCAACAGGAGTACCGTCAGGAGGTGCAGGGAGTGTGTGGGTCTTGGCACTTGTGGAATGCCTGCCCCAGCCCTGCCTCATCTGGGACTGCAGTTCTCTCTCCTGACTTCGGTTTCCTCACCCCTGCTCACGGCAGATTTCTTGGTTGTTTTCAAGCAGAATGTCTACAGCTAGCCTCTCTTGTGCGTGAAACATTTCACATTGGAAGTTTGCAGGGGTTAATTCGTAGAATTAGAAAAGGTCTCCTTTGCACATGAGCAAAATAAGGGCGGGGCAGGTGAGGCCGTACTGCAGACTCGGAGTATCCCGCAGTGAAGACTGACCTGCCCAGTTCCCCTTCGGCTACTGGCACTCCCTGTGAGCTACCTCATAGGTCCAGTAGAGAAGTGACCGCCTCCTCAGCAACTGGAAACAAAGGATGCTCTTTCTTCTGCCACTAGGTATTTACTTGCTGAGTTTCTCACTTTTTTGGGAGTGGAATTTAAAAGGTCCAGTTGGGTCTGTTCTTAGCTATCTACCCTTGAGAAGACAAAGCTTTTTAACATGCCTCAGGGAAGTGAAGAGAAAGAAAAAAAATGGTTTCCTTTTAAAACATTCTATATACCTGGTAAATTTTTTTCCTGCTGTCTGACTTAAAATGAAAACCTGTCACTCTATGCAGGGTGGTGGTGAGGAACAGCAGCCAGGCCTTCTGTATTCTGACTTAACCCCGAGTATTTGGGGGCTCCCGGTGCCCTCCATCCCCACTCCCTTGTGCTGTCTTCATAGGGCACCAGAGAAGTAATTTAACTTGAGCAAAGGCTGTGGGAGGCCCCTGAGCTCAGCCTGAAGAGAAGGGGGATATTTTTGACTCCTAGAGGAAGAAAACTCATTTCCCAATGCACCCTACCTCCTCCTCCTGTTCAGATGAGCTTAATTTTCTTCTCCTCTTAATGAAGATGGATGAAAGCCAAGCTATATATTCAGGGGGAGCCAGTCAGGGAGCTGAGTGAGGGGGCGAAGGGACAGAAACAGAGCTTCCCTCCCAGAGAGGAAGTAATTAATTGGAAGAAAGAGCTAAGGTAGGGAAGCCCTTGGTAATAGAATATCAACCATCAAATGCAGATAGCTAAAAATGACAGCAGAGAACGGAGAGTCTCTTTTATCTGTTCATTTGTACTTCAACAAATCTTTATTGAGCACCTTTGATGGGCAAACAGGGAACTCAAGAAGGTGTCAGGAAAGGGTTCTGGCTCAAGTAACTGGAGACAGGCCCAAACCTAAGGCCTACCGTCACCAAGATAATCATTTACTAAAGTCCCATGAAATAGCTGAATATATTGACCTTTTGGATTTAGGGTGAGCCGTTTAAATATCAACAGCTGTGACCCCAGTTACTCCTAGCCAGTGTGTCTCTTCACGGGTTAAATAATAATGTGTCCATTTGTTTTTCTGTTTACCAATCCCATTGTTCCTTTGACCTCAGTCCAAACAATTAGATCAGTCTCGCCCTTTGAGCGTCTACCGTGATATCACAGGGTTGCCATAGCAACAGACTATGATGTCAACAGAATGCCTGGTGCTGCTAAAAAGAAGCACCTTGGTCAGAAAGGAATCTGTCATGTGAAGTGGACAAGGATAGAAGGCAGAGGAGCTGAAACAGCAGCAGAAGAGCATCTTGGCTGTCTAAGATGTCACTGAGCCTGAGTCCTCCTTTGCTGGATTCCTTTACAAACCTCCAAGGTACTTATGAGGATTGATAAGAGGATAAGCTTGTCTGGAGACAGAGGCATAAGGAGGTGACCTTCAGAAGGCCTTGCAGCCCTAAAGCACAGAGGACAGTGGGAAAGAGGAGATTTGACTAGGCTCGACCTATGGAAAATTCGGGGGAATCGACACCCATGAGAACCTCCAAGTGGGCTGAGCAGATCTGACAGTGACCAGCTGGAATTTATCATCTTGCATCTGGGAGGATCTGCAGCAATAGATACACAGTGACCCCCCTTTGAGCCCCATTCCTTGCCCTCTTCCTCACCAGCCTTGCGAGGAAGGTTTCCTTCCACTTCATCTGAGTGAAGAAGCTGATCTTTGCCAGCAGCTGGGGCTCCACAAACATCCCGCCCATCCCGTTCGGGCTGCATATGTCCAGCTCCTTACCAGCTGGGCCAGCACGCTCCGAGGGCAAGCGAGCCGTGCTGCTGGAGAGGGGAGTGTGTCAGGCTGATCGCAGAGCCGCTTCCTGTATTGTGCGCCTGTCTGTACAGATGAGAGCTGGGCAGGCTGAGAGAAGAACAGAGACTGCTTCAATTCTCTTTAGCAACAGCAGCAGTAACAGCCAATGAACCTGAAGCTCCCTTTAACCCTCAGAAGGGCTTGGAAGGTCTCTGAGAAGCAACTTGGTTTGCAGCCCCGGAACCTGTTTCTGGGCTGGGAGCTGGAGAGGCTGGAGCACCGTCTCCCTGCAGGTCGGGCTGGCATGAGTTTCCGTGCAGATGGGAATGCAGCCCGTGCTCCTCCGCCTGCTCAGCTGCTCAGTGTCCTTAGCTCAGTGAGGTCGGACTACCTGGAAGCTGTACACCTGCTCCGTGCATGCCTCTCTCCATTTCTGCATTTCCTTCTTGGGAACCTGGACTGGGAGGAGGTCCTCTCCATTTATTCTGCCTCCAGCCCTCTAACTGTGTAGCATTACAGGCGAATGCTCGAAAGCCACAGGCCCCCTAGGGCACCTGGGCTACCCCTCCCGTTGCTCAGAGGGAGCCCTAGCCCTGTTCTTCAGTGCTAAGAGCCGGGAAGAAAGGGCAACCCATGGAGTCTGCCCCAGATCGCCCTGCGTCTCTGCCACAGCATTAAGAGTTGGATCCAAGGACTTTCTTCTCAGAGGGATGGTAACAGCAGGGTGTCTGGTGGCTCCTACGAGGCTGCCGAACTGGGGACAGAGCTTCCAAAAAGATGTTGAAGTTTCGGGCTGATCGACGGGTCAGGTAGGGATTTCCTCTGTGGACCAGGAGCCTAGTGAAAGCAGAGCAGGCTGGGTCGGTTGCTCACCCGGTCTGAATTTAGGGCTTGGCAGCAAGGGGTCTGCTGGAGATGACCATGACCCAAGAGGAGAGTAGTGAGGTCAGTGGCTACTGCATTGCAGTACCTGTGAAGGGGAAGCTATTTTGAAATTGTTCGCAGCGGGTGGAAAGAGCGTATTGTTTGTAGGGTTGCCGGGTAGGAGGCTCAGGACAGGGAGAGGTGTGCCATGCCCCGGAAAACTGAGCTGGGCCACAGCAGACTGTTTCTGTGTGCACGTCTGTCTAAACTACCGCCTGCAGAGTGCTCCTGGGAGCACAGAACAGAAGGGGCCTGGAGGGGCTGGTGGGTGTGAAGGAGGTGGGCATCCCACACACTGGGCAGAACAGAAAACCGGGCATTTTAAGGACCTTCATTGTCCCAGATTGCTACCCTTGGCCCTGCAGGGAGCCGAAGCCAGAGATGAGGGTAAGAAGACAAATACTCCTCTTTGCAAAGATCCCCTGTGATCAAGTTGACGGAGCATCCTTGTAAGACTTAGGAACTGGAGGGTGGGTTACCAATGTGCCGAGTTGTTTTTATAATACTTTTATTACTAATTTGAGTTTCATACACTGTGTCTCTTCAATAACACCCTCTTCCCGTTCCTCCCTGTTCCACCCTCCCACCCCTGCGCCCTCGGAAAACAAACTTTAAAAAATTTAAAAAAATAAAGAGAAAAGAAGAAAAAGGAAATTGAGTCAGGCTTGTGTGGCGGGAGCCTGGATGGTGGGCTTCCGTGCTGCTGACTTTCAACCTAGGCCTGGTGGATACCGGTCAGGTTTTAAGTCCAGTTCAAGCTACAAACTCCAGGTTTCCAAAGAGACCAAAGCCACTGCCTGCTGTGCCTCTTTCTCCTGCACATCTGTGGGTTTGGTCTGAACAGCGCTGGCTGGGCACAGGGGGGGAAAAAAAAAACAACCACTCTTTGATTTTATCTTTAGCTTCAGCTGTCATCCTGAAGGCTGGGATGTGTCCCGGAGTATTGGGAGAGTGTGGAAGGGGCCAAGTTAAGCACACTTTGCTTTGGCACTGACTGGCCTGAGGTTGGTTGAGCAGAGTGCCAGCTCTTTGCTGTGGGTGTGTTTAAATGCCTCTGCCTTAGCAACCTCTGCCCCCGTGCCTGCTATTACGGTCAACTGGAGCCTATGCTGTACTTCTGCTCCAAGTATTTCTGAAGAGGTATCGGAGAGGAGGGCCTTTAAACTCATCTAGCCCCTGTGGGCTGGGCACTACCACATTCTTGCCTTGTGGTCTCCACTTACCAAAGCCATGACTCCTCTGGAGGCTCTCTCTGCTGCTTTCCTTCTGCACTTCCCCTGAGAGCCCACCCAGGAGCTGGCGTGACATCCTGTCAGCCAGAGACACCATCTCCTGATGCTCCCCTCTGCCTCAGTCCCAGCCCCTAACCCTATCATGCTAGCAGGCTCTCTGCACAACACCCAGCCCCACTCTTGGCCATAGCCGCTCTTAATTCGATCCAACTGTTAGTCCAGCACTGACCTTGATGCTTGACAGCTCCTGAGGGTTCTGCAATGTCCATTCGTCTCTCAGATGGTCTTGGGGTGCTGCTGAGTCCCGGCTCAAGCTCAGTTATGGAGTTTCTGAATTTCCTGATACAGTTAAAGAGAGAGACGGAGCTCAGAGCAGGAGAGGAGTCCAAGGTCACTAGAGAGTTCTTTCATCAAATTATGAGCAAGCATTTTCTGTGTGGAGCACTGGCAGGCGCCAGCCCTGGCAGGGAAGCTACTGCATGAAATCTTGACTGTGTCAGACTCCAGGCTGGAAAGCCCCATGTCACCCTCCCTCCCATCTCCAAGGTGACTACTGAATGAGTTAAGCATAGTTTGCTGGCAGCCTGGGCTCTCTAGCAGGTGGTTAACCCAGCGAAAGGTGACTAGGCTTCATTTTCTCTCCTCAGTCCCATCCATCTGCATCTTCCCGTGCCTTATCCGGTCATCCCCCCGTCCTGATGACCCACACGGGGAACAGAGCCACGGTCCCTTCCGTGGCATGCCATCCCTCGGCTTGTGACTCTGCCCTGCGCAGTTGACGGTAGCTTTCTTCCCTCTTTTCTCTCCGCAGCCACAATGAAAGACGGAACACATTTCGACACCCAGTGACTGGCCAGGTCCCAGAGGAGAACAAAAAGTTTGACTTGAAAACGTAAGTTCCCCTGTGTTTGCGTTCTGTCGTGTGGCACTACTGCTGCCACCGTTTGTAGAGCAGGGAAGGAAGAGGTATTTGGGATCCTTACCTCAACTTTGAGGACCAGAAACCTCTGGGCCACGTCTCTTTACTCCTCACCCCACTGGGAGCTCTGGCAGAGGGCAGTCTGGTGATTCCCATTGGCTGAGCTCTCAGTATAGCACTGGGATCCCTTGAAGGTAGCACGGGGGAATCTGATGTGAACCAGAGATCCAAATGCTCATGTCTCATGTGAATCCCGCCTCACTGACTGGCAGAAAAGGGTGATTCACAGACCCCTGAGCCACTGTGCCATTGATTAGTGAATTTTTTTTCCTTTGGGATCAAACCCATAGCTTTATGTGTGGCATTGAACCTTGAAAATAGAAGGCCTCAGGCCTGGTGATTCATGCCTGTAATCCCAGCTTCTTATGAGCCTGAGGCTAGATGGTCCTGATCTCAAGGCCAGCCTGAGCTATATATAGTAAGACCCTGTCTCAAAATTAGATAAAGAGTAACGGGTAGTCTATTATCTCTGAGTCTAGATTTAAACATACATAAACAGGAGAGAGACACACAGGGTGGCACATGCCTATAATCCTGCATTTGGTAAACAGAGGCAGGAGGATCAAAAGTTCAAGATCATTCTCAGTCTCATAGTGAGTTTGAGACCAGTCTGGGCTATGAGAGACCCTGTCTCAAAACAAAACACAAAACAACAACGAACAAACAAAACCAATACAAAACAAGCCAAAGCTATAAATGAACAGAGAAGAAAAGGGAGAGTGTCCCAGAAGAACCAAAGCAGCCTCTGAAATGACTTCTGACTGGCATCTCAGGCTGGGACTTGGTGCTGATGCTGGGAAGATGAGGGTGGGGGACAGGGCAGGGGCAGGGGCAGGGGCAGGGCAGGGGCAGGGGCAGGGGCAGGGGCAGAGTCAGGGATGGTGCTTTCTGTTGTTCCTTGAGTCTGACTAGTTCCCTTTTGTTGACTTGAATTCAGATCGGCCTTGGACATGTCCAACAAAGCAGGTGGGAAACGTTCTGCTACCATCAACAGCGACCTATCCAACCACAACATGGTGTCAGAGGTTCCTCCAGAGAAGCCCAACATCCGGGTGAGTCCAGGCCTGGAGGCATGCCATCAGGTGGGAAATGCTTTCAGTTCAGAGGATCTCAGCATCCTCAGGAGAATTCTTGCCTGCCTAGCACATCATAGGCTCCAGTGGGCAGGCAAGGTGGTGCAGGAACCCAGTGCAGAGCAGAAGGGAAGAAAGCTAGCTCAGACCAGCACCTCACAGAAGAGCAGGCCCCACACAGGGGGCTCCCTGACACTTGGTGGGTCAGGTTTTTGAGCATGGTGAAGGCTATCAAGCAGCATCCTGAATTCTGCCTGCTAGAGGCCAATAGGCCCTCCTTTCCTGTTATGATGACCAAAAATGTCTACAGATGTTGTCAGAGTCCTCTGGGGACAAAATCTCCCACTCTCCTAAGGCTCACTGGCCTAAGGGGCAGCAGAAGAATCTCCTATGAAAGTTGAGGTGATTGAGGTGTCAGCATGGGAGAAGGGTGAAAGGGGGCCCTGGAAAGAAGAATCCATCCAGAAAGAAGAAGGTAGAATGCGTCCTTTGGGGTCAGTGACAGCGTGGAACTTAGAGGCTTTCACAAGCGGTTCGAGAGGTACTGCTGAGCACAAAAGATTGAGAGGGGAGAGGAGATGTGGAAACAACAGACGGAGGGGGGGACCACTAAGAGAGCCGCCACAGACGGTAATGTTTCATGCAGGGAGGACTCTCCAAAGAACCAGATGAAAACCAAGCGTGTGTTTCTGCATGTGTGCTAATGAGGGTGCATTGAAAACACGACTGTGCGAGCTGCAGAATCTGAAAAATACCTCACTTACATAAAACGTACCAAGATGAAGTGCAGGGCTGCGTATTTATAGACATATTCGCAGCACACGTGTGCGACCACGGACAGAAGACTGATTTTGGGTCAGTGGCTGCCTTTGGGGAAGAGAAAGGTAGCCAAGCTGAGAGGGCCTCAAAGGGAGTCTTAGGTCTACTTGTCTTTTCTTGTTAGGGAAGAAGCAACAGAAAGGATGATTGTCATAATAGTCCCTGCTTTTCTGAAGCACTTGAAATCGCTCAGAAAGGTGTTTTTAATTTTGGTGTGTGAGAGAGAATGTGTATATGGGGAAACATGCATCAGGGAGAGGGTGCGTGCCTCTGTGGACCCCGGAGCTGTCAGGGGTCATCCTCATTTGCTTTTTCAGACCTTATTTTTTAAAGACAGAGTGTCTCACCAAAACTAGAATTCAATGAAACCCCAGGGACCTTCCTGTCCCTTCCTCTCTAGTTCTGAGATTACAGGCTCACCCTGCAGCACCCACCTTAAAAAATATATACACACACACACATATATATATATATAGTTAATTATGTGTGTCTACGTCTGTGTGAGTATGAAGGAAGGTTTTGTAGTGTAGGGAAGGCTGTGCTGGACTGCCCAGGATAAGTCTGGAGTTGGTGGAAGAGAGAGGATGTCCTTACCCCATGAGGGAGCACAATGAACAAGGGCACAGGAAGGTGGGGAAGAGGCAGAGATGGGGGGCCTGGGTGCTAAAGCAGCAGAAAGCAGGTCATAGACCCAGACAGATATAGCAGACTTTCTTCTTCTTCTGTGCGGTGCAGAGAGGTTTCAGTTTTCCTACATGATGAGCACTCCTGAGAAAATTAAATTTTTTAAAAAATACAGTGTGTGCATGTATGTATGTATGTATGCATGTATGCATGCATGTATATGTGTATGTGCATGTGAGTGTGTGTGCATTTATGTGTGTATGTGTGTGTGTGTGTGTGTGTGTGTGTGTATGTGTAATGTAGCAAGACCAAAAGAAGAGGCTTAGGAAGGATGTTAGTATTGCCCATTGTTTTAGACTGGTCAATTAAATCATTGGCACTGTAAGAGCCATTCCAGAAAGGAAGTGTGTGTGTGCAGGGGGTAACTAAGTAACTAAGGCTACTTTATCATCACCATGATAATACCTGATAGAAGTAATGTAAGGAAGGACAGATTTATTTTGGCTCACAGTTTCAGAGGGTCTCAGTCCGTCATGCTGGGGAAGGCATGACAGAGACAGGAGTGCATGGCAGAGGCTGTTCACATCATGAGGTCTGAGAAGCAGAGAGAAGGGCAGGAATGGAGGAAGGTAGACCCTTCGAAGCCCACTTTCTCCTGAGACCTACTCCCACCAGCTAGACCCCACCCCATCAGGGTTCCACAGCCTTTCAGAATAGCACCACCATCTGGGGACCAAGTGTTCAAACTATGAACCTCTGGGGATATTTCGCATTCAAACCACAACAGCGAGGTTTTGGAGTCTGGGGAGGAAAAAGGGATGAGGCTCTTCCCAGGGGCTTCACCCAGAAGAGAAAGAGTGTCTTACAGTGGATAGGGAATGAGGGCTGAAGAGAGCTTTAGGTGTGTGGAGCATATGAAAAGAGGTGCTTTCAGATGGAGAGATGCATGCTCTGGCTGAGGAGAAGCAGCTAGAGGAGGGTGTCTTGAAGGCAGACGTGTGTGTGTCTGTGTGTGTGTGTATTGTGTGTATGGTGTGTATGTGTGTGGTGTGTGTGTGGTGTGTATGTGTGTGTTGTGTGTGTATGTGTGTGTGTTATGTATGTGTGTTGTGTATGTGTGTATGTGTGTTGTGCATGTGTGTGTGTTGTATGGTATGTGTGTCTGGTGTGTATGTGTGTGTGTGTTGTGTGTGTGTGTGTGTGTGTGTGTTGTGTGTGTGTTGTGTGTGTGTGTGTTGTATATGTGTGTTGTGTGTGTGTGTTGTATGTATGTGTATGTGTTGTGTATGTGTTGTATGTGTGTGTTGTGTATGTGTGTGTGTTGTGTGAGTGTTGTATGGTATGTGTGTATGTGTGTGTGGTGTGTATATGTGTGTGTTGTATGGTATGTGTATGTGTTGTGTATGTGTTGTATGTGTGTGTTGTGTATGTGTGTGTGTGTGTGTATTGTGTGTGTGGTGTGTATGTGTGTGGTGTGTGTGTGGTGTGTATGTGTGTGTTGTGTGTGTATGTGTGTGTGTGTTATGTATGTGTGTTGTGTATGTGTGTATGTGTGGTGTGTATGTGTGTGTGTTGTATGGTATGTGTGTATGTGTGTCTGGTGTGTATGTGTGTGTGTTGTATGTGTGTGTGTGTTGTGTGTGTATGTGTGTGTGTTGTGTAAGTGTGTTGTGTATGTGTGTGTGTTGTGTGTGTATGTGTTGTGTATGTGTTGTATGTGTGTGTTGTGTATGTGTGTGTGTTGTGTGTGTTGTATGGTATGTGTGTATGTGTGTGTGGTGTGTATGTGTGTGTGTTGTATGGTATGTGTATGTGTTGTGTATGTGTTGTATGTGTGTGTTGTGTATGTGTGTGCGTGTGTTGTATATGTGTGTGTGTTGTGTGTATGTTGTATGGTATGTGTGTATGTGTGTGTGGTGTGTATGTGTGTGTGCTGTATGGTATGTGTATGTGTTGTGCGTGTGTTGTGTATGTGTGTGTGTTGTATGGTATGTGTGTATGTGTCTGTGTTGTATGTGTGTGTGTGTGTATGTGTGTTTGTGTGAAAGGCACGGAAACCAGGGTCTTCCGTATGCTAGGCGAGAGCAAGTATTTCTTTACAACTGAACTGCACCCCTTCCTCTTAAAGGCATGTTTGAGAGGAACTAGTTAGTGGGCCAACAGCCAAGGAGATTGTGGATCAGAAGCATTATCCTTGGTCAGGAGAGTGATGCTTCTTTCGACATTGAGGAGAGAGAGGCAAAGATGGTGGCGAGGGCAGTCATTTTGTAAGTCAAAGGGTTTGATATTGAGGATGTGACTGAGTGATAACTACAGTTTCCTCTGCGGGTTGAATATGTGGAGCCTAGCTGTGAGAGGAGGGGAGAGGAGGGGCTGGAGGGTGAGGAGACTTGGGAAGATGGTGTGACGGGGGAATGGAGCTGCTGTTCGGGTCTCATCCCAAATGGGGTTGGGGACTGGAGGCCTGTGGTGACCTTATATGTATGCAGTATGGTATATGCATGGTCGCCAGACCCGCCCCGTTCAACATTCACTAATGCCCGAGAGGTCAGAGTCTATGTCTATGAGTGATTTAGTTAATTGGGAATATCGAGTTTCAGAAAGGATGGAGCAGAAAGACAACAGATGGAGCTTCTGAGTCTGTCTTGGAAGGAAAATAAACCAGGAAGTAGTGTGTGAATCCAGCAAGGAGGGGAGGGTTGGGGAGTCGAGGCTCTGAGTGAAGTAGAAAAGCTGGGGGGAGGGGCAAAGACTGAGTATGGTGACCAGAAAAACATGTCTGTAGGATTGAAGATGCTGGTGGTGCGGTGGCTTGGGTGCTGGCAGGGTCTGGGGTACGGTCCCAAGAGCGAGTTGGTGCATGGTTTGGAGTTGAGGACCTAAAGCCATACAAAAAGGCATTGGATGGCCATCCTCCAATAGTGAAATTTCCCATGGGGATTGCGAGTCTTAGGATGAAGAGGATGACTGACACCAAAATCCTTAGGCTAAAAACAGAACAAAACAAACAAACATCCCAACCTGCTACCAATCTGCCCCAGAAGCAGACAGAGAGAAGGGTTGAGTTGAGAAGTCAGCTGCAGAACCCAAGGAAGACAGATTGTTGTTTCCGTGGCAGCGAGGAGCCAGGGGACACTGTCTACCCTCCCTGCCTGCCTGAGACAGGACAGGACCAGAGGGGATGATGCAGGGATGTAACAGCTGTGTGCATGCCAGAAGCTCTGGGCCAGAAGACAGTGGGGGGAAGAAAAGAAAGAGCACATGGGGGCCCGCTGGATGCTTGGAGTGGGGGGCACTTGCTGCCAGGCCTGACGACCTGAGTTAGATCTCCAGAACCAGCATGGCGGAAGGAGAGAACTGACACTGTGGGGTGCTCTCTTCTGCACCCTCAGCATGACATGCATGTGCCCCCCCACAAGCAAATAAACAAAAAAATGGAAAAGAAAACTCAGAATTTTCTTTCCTCCCAGAAGAAAAGATAACAACTTAGCAACAACCAATGTGTTGAGACTCATGTTTGAGATGAGAAAATCCAAAGAATTAAAAGGCCCTTGAGTTAGTAGAGGGTCAAAGGTTCTCAACTAGGCCTCTTAGCAGCCGGCCACCAGGAGCCCACTGGAGAGCTGTAAGGAGAGGAGGGGAGTTTGGCCAACCGCTGTCTTTGCCTCCCCAGGCGACTCGGACTTCCCACAAAGCCATTGCCTTCGGCAAGCGCTCGCACTCCATGAAGCGGAACCCCAGTGCCCCTGTCACCAAGGCCGGCTGGCTCTTCAAACAGGTGAGCCCCCCCCCCCCCCGCCATGTTGCCCATAGTAACCATCCCTTTCTTCCCAGCACTGTGAGTCTCTACTCACAGCAGCCGATGTACTCTCTGGTATGTTTTCCTGTTGTCTCTGTCTCCCAATTATATAAAGGTTCAGAGAAATTGAGAACCTTCCCAAAGTGAGCTAGTGTCAAGTTCGGGGATCCAGATGAGGTTCCTGATGGGCAGATGCAATGGCTGTGACATATGCCAGGTCGCCAATCCCATCAGAGCAGCCCTTGGCACATTCTCTGTGCATCCCCTTGCTGGGTGGGGGTGGGGCGGCTTCAAGGAGTTTACCAGCTTTCCCGGGATGGACACTGCTGTATTCTTGTATATTCTTCTACTCACTCCTCCTGGGGGGGTCCCTTTTGCCCACCTTGTCTTCCCCGGGGAAGGCCCAGAGCCTCCGAGTGACAGAGCTGGAAAGTCACAGGCAATCATCTAATGTCAGCTCCCAGCCTTGGAGATCTCTAGGGAGGAGGTGCCACGTGCCAGTGGCCGTGCGGCAGCCAGAGCCGGGATGTCCTTGTAACTAGCGCAGAGCTCTCTGGCTGCGTCGCAGCCTCTTCCACGCCCAGCTCATGGCCTTCCCATCTGTCTCCCCGTGCCCGCAGGCCAGCTCCGGGGTGAAGCAGTGGAACAAGCGCTGGTTTGTCCTAGTGGATCGCTGCCTCTTCTACTACAAAGGTGAGCTCCCAGGCTCCGCTGGTGCGGGGGAAGCCGGGGACCGTCCTGCCTCATCCTGTACGCAGTTGGTTCTGCTTTGGAAGGTCGCTGCGGTAGATCTCCCCAGCCAGGTTCCTAGCTCTAGTAGGGTGTGGCGACAGGGAGGGGAGTAGGGAGGTGGGTGGGGTGGGTGGGGAGGGGTGTCACAGCCCAGATTCAGACTCAGACTCATTCACTGGCTCATTCCATTCCTAGCCATCAACACTTACCCAGGAGGCAAAAGTCCTGGGTCCCAGTTGATGATACAGCAGGTGAACAGGGCAGACATTTGGATGGTGAAATTCCTGGGTAAGGGGAGGAAAAGAACAGAGGAGAAGGCCACTAGTTACTGCTTGTAGGTCACATCCTACTGGAGGCTGGAGTTGGTTTTCCTCCTGTTCCAACAGAATATGTAATCTGATCTGGTACATAAGAGCTTTATTTATTTATTTATTTATTTATTTATTTATTTATTTGTTTATTTGTTTATTTATTTATTTATTTATTTTGCTGTGAAGTCCACAGCACTAAAAGCTGTGCAGTAGGAAAAATGTTCAGACAAGGCTGGGTAGACAAATAGCCCTGGCCTCTACCCTCTCTGTCACCCCGACATCCGCGTGGGGCTCTCCTGCCCCAACGCAAGAGGGCAAAGCTATGATGAACTCTGGCGCAGCCTCTTCTAGGAAGCTATTCTGAAGCGTACACAGCTTCTTGTGTCAGCAGGAGCACGGAGAACCCAGCAAGGGCTAATGACAATAATGGTGACATCATACCAGGCGGCTGCGGTGGGAGGGGGCGGGCAGGAGGGACGAGAAGAGAGAGGTTGAGATGATCTCCGAGCAGCAGAGGCTATGTGCTTCACCCACTTACCTGCAGTGAGGAAGCCCTGGTTTCCTGGCCTCCAGGGAACAACAGTGAATCATTAACTTTGACAAACACGGGTTGTACCCGGCTCACCTTCTGCCCTGGAGCTGCTCTTCCTGAATTATAGCCAAGCAGGGACAGAGGAAAGTCCAGAACTTAGGAATAAGAAATTTCCCTGCATGGGACAGGACTGAGGGAGGAGCCACAGTCCCTGAAGAGAGGGCCCACAGAGGCATGGTCTCAGGATACCCCATATTAGTCCATTGTCTGTGGCTGGGGAATGGATAAAGGAGAGAGGCTCATTTTGGCCTTTGGGTCTGGAGGCTGGGAGGTTGGAGAGCTTAGTGGCAGTATCTGCTTAGCTGGGGGCAGTGCTGGGGGCAGCATTCATGGTGCTTTGGCACATTTTGGAACATAGGTGGCCAAGTAGGGGCACCTAGAGATGCACAAAGCGGCTTTACTCTGCAGCACCCCGCTCTGGAGGAGGAGCCCACTCTAAAATGGGCATGTTAGCTGAGCACGCCTTTAACCCCAGCAGGTGGATCTCTGTGAGTTCAGTTCTGGTCTGCAGAGTGGGTTCTAGGCCAGCTAGGGATACATAGTGAGACCCTGTCTCAATACAAAACAAAAACAAAAAAGACAGGCACACCTTCCCCTTAAAGATCTCAGCACTGTTATGTGGGAATCAAATTTCAACATGAGTGGGTGCTGGGACCAACTGGCCACACTCAGCCACAGCACCTCCTGACCACTGGCCCGCACTCAGCCAATGAAAGATGACAGCCTGTTTCCCCAGAGACAGCCCTAGGGTTCGACCTCGAGACCTATTTCTCTGGCTTACCCATTTCACATGGCATTATGGAAAGGACTGGACAGAGAACGCCCCCCCCCCCACCCCGCAAAAAAAAGTCAGACTAAAAGTCTCATGAGTGTAACCAGAGACTCAGGGAGTCTATAACCTGCTGTGATTTCTTCTGAAGCTGCCTGGAAGGTTTTCAGGGGCTACTTCCTCAGGAAGAAGTAGAAATATTGGGAAGAGAGGAAGGGCTTGCCGTGGTTCATAGATGTCCTGTATCTGTCTACGGAGTATTCCCACCTTTTTCTGGCCTCCTGTTGATAGCTGGGACCCTGGCTGGGTACTTCAGGATCCAGGATGAATATTGTAGTATCCCAGTCCAGGGATGAGCAGCTAAACTCTTGCTTTCCTGTGGTCAGGGGCCCTAATGGCATCCATAGAAAGGAAGGGCCTAGCAGGTCACTGGAGCCTGGGAGGACCTCAGAAAGAGTTACTTTCAAGCTAGGTGTGGGAATTCAAAGCTGCAATGCCACCACTGGGGATTCTGAGATGGGAGAGTCATTAGCACAAGGCCAGTCTGGGCTACACAGTAAATTCCAGACCGTTCAGGGCCCCGTTGCAAAACCAACACCCCAAAGCATTATCCAGAGGAGCCAGCGCCTCCATCCTGCCCCCTTCTCTGTGTATTGCTGTTGAAATTGTCCTGCTTATCAACACAGGCCAGATAGGATAGGGGGAAAAGATGCTGGCTTTGGAGTTAGGCCTCCTTTATTTTAAGACTGATTTCACTTTTTATGGTTAAAGAACCTGGACAAATCACTTGGCCTCTGAGTTGACAATGGGGAGACTATCAGAGACTCTTCCTGCGGCAGTTGGGAGTATTAGATCCAGTAAGGTACTGAGCAGGCCGAACACAAAGTGAACGCTTTATGTCTGAAAAGTCACAGGGGACATGGAGTACTCACTGATGTTTATCCTAGTAAGGCTGAAGAGCTCCCTGCCCTTCCTTCTGCAACAGCACCATTCACTCACATGCACAATTATGTGCAAGCACACACACGCACATGTGCACACACACACACTCACACACACATGTGCACACACACACACATGTGCACACACACATTCATAGATACACAAATGCACATGCATACACACACACACACACACACACACACACACACACCTTTGTGCCTCTGTTTCCCTGACAGATGATAAGGAGGAAAGCATCTTGGGCAGCATCCCCCTGTTGAGCTTCCGGGTTGCAGCTGTCCAGCCCTCAGACAACATCAGCCGGAAGCACACGTTTAAGGTCAGCTGGGCTTCCTGCTCCAGGTGGGGAAAGGAGGGAGTCTGCTCCTCCAGAGCTTGGGGCTGGAGCAGGTCAAGAGCATGTCCCTTAGGAAGCCTCTGTGTGGTGGCAGAGAAGGGAGCAGGCAGTGGCCCCTGGACTCATCTGGGTGGTTGGGAGACCGAGAGAGGCCATGCTGGGACTCCCTCTTCTTCTCTCAGAGACCCAGTGGGCGAGTGGCACAGGTGGCCAATAGGGCTGTGTCTCTGAGGTGCCATACATCTCACCACGGAGGAGAACTGGGTCCTGAACCCTTGGACCTGCTGCCTAGCAGCCAGCCTTCTACTGCAGAAGCAGAGCTGTGATGGGTGGGATTCTGAGATCTTCTCTGAACTGGTTTCCTTTCTGCTTTGAGCCCGGGGATCTGGGTGCGCCCCTACCCCCACCCCAGTCGAACGTACTCAGATGTTAATTTTTAGAGAAGATTAGAAGTTGAACTCTGTTTTCATCTTGAGTTCCACACCTTATGGAGACAGCATTACCCCTGGCTCTGTGCTGGGGATGGAACCCAGGGCCTTGCGGGTGCTGAGCAAGTGTCCTGCCATTAGAGATGCTCCCTGGCCGTGAAGACAACAATTTGAGAGAGCAAGTGCACAGGAAAATGGGACTCGCCTCCTGTTCAGTGTCACTCCCTCAGAACCCCTGGGGGACCTACTCAGCAAAACTGTGCCTGCAGCTGGCTCATCCTAGGCCAGTATTTTTCCATGCTTAAAAATTCATGACCCATTAAAAACTATAAAAATCCTATGCCCTTTGTGTTTTGTGATTCACAAAAACAACAACAACAAAAAACCCTAGGCTTCCCTTTCAAAATATGAAATAATAACATCACCTCTGCATGTCTTAATATTAAAGTTCTCCCTCCTCCAAATGAGAACTGCTGTCCAAGACCCTGAAAACCCAATGCCCCGACATTAAAAATGTGACAGAGACTACAGATGGCACCTGATTGGTATCTGAGCTTCCAAGGCCCTTTCTGCCCCGCAGGTTCTGGTAAAGAGGTGGGCAGCGCACACAGAGCCTGCCGGGGAACATGGGTTGGGGGGGACCTTTCTGGCACATAATTAGTTTCCAACCTCCCAGGGTCTCGTGTGCCAGAGGTGTGAACAGAATGAACAATTAATCCAACTCTGACTCCAGGGAGCTTGGTTCTAGCTGGGAAGTAGGAACAGGCTGTTTAACCAACAAACAGTCCCGCGACACAGACACATTCGCACCCACACACATCCATCCACAGCCTGTCTCGCCCTTTATACCAGGCCCGTCAGAACCACACACTCCAAACTGGAGCCGTGCCAGCTGCAGGCATCCAATAAATGTCCCAGAGGGACTGTACACACCCCGCTGCAGAGCCTAGAGGGCACTCCTGTGCCTACCAACCCCCCATGCCCTCCTTCCCCCCACCCCCAGGTCGTGTGCTGCCTCTTTAAGGCCCCCACATGATAGCTACACTCAGTGGCCTACAAAAGGTTCTGACTGGTGCTATTCAGTGTCCCATCCCCAGGGAAGGGAGGGGAGCTGAGACAGACATCAGGCTTGTCCTGCTGTGGCCACCAAGCACAAGTCTTGGATGGCAAATAATGAGGAGTCGGGAACTGTCCCTGCCCAGCTGGCTGAATGCCTTAGCGTCTCCTAGCCCCTCCTTTAATTCTCCAGCTCCTTTCATAGTAGAAGCTGGGGCCCCTCCCTGCTCCCCATCAATAGCCCTGTCTTTTCCCAGGCCCTCTGCCTTCTCCTGTCACAGCGCTTGGTCCTGGGTCTGTTTGCTCCTTGTTCCTTGTGGCATGTTTTGTCCCCAGTGTGCCTGAGCTCAAGTGTAACCTCTATCTTCCTCGTGACCAGTGCCCCAGCCAGAGAACAGCCCATGCAGGTTGCTCACAGAATGTTCATGGAATGAACATGTTAATTTGCTGTCTCCCACCTGCCCCACAACACCCTACCAACCCTGCCTATGTCTCCCACGCCACCATACTAACCCTATGTCTTGTCCTGGGGCTTTCCTGGGCCCTGCTTCTATTCAATTTTTCCAGTCCCAGCAGTCTCCTTGCCCTCCTTACAGCGCCCCTGCTGTCCATCAGCACTGCCCCTCAGCAGCTCTGCCCCCTGCTGGGCCCTGTACTGAAGGGTGGGGTCCAGGCAGAGGGAGGAAGCTGTAGAGGGGTTGTGAGTCTCAAAGATTTCCAGTTTGAGGACAGGTGAAGGAGGAGGAGGAAGTAGGCACAGTAAGGCAGCCTCCTGAAGCATGGGCCGGGAAACCCTGAAGATTCTGGGCATGGCTTTGCAGTTCAGGAGAGCCTTGAGTTTAGCTAGAGGCCCTGGCCCTTTCTCCTTCAACCCCCATCAACCTGTGGGTTGGCACCCAAGGGAGCCAAGGCTGGACTGAGACTCCTAACCGCTTCTGGAGCCCCCTGCTAGGTGATGTAAATTTTAACTACCTTCTTTAGGAGTTGAGGTTGTCACCATGGGAGTGTGCTCAGGTCCCAGAAGGAAACTAGCTATTCCTGTGGCCTTTTTCCCTGAGTTTTACCAGGCAGATCGCCCCCGCCCCCCAGCGCCCCATTTAAGCTGGAGCAAAATAGCAACTTGTTTGCTAGGAGAAGAGCTGGGATTAACAATGGGGCTCCCTGACTTGCTGCCCACCACAACCCGGATTCCCATTGCGCATCCCTCTGTGCCCCATCCCTTTGTTGGTCTGAGCTGGGCTCTGCTGAGCTGTCCTTCTGGGTGGTGACACTGACTAGTGCTCCTCACCGTATGGTCTGTCTCTTCCTCTGGTGTCGGTTGACTGGTCTCTGCCTCTCCCCCTCCTGGCTGCATGAGGACCCCCTCCTCTGGACAGGAGCTCTCTTCTGGGTTCCAGCCCGATGCGCCTGCTCTCAGCCATCGACTAGGTAGCGTGTTCCACCTGTTTGCGAGTGCGTGCCCTGCATGCCACGGATGGGGGCCCAGGGACTTCCTCTTGCGGAAGGGATAGGGCTGCCCTCTCAGGAATGGAGCTGGACTGAAGATGGTCCTGTTTAGGAGACCATCTCCTCTCCCAGCCCTGGGGTAATTTTCTTGTCACTAAGGTGGAATTGAAGGGGAGAGAGGGTGTGGTAATTGTCCCTCCTGCTTCAGGTCGGGGAGGAAGGCATGCTTTCCCAGGTACTGGGCTTTGAGGTGGTATTCAGAGACCTTGCCCAGGCAGGCGCCCGTGAGGTAGCTGCCTGCACACCACCCTCCTTCCCTAGCTCTTACACTCCTCTGGGGAGAAGCTGAGGGCTATAGACGGCCTGGCTGACCTCCCGTGCTGTCATTTCCCTGCAGGTGACTGTTTACTGGGTGGATGAGGCTGGGGCCAGTTCCACGTACTGCCTCTCCCCACAGGCTGAACACGCTGGAGTCCGCACCTACTTCTTCAGCGCAGAGAGCCCTGAGAAGCAGGAGGCCTGGATCCAGGCCATGGGTGAGGCTGCTCGGGTCCAGATCCCTCCAGCCCAGAAGTCAGTGCCTCAGCCTGTACGGCACAGGTGAGTACCAGGGTGCCTGGTGTGGCAAGGAGGAAAGGAGGAGGAAAGGCATTCCGAAGTGCCTAGCTTTGTACCATTGCTGGGCCCACTGTGTGGGCTTGGACCTCTGGAGGACCACCTCTCTGAATCTAAGCAGACGGTCTGGTCAGAAGGTTGCAAAGCCTGAATTTAACCTCCTCTGACCTCTTCATTCTGAGCTGGGGGAGTCCACAGAGAGTACCATTGAAGCTTGGTCAGGAGCCAAAGACAAGGGTCATTTACTTAGTGCTCCAGGCTGCTTGTGTTAAACACGTTGGAGGAAAAGGGAGTCAGGTTTGAATCATAGATTAGCTACTTGGTCACAGTATGATTTCAGAGCGAGTGACTTAGCCTCTCAGAACCTGATTTTCCTCTCTCAAATGTAGCAGTTGGGTCTGTCCTGGGCAAGGACTGCAGATTGCTTGTGAAGTCTCCACAACACTCAACACATTGTGCTCTCAGTGTCTGTCTTTCCTTTCCCTGTGTGGAGCCTTGAGTTAGGTGAATGGGGACCCAGAAGAAAGGGCCTTACAGTGTAGATCCCCAAGTCTGGCCAAGTCTGTCTTAGAAATGTTCGCCCAGAAGTGTTTTGGCAAGGAAGCTTGACAGTCAGGAAGCTCTAGGGAGACGGTGTCTCAAGGGTCCGTGTCTGTGCATCGCCAGACCTCTATTCACCCATTTCACAGATTTGCTAGAAAGAGAGACTGCCCTCTTCAAGGTTTCTACTGCAGTGATAAGCACTGACCAAAAGAGACTCGACAAGGAGAGGGTTGTTTCCTCTTGCCTTTTGTAGTTCATCATCCCAGAAGTCGGGGCAGGAACTCAAGGCAGGAGCCTGGAGGCAGGAACTGAAGCACAGGCCATAGAGGAAAGCTGCTTACTGGCTCGATCCCCGTGGCTTGCTAAGTCTGCTTTCTTATACCAACCAGGATCACCTGCCCAGGGGTGGCACTGCCACCCACATCAATCAAGAAAATGCCCAACAGACTGGCCACAGACCAGTATTATGGAGGAATATTCTCAGTTTAGATTTCCTCTTCCCAAATAACTCTAGCTCGGGTCAAGTTGACAAACAAAAATAACCAATACATAGAGCTTACATCAGGTGCAAGGAACACAAGGGAGGGAAATCTGTCATGTTCCTGCCCTTATGGAGCCCGCATTCTAACTGAGTCAGACCGGGAAGGACTGAGCTTTAGAGAGAGGAACTTGGTGTTTACCTATCCGCGAACGTATAGGTAGCAACTTGTGCTCCTGCTGCCCACCATGCTGTATCTCAGGGCAAGTGGCATTCTGTCCATTCTGTCAGCGAAGGGTCCCCAAGACTCATGGAAAGATTCAAGGTGGACCTGGAACAAGCCTCTGTAGCTAAGCACAGTTATTGTTGTGAAACTGGGGTACGGCGCCAGTCGGGGCTGGAGAGCTGGACTCAGGGCAGATAACAGAGAAGACCAAAAACACAGGGGAGGTTAGCAGTATCTACAGCTGAACGCTGAGCTCCATATCAGAAGCAGAAGGGAGAGTGATCTGGAGGGTAGAGCAAGCATAGGGTTCGCTGGAGGTTCGTTTGACTTTATCTAATCAATGCCCAGCGATAAAGCCTAGGATTTGGGAAGCAGAACTGGTCAATCAACCTGCCCCGATTCTATCACTCTCTCTGCCCCTTCCTCTCCACTCCTTCCCAACCCACTTCCCCTTACCCCACCCCACACTGCTGGGCCAGTGCCGCTGACAGCCTCCACCTTGGCATCCTGCAGCCACGAGAAGCCAGACTCAGAGAACATCCCACCCAGCAAACACCATCAGCAGCCACCACACGGCAACCTCCCCACGCCAGAGCCTGAGGCCAAGACTCGAGGGGAGGGGGACGGCAGAGGCTGCGAGAAGGCAGAAGTCAAGAAAGAGCCTCTAGTGAAAGCCAACGGCCTTCCATCTGGACCCGAGCCGGCCTCAGAGCCTGGCAGCCCTTACCCTGATGGCCCGAGGGTCCCAGGAGGTGGGGAACAGCCTACCCAGCCCAATGGCTGGCAATATAGTTCCCCAAGCCGACCAGGGAGCACTGCTTTCCCGCCTCATGATGGGGACACTGGGGGGCACCGGCGGACCTTTCCACCACGTACCGATCCCGACAAAATTGCCCAGCGCAAAAGCTCCATGAACCAGCTTCAGCAATGGGTGAACTTGCGCCGGGGGGTGCCTCCACCCGAAGACATTCGGAGGTGAGGTGGCCAGGGGATGGTGTGTTATAGCTAGGGCATGGAAAGGGGGGGTGACCTATGAGACATCCTTTTATTGGGAACCTTCTGGAAGCTTACTCTACTGGGAAGTCAACACAGTCCTTGGTTCTTTGCTTGTCCAAATCCTTGCCTCTGTTTCTCTGTCTGCTCCCTTGAAAAGAAAGGACAGACCTGGGCGAGGTGGCACATTCCTGTAATCCAGCACTTGGGAGGCAGAGGTGGGAAGATCAAGGAGTTCTAAGGTTATACTCAGATACACAGTAAGTTGGAGGGTAGCCTAGGCTACATGAGACCCTGTCTGAGTGATCAAGCGAGAGAGCCAGAGAGAGAAAGACAGAGAAAGACAGAGACAGAGATAGAGACAGAGACAGAGATACAGAGAGAGACAGGCAGAGAGACAGACAGAGAGAGAGAGATAAAGGGAGAGAGGGAGGGAGAGAGGGATGGAGAGCCACACCTAGGGTGTTCCATAGGCAGGAGTCAGGCAGGCATGGGGCAGGCCATTTTAAACAGCTTTATTGTTTCAAAACCACAGTTTACAGCAATTTTTTGCAGGGTGTTTGTGCGTTGTTTTAAGGAAACATAGGCACCTCATTTGTCCTGTTACGGTTCCTTGATGATCAGTTTGCTCCATGGATAAATACAGGGATCTATCTGATGATCGACTTTCAAATATTTAGCAATACAGATTGATCCTGATAGTGCTTGTCAGGGAAAATGAGCCGGGGTTATAGGAAGCGCCAGGGATTATGGGTACAGTCTCAGGAAGGATCCTGGACCCTTGAGAAGCCCACTTTTGTGACAGTTAATATCTTGCTGTTGGTGATTGGGTCCCTGGGCACTGGCTGTAAGTCCTGGGATCCTACCGGCTCTGATATGAAATGACCAGAAGCCACTTTTATCCTTTGGGTGCCTCGTATACTTGGGAACTTTCTTCTGCCACCTGTCTTGGAAAGGACCTGGTAAATTGGTTCACACTAAGGTAGAGATGGCAGATAAAGCCTGGAGTTCTCTTCTAGGGCATTTCATTTTAAAGAGACACAGATTGAACTCTGAATGGTGCTGTCTTCTGCTCTGGGAACTGGTGGAGGGTGGGACTTTTTTTTGTTTCTAGAATAAGCCTAGAGCCTGCCTAGGCAGTGGCCTCCCCAGTGTGCCCACTGGATGTCCTAGGGCCCAGTCACCCTCTCAAGCACCTACTCTGAGCTGGAGGACTGGCAGGAAGAATTGGGTACACAGGTGATAGAAATATGTCCATGTTGTTTACTTTCCTTATAATGGTCTCCCCCTCCCCCCCTTTCTCTCTCAGTCCTTCAAGGTTCTACCCTGCTTCCCGCCGGGTCCCTGACTATTACAACCCCTATTCCTCCCAGTACCCTGACGATTACCAGTACTACCCTCCAGGGGTGCGGCCAGACAGCATCTGTTCCATGCCAGCCTACGATAGGATTAGTCCGCCCTGGGCCCTGGAGGACAAGCGCCACTCCTTCCGTAATGGGGGTGGACCCACTTACCAGCTTCGTGAATGGAAGGAACCCACCAGCTACGGGCGGCAGGATGGCACTGTTTGGATCCCCAGTCCTTCCCGACAGCCAGTCTATTACGATGAGCTGGATGCCGCTTCCGGCTCCTTGCGCCGCCTGTCCTTGCAGCCCCGTTCCCACTCTGTGCCCCGCTCGCCCAGCCAGGGCTCCTACAGTCGTGCCCGTATCTACTCCCCCGTGCGCTCACCTAGTGCCCGCTTCGATCGGCTGCCACCTCGCAGCGAGGACATCTATGCAGACCCTGCTGCCTATGTGATGAGGAGATCCATCAGCTCCCCAAAGGTGAGCCACCAGTCTGCTCCTCCCTTCTGAGCCCCTGAGACCATCTGCTAAGAAGAGCTGGAAACGCTGGGATTTCTGGGGTGTGGCTTGCCAGGCCAGGAATCTGCCCAGTGAAGCCTGGCCTGTGGTACCATTCCTCAGAGAGCTGCCTTGGGGTTGTTCTGACCTGTAATTAGGCACCCTCCCCTCTATACCCATCCCTAGGTTGTGCTAAAAAGTGTGCCGGGTCTTAGAGGACAGAGAAGGTCTGTCTTCCAATGTTGAAGACTCAGATGGGTTAGTGTGAATGGGGTTGCTATGCATTTTAGTTTGAACTCTGCTCTGGGACAGAGCACCCTCAATCTAGGACAGACATCCCCAACCTTGAACTTTGGTATGTGGGGAAGTCCACATCCCAGCCATTTCCCCTCACCTCTGTAATCCCCTTTCTCTTCCAGTATGATTACCTGGGAGACAGGCGGCCAGTCCCTGCAGGACTGTTCCCCTACAACTACCCACCATCCCCCACGGTCCACGATAAGATGGTACGTCCTCTCCTGCATCCACCCAAGGTGGAGCTGAACTGGGGCAGGTGTCAGGGATGCTCTGGCCCAGTCCTGGCCTGTGTATTCTTAGAAGTCTCTGGATACCTCCTCCTTCCCCACCAGGCCTCAAGCCCCCATTACAGGGTTCGGGGCTAGCTGCCCCTTCTTCTCTGTGGCACCGAGCAGGGAGCATGTGCTCTCCTGTGCCTCTGGCCCTCAACAGAGCTCTTCTCACCAGCACTCAAGAGGAGGGGCCAGGGCTAAGTAGGAGTATGAACCGGATGCAGAGTTGGGCTAGGACTCCCAGGCTAGAGCATGTGGACTCTCCCCCTTGGTGTACTGCCTCTAGCTTGCCTTTGTTCGGAATGCCACCTGTGGGGAGAGGGACAGGGTTCTGACAGAGGAAGAACGGGGGTCCCACACTGTGTTTGCTCCCTTTTCTGCTGTTTCTACTTACTTCTGGAATGTATCCCCGAGAAATTTGCCTCCACCTGGAGAATGAGATGCAGACACTCCATGTGGGTGGGTGAGAACTAAAGAACCTTTGTCCCATGCGGGGCAAAGGGAGGCCAAGGTGGGGGAGGCTGGGCGGGTGTGAGGATGGCCCCTGCCCACACCGATTCTCCTTTATTGTTAGACTCCGATGGCCTCAGTCCACAGCAAACATACCTTTCCAGAAATAGCCCATTTTTCCCAGAAAATTTGGAAACAGTGTCTGATCAGATTTTCAGGGTGGAACAGACCCAGGTGAGGCTCCAGAGCTGGGAGAGAGAGTGTCTCTCATCCCTTTTCTACCTGCCTGTGGTCTCAAACCACCCCCCCCACCAAGAACCCACTTAAAGGACAAGACAGAGACTTTTCCCTGGCTGTGCCCAGCTAACTCTTAACTACTTTGCTTCTTTTTTGTTTTTGTTTGTTTTTTTTTTTTTAATCGTTTTCTTTTGTGTGTTCCTGTTTGTTTGTGTTGCTGGTTGGCCCTTTGGCCTCGGGCTCCGGGTAGGATGAACTTTTAGATCTTCAGTTGCAAAGAAACCTAGAGTATTTGGACCAGCAGGTAGGCAGAGCTGGTGCCCCCCACCATCCCATGCCCTCCTGTCTGTCTCCCTCCTCCCCATCCCTAACGTCCTCCAGCCATTTGACAACCTTTGTTGGTGTCACCGTGACACAACAAAGTGGCTTGTGTTTTGGTTTGCCCCTCACCCCGTTTCCCTCCGGAGTCCTATGGGCAGCTGGGGTTGTCCTCAGGAAAGAAGCAAATGAATGGGCATGTCCACATTCTCCATTGCTCAGCCCTCATGGAACTGTGCTCAGGAGCAGGGGGGAACTGACATCTTTGCTGAAGATGTCGATGGATGCAAAGTGACCAGCTCAGGGTTTCGGCCTAAGATACCAGGGTTTAGTTAAGCTTGGGTCTGGGAGATCATATCCTGCTCTCCCGGTCACTGATGAGCTCTATAGTTATAAACTGAGGGGAGGTCCTATATTTTTTCCCTAGAATAATTTAGAAAATGCTATAAATCCCATATATTTGTTAGTTCCTCAGCACAGCTCTTTGCGTACACAACTCATGGTCCTGAGAATTCAGTGTGGTTAACAGAGGCAGTAATGTCAGCTCACTTTGGCTGATGGGCGAGCTGATCAGGCAATGGATATTCCAGCGAGACACAAGCTGCTGGCCGCCTGATTTCTATTCCAGGCTTTTTCCCTTTGCTCCTCTGACTTTTTACTCCAAAGAGAGCTATCTAAAAGCATTCTGTCAAGACAAGCTGCAGGTGAGCCCAGACACTTATTCTTAGATCTGTGCTACAAACCACAGAGAACCTGGAGATCCACATCACTGTCCTGTGAAGGCCACCTGGGCTGGAAGAGATGATCAGAGTAATAGTATTAAGAATAACTAATCAGGGCTGGAGAGATGGCTCAGTGGTTAAGAACACTGACTGCTCTTCCAGAGGTCCCGAGTTTAGTTCCCAGCAACCACATGGTGGCTCACAACCATCTATAATGGGATCATGTGCTCTCTTCTGGCATACAGGTGTGCAGGCAGATAGAGCACTCATAAATAAAATAAAATAAATCTTTTTAAAAAAGGAATAACTAATGCCTGATGGTGGTGGCTCATGCCTTTAATTCCAGCACTCAGGAGGCAGGGGCAGACAGAACTCTGTGAGTTCAAGGCTAGCCTGGTCTACAGAATAAGTTCTAGGAGAGCCAGGGCTACACAGAGAAATTGTCTTGGAAAAAAAAAAAAAACCAGGGATAACTAAGGTGTGGTGGTACATGCTTTTAATCCCAACACTTGGGAGGTAGAGGCCAGTGGATTTCTGTAGGTTTGAAGCCAGCCTGATCTACATAGTGAGTTCCGGGCCAGGTTAAGTTACATGGTGAGATCCTATCTCGATAATAATAATAATAATAATAATAATAATAATAATAATAATAATAATAATACCACCAACACCAACAACAACAGCCATCATAATTTGGCCCATGCCTTATAATAGACTGAATAGAATAGATCACAATCCTTTTAATTTTTGTAATAATTCCACAAGATGGAAACGGTGATTATCCCATTTTACAGACAAGGAAATTAAGCACAGAGAGGTTAAAAAGCATGCCAAGGACACAGCCAGTACATACTAGCCAGAGCTGAGGTTCTACCCAGCTTATAGCTGCTGGAAATCTGAGAGGAGACAAGGCTGGGACCAAATCTCTTCAGGACAAGTTCATACTCATAAATTTGTAGGCAGAAACATGACCTTGAAATGGCTATCTTCAGTGCCATTACTCCATGTTTTTCCATTAGCAGTCATGTGACCTGCCGTCTCCTATGGCCTCTCTGTTATGGTGAGATCATCTTTGTAAAAGGCCGCCTAGGCACTGGGACGCTCTGATTGCCAACGGTTAGGCAGCAGAACCGGCTCCTGGCCCTCAAGAACCTTGCATTCTTGTTCCAAATGCAGTATTTTATATTCACGCCATAAGCATTCTGGGCCATGTGGGGACGAGTTCCAGGATGCCCTCTCCCAAGCATGGCTGGGAAGAGCTGGGTCCTCCCAGAGTGAAGCAAGACGTGTGGTACCTTGAAGTGGGGAGGGCTCAGAGTGCCACTACCAGCCCCCAAGCAGGCTGTCATCCTTGTGGCTTTGTGGCTGGCTCTGCCCTGTCCACCATAGCTGGCTGTCTAAGCATTTAACACGGAGCGGCTTTTGCCCTTCCAGAGATACCGACTGCTAGGGTCTTCAGAACTCACCTCTGGGTTATCCTCCTGCCTGTAGGATGATATTCTTACAGGCAATCCTGTGTGACGAGGGACCAGACACAGACGGGTGGTGCCGTGCTGGACGGCACTGAGGGAATGTCACTTAGTCTCCCTGTTCTTTGTTTTCAGACATAGTAGAGTCTGCTCTTCTGCAAAGTATTGAGGCAATCAGACTGGGACGCACATGGGCGCTCTCTGTGAGGCATTGTTACAGCAAACCTCTTATGGGAAAGAAACGAGGTCAGTGGGTGCCCAGGAAGAGCCTGGTCTCCCCTCGTCCACTATATACTCACAGACGTGTGCACACAGACATGCACACTCACGGTCTCTTCAAGTAGATAGGGACTGGGTCGACTTCAGATCTTGAGTCAAAATAAGGAGGCTGTCCTGTTGGTTTTGTAACGCTTATGCTCACCCTCCATACGGTGAGCACTTTATACCACAGGAAAAAAACCTAACTGGGCTTCCAGGAGTAGAAAACTCAGATGCTAGGAAGTCTTTTAAAATGCTGCAGATTGGAGGCTGGACAGTTGGCTCCACGGTTAAGAGCACTGGCTGCTCTTCCAGAGGACCCAGGTTTAGTTACCAGCACGGGTGTGCAGCTCACAACCACCTGTAACTCCAGTTCCAGGAGATCGAATGCCCTCTTCTGGCTTCTGTGGGTACATGGTACACAGACATACATGCAGGCAAAACGAATGAATAAAGAAATAAGAAAGAAAAAAAATTAATCAAAATGCTGTAGACCTTGCCAGTGGGGGCACTGGTTGCCTTGCTCTGTCCACAGCGTGGCAGAAACAAAGCTGTGTTTGGGGTGAAAAGAAGAAAAGATAGCAGGCCTGACCAAGACTGACCCCAGAAGATCATCGTAATGTGGCTCTGATCTTCGCTCAGTTGCTTTCCAGCCCGAACGCTTTCCCTGTACGCCTCCCTTCTGTGTTCCCCCACCCTCTGCTGTGGAACGCATAGTTAAAGGGACACAGCCAAGGACCTTCCCTGACACTTTCAGTTTTGATCCTCTCCCAGTGGAATCAGTGGACAAATGAGGGCCCGTCCGATTGGTTCGGCTGGCCTTCCCACCCTCTCTCCTTCAGTTTCCCCTTCCACTTTCCCAGTGATCCTTGACATTAAAAGACAAAGCAGTAGAGAGCGGGTGTCCCAACACCTGGTGTCCCTTTAACATGGCTCACCTGTCTTGGCCTCCTTGTTTGCTTCCCGGTGCCATCCGAGATCCTCATGGATGCTGCCAGCCCAGCTCTGGAAACTGTTTAGTGATCTTCCAGGCGGTGGGGAGGGGTGTGCCACACAGAGAGGGCCTAGGTGTGCTGTTTTAGTTCAGGTTAGCGTCACTTTAAGGAGACTAGCTTTCCCACTGTGTGGTCGCCTTCCAAATCAGTGTGAGAAGTGGGAAGGAGGGAACAGCTTGGCTAGTGTGGTTGGGCACCCTTGGGGCAGAGTCCCTGGGCCTTGCAGGGATCCCTTCCGTGCTGTCAGAGGGTCCAGTGGCCTATCGGCACCTGCTGTGGTGTTTATGTGAGGACAGTGTCCACCAGTACTGGACCTGAAACAGTTCACTGGGAACGGTGAGGCCAAGCACAGGGTGCTGGAGGCCCCAAGAGAAGCTGCCTGTCCCCTGTTTCCTGCAGAGAACCACAGGGGGTTGTGGGGAGATACCTGTATCTGGGGCTGAGTGAATCGTCCATTCCTTCCTCTGCTGCAGATGAGTGAGAGCGAGACTCTCATCAGTATGGTGAACCGCATGGTGGAGAACTCCTCCCCCAGGGCCCAACTCTTCATGCAAGTAAGGCCTCTGCCTGCCAGCATGGTCCCTGTCAATGCCATCTCAGCTGCTTGTGCATGGTTGGGGGTCACCCCATGTGGGATGAGGCCCACTTCATCCAATTCGTTCATCTGCCAGGCCTCATCTCTCCTGAAACAGATTCTGCCTGGTCTTCTCCCCAACTCCACTATGCTACTCCATTCTTCACGTTCATGGGTAAACCCAAGGTGCATTTCCTGAACCATCAAAACAGCCAACAGCACATCTCATGCACGCTGAGGATTACAAACCTGCTTTCTAATGCCCAGGATACCCAGTGCATATTTGCTGTATTCTTGACAGACACTACTGGGGCTGGGGCATGAGGAGAGGGTGTCAAAGGTTTGTAAAATGTGTTAACAATGTCTGCTGTGTTGTCAAGGAGGCATTAACTGGCCCCCAAGATGCTTTTGGAATCTTGCCAGCCCTGGCTTAGTGTGGGCTTTGTGATTGGTGTGTTCAGTTTCCAGGGACAGCGGTTCTCCAGGTTTCTGGTGCTCTCATGTACCGTCTCTACACACTGCCCAGGAGTCATTGGTGTTCTCATGATTGTTACCATCGAGAGCTCTACCTCCTAGCAGGCTCCCAAAAGGGGACAGGAGACATGGGTCCTGTGGCCAACAGAGTTCTAATCTCTCCAGAGTCAGCCACGGACCATCAGGATGGATCTAGACTGCACCACCACAGACTTCCCAGCCAGATGGCATAGAATTAGCTCCAGTCCCTGGTGTGGAAACATCAGAAGTGATGGGCAGTGATGAAGCAGGATTGTGATGTCAGCTTTCCCACTTGCCTACCTTCATCCGCCCCTGCTGCAGTAACCGGCCTCGTGTTCCTGCAGGTCCCTGCATACCCAGAGGCGTTCCGGGATGGCCTCCACACCTTCAAGCTAAACGAGCAAGACACGGATGTAAGGGCAGCTCTCCCTGCTCCCTCTGATCATGGCATACTCCTCATGTTGTCCTCTTCATCCTTGCTTTCCCCTACGGGGCTTTCTCTCCATCTCTCTCTCTCCTGGTGTTGCACACATTTGACTCATGTGCTCTCATCGTGACCTCGAACACAGCATTCCACCGTTTTCTCCTCCTTCCCCTTCTCTTCCTGGACTTAGGACCACCTCACCGTCATCTGCCACTCTGGCTCTGCACTTCTGAGCTGTGGGCCTCCATCTGCAACAGTACGATATGCTTAGGACAAAGATTAGGGCTTTGTTAGGTGTTAAATCAGCCTGCTCTATACTGAGCCTGCATTAGACTCTGCGGGTTTCTAAAAGACCATGACCTGTTTCTGCACTCATGGGGCTTCCAGCAGAGGGAGACCCCGGGTAGCATCAGATGGCAACCTCAGATCCGTTTACTGACAGGAACAATGAGTGGGTCAAGGACAAAATACATAGGCAGCGAGAAAGGCCTCAAAATGAAAAGCCCCAAAGGACAAGATTTGACTCAGTAGAAAGAGGGGAAGACATGACTTATAGAAGAAGACGTGGGAAACAACTCCAAGGAAGAGAGTGGGCTCTGCCCACTGCCTCTCCATCACCACGGGTCCTGCTTCAGCAGCAGATCCATGCCTGAGGCCTGGGAGAGGGTTCCAGGCAAGGACCAAAGTTAAGAGGGGCTCCTGTCAGCCATCCCGAGACCTTAGAGGACAAGAACTCAGAGGATAAGAGAGACTGGGACACCCTATGGGACCGAGGGGCTGGTTTACACTACAATTCTTTCCTTTAATATCTCTTGTTCCTGCCTGGGTGTAGTAGTGCACACCTTTAATCCCAGCATCCAGGAGGCAGAGGCAGGCAGATCTCTGAATTCGAGGCCAGCCTGGTCTACAGAGCTTAAGTACCAGGACAGCCAGGTACTTAAGACAACCCTGTCTCAGGCACCACCAACACCACCAACAGCAAAGACTACTTGTTCCCATATCCTGCCCCCCGCCCCCGCGGCCGCCAAGCAGAGGAGGTGAGGCCACACTGTTCCCCACAGTAGGATAGGAATGAACTTGACATCGTCCACTCCTCAGAGAATGACCACATCTGTTTCCTAAGATGGACAGCCCATCATGATCTTTCCCAGACCCTCCAAGGCGAAGGCCCGGGTTCCTTGGCTGGGGAAAGTGGCGGTATCGAGAGGCCGGGCCCTGCCAACCCGATTCCCAAGTGTCTCCATCAAACCACACCCTTCATCTCCTCCTTTCTCTCCTCTGGGTCCCCAGAAGCTGCTGGGCAAGCTGTGTGAGCAGAACAAAGTGGTGAGGGAGCAGGAGCGGCTGGTACAGCAGTTGCGAGCGGAGAAGGTGAGAACCTGGGCTGTTTTGGAGATGGGGCTGGCGTGGGGATGGTGTGTGATGCAGTCTCTGTCCTTACAAAGCTGGTGAGACTTTGTCTTCCTCAGACTTACTGTCTCCCAGGGACAGTAGCCTTTATAAGGATGACCTTCGCTAAGCTGCCCGATTGAATGCTAGGGGCTCAGGCATCTGCTATTAAAAAACCTGGGGCAGCTCATTCCTTCTCCTGTCTCTCTTTAGGAGAGCCTGGAAAGTGCCTTGATGGGGACCCATCAGGAGCTGGAGATGTTTGGAAGCCAGCCTGCCTACCCAGAGAAGCTGCTGCACAAGAAGGAGTCCCTGCAAAACCAGCTCATCAACATCCGGGTGGAGCTGTCACAGGCGACCACGGTAACCTGGAGCGGGATGGGGGGGTGGGGGCTGTGGCTGTTGACTCCCCTCTGTGCCACCCTGACCTGGATATCTCCTAAGACAGCAGGAGCAGAGGGCTACAGGGCACTTCTACTGCAAGGGGCCTGTGCGGATGGCAGGTTTGCCTACCTGTTCATTCCAAAGTGTTTCCACCCGGAGAGCGTGCTCATTTCCCACAGGCTGCATTTGCACTGGAATTCCTCTGGGCAGTATATAGCTGAGAGTTACTGAATTCCTTGGCTTATTTAACCCATCTGCTGTCCACTTTGCCCTCTGCCTTGAGGAAGTAGGCACTGGCTGCCTTGCTGTTACCCACCCAGGGAGACTAGGGCAGATCCTTCAACACAGCTTGCTCCAACACAGCCCAGAGAGAAGGAGGATCTCTATGGGAGAGAACAAGCACTCTCTTCCAGGCTCCATCCCTTCACCCTCGCCTCTTGTTCCCCATCCTGAGTGGATCAGGAGGGTACCTTCTAGAACCTTCTTCTTTGACCTGAAAAGATGCGGCTTTTTCTTTCGGGTGCCATGAGATATGCCATCGCCCCACTAGGAGGGTTAGTGATAGCTGTCATCAGAATGCCTCGTTCCCTTCCTGCCAGGCCTCAGGCATCCCGACCCGGACTCCTTTGCAGCAGCAGGAGGGGGCCCTTTTGAAGGCGGCTCCCTCCATAAATTAGTTGCTTCTCTCATTGCTATATCAAAAACCTCGACGAAAGATGCACCAAGGACGAAGGGTTTATTTTGCCTCACCGTTCAAAGGGATATATCCTGCCACTGTGGGGACGGCATGGTGGGCAGGAGTTCAAGGCGGCTGGTCACTAGCACCCAGGTTCAGGAAGCAGAGAGATGGACTATGGTGCACAGCTCGCCATGCCCTGTTACTCAGTCCCGGACCCAAGCCTCTGCGATGATGGTGCTCCCACACCCTCTCTTGTCAGTTATCCCTGGAAACACCTTCACAGACACACCCAGAAGTGTTTCCTCGGTGATTCTAAATCCAGTCAGGTTGACAAGATGAACCCTCTTCCCCCGCAGGCGCTGACCAACAGCACAGCTGTGTATGAAAGCCTCGAGTCCGAGGTCTCTGCGCTGCATGATGATCTCTGGGAACAGCTCAACTTGGACGTCCAGGTGAAAGGGGGCTCCAAGTGGGGGTGGGGTGGGGTGGGGTGGGGTGGGCAAGATTGTCCTTTGTGGCAAAGGAGAACAACGCAGCTGCCTTTCTTGCTTTAGCCATTTCAATATAAGACAAGAGCTGATCGAGAGAGAGAGAGAGAGAGAGAGAGAGAGAGAGAGAGAGAGGGGGGCAGGCAGGCAGACAGACAGAGAAGAGTCCCAGGCCACTGAAGACTGTACTTTTAGGATGACAACAGTGTGAGAGTATTTCTCTCAACTCACAGGGGATGGAGCTAATGAGATGAGAGACTTAGGTTAGAAACAGGATAGTCTACGGCAGAAAGGATTTAAAAACAGATATGTGGATATAAATACCTCTCAAGACACTGGAAAAGCTGCAGTACCGGAGCCTTCTCTATGCGGTTTTAGAAGCAGCAAGGCCTTCTTTCCGGGGACGGGTAAGAAGCAGGTGGCTTGGAGGATAGACGTTGGAGACCTGTTTTATTTTGTCTTTCCCTTTGTCTTTTTCTCTGACCAAGCCCTGCCTCTTCGCTAGCTGGTTTTGCAAGTGCTGTTCCTCTAACTCAGTTAACACCCAGTTTCCCTTCCTGATAACAAAATTCACCTCCCCGACCTTGGGTTGGGCAGGATAAAGTAAGGACCCAGACACTATTACATCCCATGGGCCAACTGCACTTCAAGTGTGCACATTTTAGAAAGGAAACTGGCCATGGGCAAGAGCACCAGCTTCTTAGTCAAAAAGACCCATCCTTAGACACTCAGCAGATGGCCCTGGACACAAGTCTCCTCTCTCAGAAGCAGGAACCACTGCTCCTCAGAGAGGAAGGAGCTCTTCAGCCAAGATGAGTTAGTACATACAAAGCAATCGGGGTGGCGCCCGGTACCGAGCTCACAGAATAAGTGGCAGCTGTCAAATGTTAGAATGTGAGCTGTAGTGGAATGTAGCTCTTGTCTAGTGTGAAAAAGAAAAAGTGTGGGGGTGGGGGTGGGGGGGCTGTAGAGATGGCTCAGTGGTTAAGAACACTGGCTGCTCATCTAGAGGACCCAGGTTCAATTCCCAGCACCCATGTGGCGGCTCACAACTGTCTTCCTCTCCATTTCCAGGGGATCTGACACCATCACAGCAATGCACATAAAATTTAAAGAGAGAAGGGGGTGGGGGGAGAAAGAAAGAAAGAAAAGGAAAGAAAAGACTGGAAAGTCTTGCCCCTTGGAAAACAGGGCATGTCCCATGACCCCCCAATAGGGGCTCAGTAGGGGTTCCTCACTCTTGCTTCTGAGGCCCTGGCTTTTCTGGGGACACAGAAATATTATATAATTTTATATTAGCTAAGGAGGCAGAGACTTTCCATGAGAAGGATAGCTATGCATGGGCAGGAGCACAGGGGTTCCAAGGCCTCCTGATTAGAGGGGTCTAGGCTGAGGGCGGGGCTGGCACATCCTTGAGTCACTCTGCGGCTATTTCAGAATGAGGTGCTTAATCGGCAAATCCAGAAGGAGATATGGAGGATCCAGGATGTGATGGAAGGGCTGAGGAAGAACAATCCCTCTCGGGGCACCGACACGGCCAAGCACAGAGGTAGGCGCATCCAGCAATCCTGGATTCCCGTTGCACTAAAGGACCCATGGGTGACTTTAGAGCTATCCCTGAGCCCGGGGCTTCCGCTGGCTTTCTTTGACACTTCAGAGGCTGCCGTGTCACCTCTGTGCTGTCTTCACTGCCTGGAGTACCTCCTAGTGGTCAGCTCGTGACCCCTGCACCTGCACGACCCTCCTGTATGCCCCCCACTCCTGGTACTCGTGGGTACACCATGTCACACCTTCCTTTACCCGTATCTTCTGTTTCTCCAGGAGGACTCGGCCCCTCAGCCACCTATAGCTCTAACAGCCCAGCCAGCCCTCTCAGCTCTGCCAGCCTCACCAGTCCCCTGAGTCCCTTCTCAATGGTGTCTGGTTCTCAGGGCTCTCCAACCAAGCCAGGGTCCAGTGAGGTAAGCTGGGGAGACAGTGCAAGACAGATGGGGGCAGGGAGGCCAGATCCAGGTCACCTGAAATCACAGTCTGCCCATCTTGTCCCCGGGAACCCCATCCTACTGCTTTGGTTCGTGGTATAGAAGAGCCATCCTCAACGCCAGTTTCATGACCTTCCCTTGGGGTGACCTCTGCCCCCACTCCCATCCCCCACTGTCATCTTTAGCTGCCTCCCGAGGAAGTCTTCCTGGCACTGAGATGATCAGCTGAGATCCCCTATATTTAATGGGAATTTAAACCACTAGTAGCCCAAGGTGAGGGTGTTCAGGGTGTTCA
This sequence comes from Cricetomys ansorgei, assembly GCA_026225945.1. Lineage (NCBI taxonomy): Eukaryota > Metazoa > Chordata > Mammalia > Rodentia > Nesomyidae > Cricetomys > Cricetomys ansorgei. Next base: position 4,188,184 of record JAMJFZ010001789.1, read on the forward strand.
CGGTCAGTATATGGAGCTGTTTGATAGTCAGGATCAGCCAGCCAGTGTTCATGGGATGGAATGAAGCTCTTAGAAAGGGACCCGGGCAGGCCCCAAGGCCCTTCGTTCAGTGAGTCAGCATCTAACCAGGACCGATTCGTAGTAGGCAGCAACCTGTGGGAGACAGCGGTCATATCTTTCTACTGAGCCTCATGTTCAGACTCTGGTACTCCAAAGATGGAGAGGGCGGAGCTTAAATGGGTCTGTGACGCACCTGAACAGGGCGAGGTCAAATGGAGCACAGGCAAGGGAGCTAGAGATAAAGATACCGAATGGGAAAGTCCTGGTGTGATGGGGACCAGTACTGTGGAAGCTTTGGAAAGCAGGGAGCCATGCGGAAGGGTGGATTGAGGGGCTAAGTTGAGGAGGGCCTAAAGGGCAGGCAGAGGGCTGCTGGTGGGTCTGGATCTCTGTCAGGCCAGGGTTGGGGTGTGGTGTTCTGGCCTCAAGCGTGCTTCACAGGTTAAGACTATCAGGCTCCTGCTAACTCTCTCTTCTGCTCTCACAGTGGCTGTTCTCCTTCCTCCTAATGCTCTGGCTTCTCTCTACCTCAGGAACCTGGCCCACCTCGGCCGCCCCTCCCCAAAGCCTACGTCCCCCTGGAATCTCCGCCCACCGTCCCTCCACTCCCTAATGAGAGCCGCTTCTGGCCATACCCCAACTCCCCTTCCTGGCATCACAGTGGCGAGACAGCCAGGGGTCAGGTACCCAGAATCCTTGGGGTTGGGAGAGTGGGCTGGTGCAGTTTGGGACAAAGACCCAGGTGAGGGGCAGGGTAGAGCACCGGGTTGTTTTTCCACTTGCTTCCACAAAGCTCTATTTCTTCTGGGCCCTAGGGTAACAATCTCACAGGCCGCCTTCCCTTTTGCTTTCTTTGGACACTGGGGAAATGAATTACAATCCCACCCAATCTCAGCTCATGAACATCTGATGGTTGTGGGTGCAGATCCCTACCAATGTGATTAAGTCAAAGAAAATAGAGGGGCGCCTTCCCCAGTGCCAGCCTAGTCCCTTCCTGTCCCTTGTCCACCTCAGACTCGAGCCCTCTCTTGTTCTTGTTCTGCCTTGTTCTCATGGCTCTCATGAGCCTCTGGTGTATAAGGACACAGGCCCTCATCTCTTCTGTTCTGGCTTCTCACCTGGGTCCTCAGTCAGGACAAAGAATGTATAATTAGACTTGGTTGTTTGTTATTGGGAGACCTGTGTTCTATCCAAGCTCAGCTATATGAGGTTTGTATAGCTAAGGCCTTGCCAGTGAAACAAGCAGAATAGTTGGCATTGCCTGTAGCTCAACAGCTTAACATCAAGAAGTGGGCAAGACTCACCCATTGCCCAGGCTTCTGGCTGGGCGATTGTTAAGACGCCAGTCTCTGGACATATTTCTTTTTTTTTTTCCTGAATTTTTCTTTGAGGCATAGAATCTTTAACTGCACAATAGGAAGAGGTTGTTCATAGGCTTTCTGAGGCCTTGTGGTTCTGTAAAGCCACGAGCAAATGCCTTTTTCATGTCTCCAGCATCCTGGTGTTATGGTCAACTTGGTTATTTTTGCCTAGTTTCCATGGATCCTGGCAGGATCCTCAGAGACGCTAGGATTTGTAGCCCCCTCTGGTGACTCCTCCTGCGATCCAGAGCCTGTGCTGCTTCAATCCCAAAACAGCTGGGTTGGGCAGGGTGAGAGCCATCCTTGCCCACTACTAGCTAGCACCTGTACCGCTTCCCTGTTCTCAATTTGAAGGATTTGAAGGAAGGCATTAAGCATTCACCCTAACATCAGCCATCTTCTCATCCTTTCTCCCCAGCCCAAAACAGGCTATGAGCCGAGCAAGAAAGACCCTGGCCAGACATCACCCCTGGGTACCCCCAGAGACATCAGCCTCGTGCCTACCAGACAAGAGGTGGAGGCAGAGAAGCAGGCAGCTCTCAACAAAGGTATGTCTCAGCCCATACAACCAGTAAGGCTAAGGTACTCCCAAATGCTGGAGGAATGTGCTCACTCGCCCTAGGCCTCAGTGGAGAGGGCAGCCCCGAGAAGCAGGCACTCTGTCCCCTGCTTCCCACAGACCCACTGGCCGCTCTATCTCCCTATAGTTGGCATTGTGCCCCCTCGGACGAAATCTCCTGCTGAGGAAGAGACGACCCCATCAGCAGTGGTGAGGAGAACAGCCAACGGACTCACCAATGGCCTGTCCTCTCGGGTAAGTGCCTGGCTGCAGGCTCTGACGGCTTGTGCCCAGTGGTTGTGACCACTTAAGATCCCCAAGCGAGAAAGGAAGGAAGAACACGTGGGAGGAAGAATGGTCCTTCATAGACAGATCAAGGGTCAAGGGAAGCGAGCGCTGAACATTGTCATAGCTTGCTGTTGGCCGGATGTAACGGGGAGAACAGAGGCCAGAATGAAGTGCACCGTGTTAGTTCCCTAGGGCTCCCAGGAATTAACACATTACCACATACGTTACACTTCACACGTTACCACAACACAACTTTGTGCTCCCAGTTTGGAGGCCAAAAGCCCTAAGTCAAGATGCCACCGGTGTTGCCTTTAGCCTGAGACTGTCCTATGTCTTTCTCCCGGCAGTGCTTAGTACCCGTCAGAGCACCCCACATTGCCTTCTCTGTATGTTCTCTCCGCTTTCTTATAAGGACACTCCTCTTTAGAATTGTGGTCCCTAAATTCATGGTGACCTCATCTTCATATTCTTAATTACAACCATAGAAACCTATTTCCAAAAGGGAGCATAGTCTCAGGAGCAGGGGGTTTAGACTTATCTTTAGGGAACCACTATTCCTTAACTTATAGTGCCAGATTTCATGCCATTCTGTTTGAAAAGTACTCAGTCTATCCCAGAAACCCCCAAATCTCAACGCATGGCATCATTAACCTTAAAAATAAAATCTTATATAATTATTATTAGCTCAGAAGTCCAACATCTCCAGCCAGTCATGGTAGCTCACCTCTATAACCCCAGGGCTCAAGAGGCTGAGGGTACATAGTGAATTCTAGGCCAGCCTGGTTTACAGAATGAGGTCCTGTCTCAAGAAACAAAGACAAACAGGATTGGAGAGGTGGCTCATGGGTAAAGTGCCCACTTTGCAAGCATGTGGACCTGAGTTCAGATTTCCAGGACCCAGGTAAAAGTCAGGCCTAGCCGGGCTGTGGTGGCGCATGCCTTTAATCCCAGCACTCCGGAGGCAGAGGCAGGCAGATCTCTGTGAGTTCGAGGCCAGCCTGGTCTACAGAGTGAGTTCCAGGACAGCCAGGGTTACAACAGAGAAACCCTGTCTCAAAAACTAAAAACAAACAAACAAAAAACCAAGTCAGGCCTGAACGTATGTGCCTGTAACCCACCTCTGGGTATAAAGACAGGCATACAGGGGACTCAGTGTCAGCCAGTCCAGCCAGAATAGTGAGCTCCAGGTTTAGGGGATACCCTGTCTCAGAAAGTAAGGTGAGAAGCCGTAGAGGAGGACACTTGGAACCAACCTCTAGACTCTACACACGCATGCACAAGTGAGTGCATCTTCACATGAATGTGTGCACATATGCACACAAAGAAAATGAGTCCCATGGCTCGTCATCTGACTCTTCTCCCGTGGGCATGTATGGGATTCTAGGGACAATTCTTCTCTACATATGGAACTAGACAACAAGTTAGCCTGCTTCTCAGGTACAATGGCATAGAGAATCTTATTTTTATTTATTTATTTACTCGTTTATTATGTGTGTGTGAATGCAGGCATTGCGTGTGCCATGGTACATGTGTGGAGGTCAAAGGGCAGCTTTGAGGAGTCAGTTCTCACCTTCCACCCTGTGAGGGCAGGGCCTCTTAGTTTTTTGTTTTTTGTTTTTTGACAGCACCTCACTATATAGCCCTTGCTTACCTAGAATTTGCTATGCAGGCCAAGCTGGTCTCGAACTCAGAGAGATCCTCTTGCCTCTGAGTTCTAGGTGTTGGGATTAAAGGCATATGCAATCACTCCCAGCTTCTCTTCTTTTACCTCCTCTGCCCTTCACCTGAGTCACTTTTGAAGTCCCCATTTCTACCACTGAAATCTAGAACTTACCCCCATTATGCATTTCAAAATTCTCCCCTCTACCCATTTCTTGATTCCAAAGTTTCTTCCAACATACTACTTCTTGGCACCCCATTTCTGAATACCCCAGACTTCATAGGTTTCCAAGGGCTCCTGAAACACATTGCCATGAACCACACAGCTTAAAAACAACAGAAATCTGTTCTTCGTGTGTGTGCAGGCAGGGTTGGTCCCTGCTGACAGACGGGATCTGCCCAGCCTCCTACGAGGATCCAGCTAATCAGACTTGGCATTTGTGTGCACGTAGATAAATCATTCCAGTCTCTGCCTCCATCTTTACACCGCCTTCTTTTGCTCTGCGTTGTCATCTTTTCTGTCTTTTACAAGGACAGTTACCACTGGATCCAAGTCAGTTGTGGTTCAGGGTGACCTCATGTTTCCAAATAAAATCATCCTTGCGGGCACCAGGGGTCAGAATAAATTTGACATATCTCTCTGGAACCATTGTTCAAACCTCTTTGGGAAGGCTACCTACAAAGGAATATTTTGAACACTTGGAGAGTTGGAAAACCCGGTGGGGCGGGGAGCGCCTGGCAGAGCCCCATTTCCCCTGTTGCAGCAGGAGCGCCCCAAGAGTGCTGTGTTCTCTGGAGAAGGCAAGGTGAAGATGAGTGTGGAGGAGCAGATCGACCGGATGAGGCGGCACCAGAGCGGCTCCGTGAAGGAAAAGCGGAGGAGCCTGCAGCTCCCAGCCAGCCCAGCCCCTGAACCTAGCACCCGGCCTGCCTACAAAGTGGTAATGTCCTCACAGCTGCCCTCAGGCCTGAGTCTGCCGTCAGCCCACACTGCTGCTCTCAGAGAGAGAGAGAGAGAGAGAGAGAGAGAGAGAGAGAGAGAGAGAGGCGGAGGAGAACCTACCAGGGCTCCTGGGAGACCCCCACAGCATAGAAGCCCTTCAGCCCGTGTTTCTTCTTTATGTTTTTGTTTTGTTTATAATTTTATTTTATGTGCATTGGTGTGAGGGCGTCAGGTCCCCCGGAACTGGAATTGTTCCAGTTGTGAGCTGCCATGTGGGTACTGGGAATCGAACCTGAGACCTCTGGAAGAGTAACCGGTGTGCTTTAGCTGCTGAGATATCTTTCCAGCCTTCTCTTCTTTATGTTTAATGAAAAATAATGCCAAAAAAAAATGAATGTTTTTGCTGAAATGAAGTGCTCAAATATTCACTCAGTGTTACGGCACTTTTGCTGGTCTTGCAGAGGACGGGAGTTCAGTTCCTGGCACTCACATCAGATGGTTCACAACTACCTATAATTCTAGCTCCACCCTCTTCTGGCCTCAGCAGACACCCACATATATATACTATATGTACACGTGCTCATACGCACCCCACACAATTAAAATTAATTTGGTAGAGAATATCTGCCACGTAGAAGGACTTTTAAGTGATTCTGGGGTGCCTTCTGTGTGTTGAGTATTCACCTGGGTCCCCTGAAGACAGTCGTGGTAGCTCCCTGAGCAGTGCCGTTCATAGAGCCGTTTGTACTCCTTCATTTAACCCCATCAGTAACAGCAATGATTTCAGATTTGTTACCCCTGTTTTATAGATAGGGAAATCGAGTCAAGAGACACGAAGAGCTTTTGGGCCACACGGCTCTCAGTACAGAGGTGGCTGTACTTAAGCCAAGGCACCTGTTTAACTTTTCTCTGCAGTAAGTTTCAGAAGTAGAGAAGAAACATGATGTAAATCCTACTTTCATACAGTTTTGTTCAAGTCAATAGGCCAGAACTTCCATAACATGAAACTATTAGAAATCAATATGCTACCGCCCGAGGTATCCAGTACAGACTGTAAGTACAGGAGTGAACACTGGCAGGAGGTACTGATGAAATTGTGCCTCTGAGCCTTGCTGGAGTCAGGTATGGGGAAACAGAGAAGAAGGAGGGTAGCTCTGCAATACAGGCCAATGGGAGCCCGATCCGGGATGGTGGTCAGCGGCAAGGATACAGGCATAGGAAGAACTGCCTGGAGGGAGACGTCCTGACAGCGCCGTCCCCCAGGTGCGCCGTCACCGCAGCATCCACGAAGTGGACATCTCCAACCTGGAGGCAGCCCTGAGGGCCGAGGAACCTGGTGGCCAGGCCTATGAGACGCCGCGAGAGGAAATCGCCCGGCTTCGCAAAATGGAGCTAGAACCCCAGCACTACGACGTGGACATCAGTAAGGAGGTGAGTGGCTCTGGGAGGAGGCTGAGGGCGGCCGGAGGAGGGCCAGGGAGGGGATGTGGGCGGTGACCTCAGGCCCTCCACAGCTCTCCACTCCAGACAAAGTCCTCATCCCTGAACGCTACATTGACCTGGAACCTGATGCCCCCTTGAGCCCCGAGGAGTTGAAGGAGAAGCAGAAGAAGGTTGAGAGGATCAAGACCCTCATTGCCAAATCCAGGTAATAGGCCCAGGAGACAGTCCAGTTCCACTGCCCTCCCTGCACCTAGGTTCCTTGGGCACTAGATGTCTTGGAGGCGCCTTGCCTCCCCAGGGTAGAGAATATGGAAGCAGTGGCCAGAGGCAGCAGACATACCCAGGCATCTGGAAGGAAGGAGGGTGCTGCCACTGGGTCCTAGAGAGACTGCTGGGCTTGTGCACAAACCGGAGGGTGCCTCTGCTCATCCTCCTCCCCCTCAAGGCTGCCCTGTGTGTTCACCTGAACCTTTGAATTCATTTGAAAACATTGAGGATAGGGGTCCCAACAGTCTTACCAGGGTCTCCCTCACTCCTAGGGACAGCCTCACTGGGCACCAGAGGCTGCACATTCAAAGGCCCCCGGCCCTCCCCACCAACCTCAGCTGCAGGCCACCCCGAGCCAATTGGACCATGCTGTCCCCCCCTCCATGTCTGTGTGTCTGTGCCTCTTCAGTATGCAGAACGTGGTGCCCATCGGCGAGGGGGACTCTGTGGACGTGCCCCAGGACTCAGAGAGCCAGCTGCAGGAGCAGGAGAAGCGGATTGAAATCTCCTGTGCCCTGGCGACCGAGGCCTCCCGCAGGGGCCGCATGCTGTCTGGTGAGAGGGGCTGGGCCTCGCTCCGCCAGGGACACCAGCTGACCAGGTGTAGGGGAGGAAGTGTAGAACCGCTAGGGGGGCAGGCTGGAGAGATGCCAGGCTGAGGAGCCATTCCTCAGGGTCAGACTGAGTGTGCACTAAGCACGGGGTTTGTGCTAAGCTCAACACAAAGGGGCCAGAGTGGCGGACCCCTAGGCACTCATGATGCTCAGGGCCACTTTATAGAGGATCATCAGAGGCTGCAGGGAACAGGCTGCCCCTGGAAAGGCACAGAGAAGACGATGGAGCTTCCTCGAGAAGCGTGGTGTGTTTGTCCCCAGGGGTGAGAGGCCAAGGGTTCAGACTTCCTCGCTGCTTTTCTTCGATGACAGAAAGGACAAGGCAGCCAAGGACTTGAGAGCCCTTCCATCTCCACCTTGGCTGCTGGTCCGCACTCACTTTCCTGCTAAGAGAGGAGGAAGAGGAAGCGACCTCACGCCTGCACAAAAGGCCTACTTAGATCCCATGTGGATAAAGTCACCAGGATTAATTTCCCATGCTATGGTAGCATCCTGGAGGAGAGGAAGGCAGCTGGGCTTTGAATGAAGGGAGTCTGTATGAATGGGAGGGGAAGGTAAGGCAGTGGCTAGCTCATTCACACGTAGTAGGATCATTTTGTTTTGATTTTGAGACAGGGTCTGGCTATGTAGCCCAGTCTGGCCTGGAACTCTCAATCTTCCTGCTTAGGCTTCTGAGTGCCGGGATGATTGGTGTGCGCTTTGGTGGCCACAGTTAGGGGGAGTGGCATGCAATGAGTCAGGGATTATGGTGACCAGTAGAGGCAAGGACCAGGTTGCAGGCCGCAGTTCCAGGAGTCCTGACGAAGCAGGAACAAGCAGATGAAGATGGAGGCAGGAAGGGATGGTGCTTTGTATTGGTGACAAATGGCACTCCAAGCCTCTATTTCCTCATTGGTAAAATTCAAAACACCCACCTTCAGTTGGGACAGTGCAAGGGTCAGAAGCAGCGGACAGCAGCCCCTCGTGCAGAGCTGGGTGTTTGGTGCCTTGACAACGGCAGCTGCAATGCTGGTAGAGATGCTTGAACCAGCAAGAGCTGAGATCGAAACGAGAACCCTTTGTCCGTTTTCTAACTTCACATACGCACATTACAACCAGAGGGTTGTAAGTCAAAGCAAAGAGGGTATCAGTTAAACCTCGAGGGAGAACCAGCTGCCCTTTAGGGAATGATGACTTCAGGATGGAGGGCTGGGGAAGCACTGGAGGTCAGGTCGGAGGTGTTCCTGTGTCAGGCTCTCACAGACTGGTGCCGAGAGCTGGGAGGGACCATCTCCTTTCCTGCAGCTAAAGGCAGCAGAACCAGTTTGGCTGCAGGCAGCCAGGCCTCCTGTGACCTCTCCTTACTTTAGTTACAAAGAGATCTTGAACCTAAATTGAACTTGAACCAGACTCCACATGCTTTGGGCAAAAGGCACTTCCTATTTCAAGAGAACAACACATACGATGCTTAAAAGCTCTCCTCTGTCCTGTCAAGGACCTGGCTTTCTCCATGGTTACCCCACAGTCCAGGATTCATGAAAACAGACCTCTGAGGCCTATCAGATTTTCCCTGGAAACACATGGGCTTACATTTCAGGGTCTGTGTGCTGAAAGCAAATGGTCATTGTGCTTTTGCCAAAACCCCCAACAATTCAAAAAATGGCTATGGTAGGGCCAGACCTCAGACCTAGCTTGCTGTCCTCCCTGTCCTTGGCCTGCGGCCCAGAGGCCCCAGAGCAAGAGCTAGTCCTGGGCACATGCAGTGTGGGCGTAGGTTCATACCCAGGACACTGAGAGGGAGAGCATCTGGGCGTTGGTCCCAAGAGCAACAGGCACGCATGGGGTGTAGAGCTAAAAGGGTGTGTGTGTCGTGGACAACAGAATCAGGGAGGAGTGCTCTGTTTGGAAGTCTACCTGGCTGCTCTGTGCTGATTATTGCCATATGGAGAAATGTGGCATTTCTGAGTCTGCGTACCTGGCACAGATGTCATGCACACTGCCTATATCTGGTAATGTTTGCGGGTGTGTATCTGTGTGTCTTCAGATGACCGGTGTGTGGGTGGAAGGAACGTTTGAGGGCAAATGAAGGATTATGCACGTGTGCGTGCATGTGTGAGAGTGAAGGTGCCATCTACGAACGAGTGTGTTTATGTGTGACTGGCTTCGCCCGTGTCAGGAATGCTGGGGCCTGTCATGTATGTTGCACACAGTGTAGCACTTGTGAACACGTCTGCGTACGAGGCGAAAGGTGGATGCATTCATAAAAGTGTGTGGCGACTCATGCATGCAGACGTCAATGTGTTGCAGTCCCACATCTGCCCGGTATGTGCTCGCTGCATGTTTGAAGTTAATCGGTTTCAGTGGGTATAGTTTTAATACATACTTAGCATATCTGCTTCCTTAAAGAGACAATGTTCACGCAACTGCCTTCTCCTTCCTCAGTTAATACTGTCAATCTCCTTATGCTCCTGACTTCTGTTGGAGGCACGCCCCCAGGAGCCGCAGTCTCTCTGTGTGGCTCTCTGTGTACCTAAGCGTGGTCCCCTCCCTCCTTGTAACTTACGCATTATCTGTACTCTTCATGAAAGAGACTCTCTTCACTGTCAGCGCCCCCCCCCCCCCCGCCCTTCTCTAATCCGCGTCCTGTTTCTAATCTGTGGGTCAGAACACCAACATGTCAGCACCAATTAGAATTGTGAATAACAGTGGCTGGACTCACTCCACGCATGCCTCAGGCGCAAGACCCTCACTAGGTAGACGTCACAGCATCTGTTTTGGCTTCCCAGGGAACCCCCTTGCTTACCGGTTGGTTTTTTGACTGTTTTAGAATCCGAACATGGCCCCATAAGTAACCTTCCTTTGCAGATCTGGATACGCACGTGAATGCGTTGGAGAGCGTTTGTGAGTGTCTTTGCCTATGATGTGACGGGTCACAAGTATGTTGGGGGCTTGGAAGTGTGCAAACGCGTATTCGAGTTGTGGGAAGCGAGTGTAACCATGCGGTGCTGTCAGATCCCACGCACAAGTGGCATGATGCGATGTCGGTATGACCTCACATCCACTTGAACCACTGGGGCTATGAACACACTGGGGTTGTTCCCATGGCAACAGTGGGAGCAACGTTGGCCCTGTGTTGCGGAGGTTGGAGAAGGAGATGAGGCACACGCCAGGGTGGGGAGCAAGGACTTGGAAGCGTAGTGTCACATTTTGGTGGAAATGCAGTGTGACTCCTGGCTGAGGTCTGGTTCTTCTCTGAGCCCAGGGGGGACATCTTCTCTGCCATCCTTCCACCCCGGCTACAGTGAGGATGTGCGAGCGCCTGGTAGCCACTCGGAAGACTCTCCTTGTCATTGTCTCTCCCCTTTGCTATTCTTCACATGAAATAATGATGATAGATTAAAATCTCATCAGTTCGAATGTCTCCACTTTAAAGTTCAAAATGGGATTTGTTTTCAAAAATGGGCTGAAGGTCCTCTGCTGGATTGGTCGGAAGAGGGTCTCCTTATTGTGGGTGTGACTTCTGAGCCCACGGTTGCACCAGAGTTGACAGAGGTGGCTTTATGCCTATCAGGAAACAGAGTGTTCTCTGGAAATGATTAGTGTGGTGGCCGTCTCACTCCTCCACGAATGGGGGGCCCCGGTGCTGAGGACTGGTGTGATTTTACTGCACTATTAATCATTATCATGGGTGGAAACTGCCGTCGATGGTGTGAAGCGGCTCCTTCATTCTGTCCGCACAGGGTGGAACATGATCTCCTGGTGTGGAGGGAAAGGGAGTCACTGTCCCAAAGGGGATGGAGCCTCACACAACATCACACACCCTGGTTCTTAGCAGAGCCCGAGTTTGGCTGGGTCTTCTCCATTGCACCCTGGAAATGAGGACAGCTTTGCCTCTGCTTGAGCAAGCTCCCCGGCCCTGCTCTCCTCTCTCTGCTTGCCTCCCTGCCTCGCTCCCTGCCCCAGGGAGCGGCCTCGCTTGCTCTGGGTGCCCAGTCTCCTCCCCTAGCACCGTTTGTCTTCTATTCACTCCCCTGTTCATTTCTGTTTCCAGTGCAATGTGCCACCCCAAGCCCTCCCACCTCCCCTGCTTCCCCGACTCCACCAGTCAACCCCCTGTCGTCTGAACGCCCACGGGGCGCCGACAGCAGCCATACCATGCGGGTCTGAGCTCTGACGTAAGCACTTTTCTACTATTTCATGCACCTCGGGGAGTGGGGGGAAGCCCTGTCCCACCCCACTGAGTCATCTATGCCCTCTCATTGCTTCTCCGCACACTGGGTGCCCTGTGTGCAGTGTCCACCTGCGTTTGTCCGCTTGGGCCACCAATGTCCGCAGGCAGTACTGGCTGCAGGTGGCTGACGATACCGCTTCTTAGATACGGCTATGTCAATGACTCTGCTTCTTTGCAAGCAGAAGGGAATGGTGCTAAGACCACACTTGTCTGCTCCTAGGGAAGGTACTTCCCTGGCCCCCTTCCTCTGTACCTGCCACCCTATACTCCCCACCTGCTAACCAGCTTCCATCTCTTGAGATAGATGGCAATCCTGCCACAGTACCCTAAGAAGCCTCTAGAAGCTGTGTCTTCACTCCCAGACGTTAACGCAGCTGAGGTCGGTGCTAGAGCACCGTAGCCCTGCCCTCGCTGTCCCCTCCCCCAGAAGCATATAGCCCTGTGTTAGGAATGGGAAAGAGCCTGCTCTCTGGGTTGGGGAAAGGGTAGCTCCCCGCAGCTCTTTGTAATGAAGCGTCTCACTCCCGGAGAAGCTGGCCAGAGCTGTCGCCCTGTGTTCTCTTCTCACCTGCTTCTCTTTTATCTAGTGCAAGCCCTGGCTGAGGCCAACGCTGTGAAGCTCCACAGAGCCACCTTCTGATAGCATCCTCTGCACACCCAGGCCTCTGACTCCTCACCCTGGCCTCCTGCCCTTGCACCCACCATGGGAATGCCTCAGGGAGCCAGGCTGGGGGCAGGGCTGATTCAGAGAGGAGCATGGATGCCTTGAAAGCCACATCTGCTGCCCTTGCCCTGAAGCCTGCACTGTCACACCACGGTTCTAAGGCAAGACCTGGGATGACAAGGCCAGGATGCCATCTTCTCTGATGCCCCGGCCACAGAGAGCTCTACGGTGGTTCTGGATGGCACTGTGTGGCCCTCCGGCACCATCCCCTGACAGAGACCGTGTCCCGGTGGTGGGGCATGCCCTTGGCTATGGGTGAGGACTAGAAGTGAAGACAAGACAGACCCTCCATCCCTCAGAACCCACACAACACAGCGAGAGGCCAACTCTTGCCGTCACCTTCATCCCAGCTGCCTCGGTGATGCCCAAGGCTTCAGCATGGCTCTGCTGATGGATTTCCCAGAGTTCACTGGAGACAGCCACCCTGCTTGAGCCAAAGAGAAGAAGACGAGTGATAGGGAGAGGCTCCTGGGCACCTGGAGGGTTGGGTGTATTGTGGAGAGGACAGCAGGTCTGCATAGTGTCGGAGAGCAAGTCGGGAGCAGGAGTGGATGGCAGAGGAGAGAGGTTTGGAGAGCGAAGAGAGGGAAAGCAGACGCTTTTCAGAAGCAAGAGGGATGTAAGGAAGGAGGGAATGGAAGGGAGAGTAGAATGGCTTCCTGGAGTGGAGCCTTAGGTTAGTACCAAGCAGGGGGTGGGCTGACTGTCACCTACATACCTTCACGTCTTCCTCAGGAGCAGATGGCCCCAGGAGAGCTCGCAGGCACACATCAGCGCAGCTGAAGTGCCTGGTAGCGAGGTAGCAAGGGGTTATGGATAGCCTGGAGATGGTCCTGCCTGTGGATAGCCTGCCGTCTGTCTCTCTCCTAGGGTCAAGGGCAGAGAGAAGGCTGTCTTACATAGAGTCTTTCAGCCTTGGGGCCTTACCTAGCCAGTTTCTTGACCCATTTCAACCTGGAAAGTACTGTGAGCAAGCTGAGGGTTTGCCCTGGGAGGAAGGAATGAGGATTTAACTGTGAGGCCAGGTTCTAGGTCCTTACTCCTCATCTCAGGCATCTAGAGCAGGACCAGAGGCTGGGCTTGCTTACGATCCACCTACCCAGGGAGGACAGGACAGGGGGAGATGAGAGCGGAGCGAAGTCTTCCTCTAGTCCACCTACCTTGAGTGAATGTAGCTGGAGAGCCGTGAAGGAAGGCTAACTGCAGCCCCCGGCCCCCAGGCCCGCTCCGCCAGACTTGCCGCCCAGAGACTTCAACCTGAGATCAGCGGCCTCAAGAAACAACGGTGTCATCCCCCATCCATTGCATCGCCACTCCTTCATGGTTGGGACAGTTACTGGTTCATATGCAAGTAAAGATGGCAATGCATTCAACAAATACTAGTCAAGCACTTTTTGTGTGTCAGGCCTGTCCTAGGTGCTTAGGATATTGTCTTGCTTCTGAGGGACCCTGGACCAGGAGGATTCCACCTGCCTTTACCTCTGTCAGGCTTCTTGAAAGCGTTTCTTGGTGACATCCTTTCCTGCACAGTTCAAGCATTCCTAAACCTTCCCTTTCTTCCTTAAAGACTGGTAGGTGGGATCAGCTCCCAGTTACCCTCTCTCCCTATGCCCTCTTCCACAAGAAACACAAGTCTTAGGGCTTGCCCTGTCTTTGTCTCTCCTTTTTCTTTTTTTTTAAAGTGGTATTTTTAGACATACACATAAAATACCAAGAAATGTCTGCGCCTCCCCCACCGTTCTTATTCTGTATTTCATAAAGCTGGCTCTTTGTGTTGCTTTACATGCCTTAATATATGTTCTATGGAAGTGATCATGTCATAGATACCCGAGTAACATATATGTATATGTGTGTGTGTGTGTACACATGTATATGTATATATGCACATGTGTGTATGTATATATACATAAATATGTATAAAAATATGTGTATGTATATATATATACATATGCATGCATATATATGTATATCTATATACACATGCACACACACACACACAGAGTCTGGATGTCAATCCTCTCAGCGCCTGGCCAGACCTGTTTTCTGTCCATGCCATTCTTAGCTTTTTGAGACCACACCCCTTGCCTTTTTTGATCCAAAGAAGTGGAGAGGGAAGATTTATCTTAAGGCAGACCTGTTTTATGCTTTTGTTTAAAAAGCAGATCTATTTTCAAAATGTGCAATGTCTGAGAGGGACTGATGATGCGTGAGGAGCCTGCTGTCCCTAGTTCCCGTCTATGCCCTTCCCTCTGCCTGGCATCTTTCTTCCCATTAACCCAGTCAGTGTAAAGGGCTGGTCCCCGGGCTCCTCTGGACTGCACCCTACAAGGACAGGACATTCCCTTGAAAGTCCTGGTCTAAGAATTCGACTTCACTGTCAACTTTAGAAGGCAGCCCAGAAGTTGCCGGGCGTATGAGTCTCCTGAAGGAAATGTTTACAGCTGCAGACATGCAGTCATCACGTGGGCTCCTGGATCACATCTCCTCATCCCTCTACGGGAAAAGGCCAACGGGTTGCTGGCAGCCTATGCTAGCCATCTTGAAGGATGTCAGTCTGCTCCCCAACAGACCCAAGACACGAAGTGAAGCCCAGAAGAAATATGGGACCCTCTGTGTTCTTTGGTGAATGCTATGCGCTCCCCGGGCCTCTCACATACTTTCTCTTGAGCCCACTCTGTGTCACACCTGTGTCCCTGTAGGACGTTTCTGTCTGGGGGTCATTATGGCACATTGGTCTGGCATCCAGACTTGAAGCCTCATTTCTGGGCTGGGGGAGGGTCCACAGTCAGTGTCACATCTTAATCTTCCCCAAGAAGAAGCCCCTCAGTGCTTAGACAGGCTGTGAGCTGCAGTTCTGATCCGAGCCGGCTCAGCCTTCCAAACTTGCTTTCCGACAGGTGAGGTGGCGAGGAGGCGCTGGCCTTGCAAGGATCTGGGCAGGATGGAAACCTCACCCTAGATCTCAATGTTTGGGAACTGTACAGCAACTTCCGGCCAGCTTTCGAGACCTGACCTCTAACTCTGGCATCTGTTGGCCCTCTTCCCAGCCTGGAGCCTCTCGCTATGAATGAACAGGGCCCAGACATAGGCCTGGGGCTGAGCACCCCTTCTGGGGAAAGTCCTGGCCCCCCACACAGGGCCATCTCAATTAACACATTACCTCCTTCACCAAAACACAAGAGGCTTCAAGCAAACACTACTCCTACTGTCACTTTAAAGACTCTTCTGAGGAACAAGCTTGCAAGCAGCGAGTGTGCTCTCCTGCCTTTACGGAAGGCATGTTCTTGGGGTAGGGTGACTACTGTGAGACGGAATCCCTTCCTTCCCCGTTAGGCACCCTCCTCCTGGCAGCTCTTAAAACTAAGGAAAAATACTATATATAAAAATATATACATATCTATTTATGCACATATTTGGGGCCAATTTGATTTGCTAGTGTTAGATAGTAAACCGTACAAGGAAATTTATCTCAGTGTCTTTATTTAGTCTGAAAGTGACCTTAGACAAAGAGTTAAGGTTAGATAAACCACATCTCTGTTGGGACCACACAGCTGTAGCATCCCTGAGCGTCTGTCTAGCCGACCGTCTCGCCCTGGAGAAGGGGCACCTGGCAGAGGTAGGTGAGAGCTTGCTCCCTCCTTCCGGAGGCACTCTCACTAGATTAGGTCCTGAGAAACCCCATTGCGCTCTGCGTTTGTAACTTGCAAGTTTGTATGAACCAATACCGGAAATAAAATGAATGGTTTGTACCTATGGTGTGTGTGTGTGTGTGTGTCCCTCTCTGTGTGCCTCTCGCTGCCCTGTCCTTGGGGTCCACAGGTTTACAGACTTTGCAGGAAAGGGGGGCAGGACTGAGGGGCTTGGCACAGCACCTGTGATAGCTCTTCCCTGTCACTTCGGCTGCACATCTCAGCTTCCTTCCAAAGCAGGTATTCCAGAGTTTTCAGTAGAGTGTCTTCAGCCCGGAGCTGGGGGTGATGGCGTGCTAACCTCACCACAGACTGAAGTGTGTATAATGGACGCATCACATGCTCCAGGCCTGGCACTTTCCTTGGTTTGCCTCTGACATGGAGGATGAGATCATAGAAGAAAAGAAGATCCCAACCTTTCTCAATTGCTGCACGGTGCTCTGTGGCTGTTTTAGGGCACGGAGGTATGTGTGATTTGGTGGGGGACCAGAAAGAGCACCTTGGCTCTCATCCAGCCTCCCTTTGGCTTCTCCTCACAGGCATTTGCTGAGTGTGAGGGATTCTGCCAGACCTCCCCCACTGAGAGTTTTACTGTGAGGAATGGGTCAAGATGCCCAATAAAGCCAGCTGTGCCATGCACCTGTGATCCCAGCACATGGAAGCAGAGGCAGGAGGATTGGAAGTTACAGGCCAGCCTGAGCTCCCTTTAAGGTTGCCACACCCTGCTCTCATCCCTACAGCTTGAGTAGGTGTTTTTCGTTTGTTTTTGTTTACATATATTATGGGTTGGCAACATCCCCAGGAAAGCTATAAATCTGGTATTATTTGTAAATTCGGGAAACTTGGGACCAAACATGGGCTTAAAGTAGACACCTTTGGGCAGATATTTTATAGCAGGTGCCTGTCACAACACTCGGACAACTGAGGCAGGAGGATCATGGCAAGACCCTGTCTCAAAAACAAAACAAAACAAATAAACAGTTCATGGGGTTAATTAGCAGGTGACTCAGCAGTTAAGAGCACCGGCTGCTCTTGCAGAGGACCCGGGTTCAGTTTGCAGCACCTACAAGGCAGCTCCCAGTTGTCTGTGACTCCAATTCCAGAGACTCCAGTGCTCTCTTCTAGCCTCAATGGCTACCAGGCACGCCTGCATTGCAAACACATACAGGCAAAAGACTCACACACTAAAAAACATGACAGTTCAGGGCAGGAGAGAGAGCTCCATAGTTAAGAGTTGTTCTTCTGGAGGACCTGAATCCAACCAGCACCCACATCAGACGGCTCACAGCGACCTCTAAGACCACCTTCAGGGGATTCTCTCCTAGCAAGCATCGTCTGCCTTATGAGTATACACACACACACACACACACACACACACACACACACACACACGCCTTAAAAAAAAAAAATCCAAACCAAAAGGAAAACACCTTTGAGGAGGTGGGTTGCACAGGAGAGCTGATCACCTTCTGGACTCTGAGCCACCATCTGCAGCCCTCATCTAACCAAAGCCAGCAGCAGGGGCCTGCTGGGGACAGTCATGAGGTCCCGCCTGGCTTCACAAACAAGAGTAGCCCCCTCTTGTGGGATGAAGATGCCTAGCGGGTTCTGGGGATGGCTCCCACAAAAATCAACCCTCCACCCAAGCCAGGTTGGGTGTATAAGGGGCCACAGTCAGGAAATGGAACAGAAGCCTCTGCAGTGTGCCCATGCAGGGCCGCTCTGGAACTGTATATATGATTGTTCACCTCTTGGGCGTGGTGGGTCAGGCAGGCCCCGGACCCTGTTGGCCCGTGCATGCCCCACCCTTTGATCCCCCTAGAGCCTCCACTGTGGTACAGTGCTGAGGTGCTCTTGGCACAGAGATCTGGACAAGAGGATGGATTCTGCAGCCTCAGAGTCTTCATGTGAGGACAAGCGATTATTCCTAAGAAGTTCCAAGGGGGAAAAAAAGTGAATAAAAAAGCATTTTGAAAACCTGAGTCCTTTCAGTCATGACACTGTAGTGATGACATTGGGAAGGTCTCAGAGCCACCTGCGGGGCATGAGGACCAGAAGGGTGGATGTAGTAAGATTCCTCCTTCACCAGCCCTAGAGTTTTTGCCTGAAGACACCCTGGCCAGCCAGGCAGCCTCTCGGGTGCCCTTTCCTGCTCAGTCATAAGTCTGTAGCCCCCGAGGGCTACATGGTGGCCAGGTGAGAAGCATCAGCCTGGCCTTCTATGGCCATATTCCTTCCTAGGGTTGGCTTTGTGAAGGGCCCTCCCCAGGAGGGTTAGCTGTTGGATACACAGCTCCAGTGTCCAGAAAAATCATTCCAGGGACGTCCACTTCAGAGTTCAGCTGTCCCAGGTCCCAGGTGGGCTACAGTGGGAGTGATGACAGAGAGTATTCCTAGCTGATGTCTCACACATTGGAGGAGAACTTTAGAGCCACGATTTTTAGCTATAACAGCCTATTGATAAGAGACTAATAATAGCCAGAGTATTGATATAACTATACTAGGATATTAGTAGCAATGACTCATTAAGTGCTTACTCTGGGAAAGGCGCCCAGGTCTACTAGCATGTATCTATTCAGTAATGCTCATGGCACCCCCATGTGATAGGTACTATTCTGAGTCGAGAAACTGAGGCATGGAAATTTTGAATAGAAAGCCTAAGATCTTATGACATTAGAGCTCACAGGTTTTAATGGCTGTCATACTGCCCCCTAGTGGGTTCTTAGACGACTCGCAAGAGAGCCTTGGGTTATCTCAAGTATGGACGGCAAAACTCTGGCTAGCTTTAAGTGGCTGTACTGCACAGGGCAGACTTCTTAAACAAGACTTGTCCCCGTCCTCCGCAAACCACTTTAGTGTGTGTGCCTGTACCAAAACATGATTTTCATGCTACTAAAAAGTTCACATAAGGTTTGAGGCTTTTTAGAATAAGCCTCATGAACAGCTCAGCAAGGCTATTGTGAAGAAACTTAAGCGAACATGACATAATCTCAGAATTATCCAGTAACCCACTGGGTGCATTGGCTACACATGTATAATAGCAGTTCGCACAACTGAGAGTTCTTTCAAGGATGTGTGCTGAAGAGCAAAGAAACCGGCAGCAAGTATCTGCCAGAGGTGAGCTGAGTATCTGGGAATCACTGAAGAGATCCCTTAAATGGAGGTCTCCATAACAAAAGCTTTGAGAAATTATTTCGGGGGCTGGAGAGACGGCTCAGCAGGTCAAAGCGCATACTGCCCTTTCAGAGGACGTGAATTCGGTTCCTAGCACCCACATCAGGCGGCTCACAAGGCCTGTAACTCCAGCTCCAGGAGGGTCCTGTTCCACGGGCACCTTCAGTCATGTGGCCATCCCCCCACACAGACACCCCCAACCGCGTACACTTAACTAAAAGTAATATATATTTTGATATATATTTTACTATATATTGTATATTATTACTATATACATTTTAAGACATGCTGGTGGTTTGGGGAGATGTTGGTTTTTCTCTCTCTCTGACACTGTCCCAACGATCCACTGTGATTGCTTCTCTCAGCCCATCTGCGGTTGCCCATTGCTCTTTGGAAATGTAGATTTACGGAAGCCATGGGTGGATTCCACTTCATCAGGGATGACATTTCCTGGCAGATACGCATCTGCTATCCATCACAACCCCACTTAGTGTCATGGCAACAGGCTCACCCACCCACTCCCTCTGCAGGCACCGCGTGCTCCCTCACTATGTCTCCTCTGAACTGTCTGCCTTGCAGGTCCTGCTTCAGGCATCAGGCAGGGCCACCGCCCTGTTTCTCCTGCTGTATAGACTTTCCTGGGTTCCCTATGCTTTGACATAGGTATTTTGTGGGTTTTTTCATTGTTTTGCAGCACTGGAGGAAGGAATCTAGAGCCCCAGACATGTTAGACAAGCATTCTACCCCTGCGTAATTGGTGGACCCAGCCTTTTAAAATTAATTTTTTAAATTTTATTATTTTCTACGTATGAGAGTTTTGTCCTCATGTATGTCTATGTACCATGCTTGTGCATTGCACACAGAGACCAGAAGAGAGGATAGGATCCCTGGACCTGGAGTTACAGATGGTCGTGAGTCACCGTGTGGGTGCTGGGAATCAAGCCCAGGTCAAACTCTGGAAGAGCAGCCAGTGCTCTTAATTGCAGATCCGTCTCTCAAGTCTGGGATCCAGTCCATATATATATTTTATAATTACATACCACCACCTTCCCTTTCCTCCCTCCAAATCCTCCCATAACCCACTCCTTGTTCTTTTTTCAGATTCATGTTCTCTTTTTTTCATTAATCATTGTTACATATATATATATATTCCTCACATATATATTCCTAATTACATAAGTGCGACCTGCTCAGTCTGGATCACGTACTTATATGTGTGTTTTCAGAGCTGACCGTTTGCTGTGGGATAATCAGTTGGTGTGCTCTTCCCTGGGGAAGACTATTTCTCCCATTCTCAGCAACATTTTAGTTGCCTGTTGTTCTTAGTATAGGGTTGAGGCCTTCAGGGCTTTCCCCTCCAGCCACGTTAGCATGTCTATTGGTGTCCTTATTCAGCTCATGCTTGGGCAGTCATGTTGGTGAGACTATAACTTCTGCCATTCCAGGAGACGCACCCTCACAGCATACTCCCTGATCGCCCGGCTCTTACGATTTTCCACCCCCCCCCACCCCCTTCCAAAATGTCCTCTGAGCCTTAAGGTTCGGCACTTATTCTGTATGTGTACCCCCTGTGACTGGACTCCGAAACTCTGCATTTTGATCGCTTGTGGTTATCTGTGATCGTCTCCATCTGCTGCAGACAAGTTTCCTTGATTCAAGGTGAGGAGTACACTTCCTGGGATAGACCCTGGAGAAGGATTTTTAAAAATATTTTATTTTGAGACATAATCTCATTGAATTTGAGACGTGGTCTCACATGTGCTGGCTGACCTTAAACTCTAACCCTGGAAGGCCTTGAACACGTGACCTTCTTGCCTTAGCCTATGGAGTGTCCGGGAAACACAGCTCCTAGTATCAGGTTTTAGTCTAGTGTTCACTCCCAACTACTGAAGGGAGTCTTTTTGAAGAAACGATCTGACTAGATAGTCCAGGCTGGCCCCAGACTCACTGTGTACCCCAGGCTGGCCTCGAGCTTGAGCTTCCTCCTGCCTCCTAAGGGCAAAGAGTACAAACCTGTGCTTGACTTATTTCCTTATGAGATTGCGGGTTTTTGTTTCTGTATAAAATGACTCAAGGTTGTTTGTTGTTTGCTTTTGTGTTTGAGACAAGGTTTCACTAAGTAGCTCTGGCTGCTCGGTCACTCACTATGTAAACCAGACTAGACTCCAAATTACAGAGGCCAGCCTGCCTCTGCCTCCTGAGTGCTGGATTAAAGGAAGGTGTCACCACACACAGCTTGACTCCTGCTTTCTATTTCTTTTAAATTCAGACACTTGTCATTCGTAGTACAAGTGTCTACCTGTTTCCTGGGCATCATCTGTTTTGAAATTGTCTTTATTTAGTGTGTGTCCCTCTGTCTGTCTGTGCGTGCCACATAGAGTTGCAGGAAGTTGTGAGCTGCCTGACACGGGTGCTGGGAACCAAAGCCAGGTGTTCTAGAAGAGCAGCAAGCGCTCTTAACCACAGAGCATCTCCCCAGCCCTGTGTGCATCCTCTCGGAGGCCTCTCTGAGCTTTTGTATACTGAGAGACATCATGTCTCATAAGTTATCCTTATGTTACTTTTTGATGTGGCTTTAAGTTCAGACGGTATTTGGATGTCAGACATGTCATCTAAGAGCTTCATGTCTGGATCAAGGGCACATTACAAAGGGAAGCTGTCCAATGGCTTCCTCTGAAATGAGGAAAAGATCATCAGAAACCATCTGCCTCTTCTGTCTTTTATTTTGAAAGATTGTTTGAAATTTCCGTTTTATGTGTATGAATATTTGCCTGTAAATGTGTAAGTGTACCTTGTGCATGCTTGGTGCTTGCTGAGACCAGAAGAGGGAGTTGGGTCCCCTGGAACAGGAATTAGATGGTCGTGAGCCACGATGTACATGCAAGTGCTCTTAACTGCTGAGTTGGCCCTGTGGGCCCCCATCTGCCTCTTCTTCAGGAAGGATGTACTCATGTCTCCCCAGCTGCTGAGTGGACTGGATGCAGCAGGTTCTGTAACTGTCCAGCCTTCTCCTAAGACCAAGCCTCCGGCAGCTCAGCATCACTGTCCCAAGCAGGGCATTACTGAGGAAAGGAAGTTGGAGCCTTCGCTCCCACCTCCATGTGGCACCTGTGCCCTTGGTTTATATAAACCTGACTCCCTTTAGGTGTCTTACAGGTTTTACTCAGATGAGTCTGGACCCCTAGCATTTCTCGGGTATACTAGCACAAAGCCACAAAACAAAACTCCAAAATGACTAGCACATCTTCAAAGAGATGAGCCAGGCTGGGTGTGGCAGCACATGACTTTAATCCCAGAGAGGCAAGCAGATCTCTGTGAGTTCAAGGCTGGCCTGGTCTACATAGTGAGTTCCAGACTAGCCAGGAGAGACCCTGTCTCAAAAACCAAAAGGGTGGGCCACCATTCCAATTCTTCCCATACTCTCTAGCAAAACAGGTGAGCAAACCCAGGCAGGCCCAGACCTTTGCCTTTCCATATCCAGTCCAAGTTGTTCAGAGGAGACGGCCCAGAAAGGACCTTGTGATTGTTCGTTTCAGAGGAGGACTGTATCTTTAAATAGCCATTTGTGTGTGGGGGACGAGGAAGGATGAGAGTTAATGATTTACCAGAGGCTCCTTCACTGTTGCCAAGGGTCAGCTCCCTAGGAACATGCCGAGGACCGGTCCTCTGGGCTCACTACCAGCCAGCTGACCAGGAAGGCCCCCAGTGGACTGAAACATGATCTCCATCACCGAGTGGCAGAGTGAGTGGAGTCCCTGGTGGGTGAGCGTGGGCTACGGAGTGGGTCCCTGCTAGGGCGAGTGAGCATGTGCTCTTCCCAACTTGGCTCTGCCCGGAGGACCTACGAGTGTGACCTTTGGAACCTGCGTTTGGAAGCTGCTGTGTTGGCATCTGGAAGCAGCAGGGTCAGGGAGCATGTGGTCCCTGCCTTGTAGAGGGTGGGGCCAGCTCAGGCACTCAGGCCACCAGAGGCAGGCTCACAAGGCAGACGGGCCCCCACACCCACACCTATGAGAACTAAAATGCCTCTGCCCATTCGGATATCTCCCCCAAATCCTCAAGGTCTCATGTGGCCCTGGGTCTGTGCCCTCACCCCAAACAACCCTAGTTTTTCTTTGGGGGGATAGATAGGAGGCAGATGACCACCTGTGAAGAGTGGGTGACCTACAGGGAGGGGAGAGCTCTAGGCTTCACTGGGTGAGTTGCTTAGCCTCTAAACTTGCTTTCACCTCAGAAAACCTATGCTAACTGCTGTATGCCAAGCAGTATGCCAGAACAGAACAGCAAGAGTAAGACAGGCATGCCCCCTGTTTACCTTCTAGCCAGGGAAGGCAGGCCATTAGCTTGTGGAAGACCTGACTATGTAGCATGTCAGATGGTAATGAGACACTCCCCCTCACCCCCAGCCTAAAGCAAAGCAGAGTAAAGGGGTCATAGAGTTTGATGGTGGGAATGTTTCCTATCCATTGGCCAGGGAAGGCTTTGTTGGAAAGGACCTTTAATGCACAGGAAATGGGAAGGTAGGCTGTGCAGCCATCTGCAGGGAGAATATTCCAGGAAGAGGGAACAGGCAGCACAAAGGTCCTGAGGCATTCCATCCATGGTGTGTGAGCCCAACAAAGAGGCTGGTGTGGCTGAAGCATCACAGGCAGAAGGAGGGGAGCCTAGGTAAGGGGAGTCCCTGAAAGGCAGCCCACAATGAACCACTGTATAGATGGGACAGTTTGGAGGGTGCTGTGTGTGAGAGCCGTGGCCTCTTTGAGTTTTAAAAGCTCACTCTGGTTGCTGGAGTAAACGCAAAGTAGACTGTGGGGCAGCGATGCAGAGACCTTTCCGAGGGGAGAGGAGGCGGGAGACAGGCGGTAGGCAGAGCAGAGACGGGAGGCGCTTCTGTGGGTCTGTTTGGAGAAATTCGCTGGAAGATGGGATGTGGGGTGTTAAAGGATAAAGAGTCGAGGTGCCCCCGGGGCACCTGGGGAGAGTACTGACAGGATGCGGAAGTGGGAAGCGGTAGCCAGATTTGAATAGGCTGGGTGTGTTTGCTCAGACATCTAGGTTAGACTTTAGGCAGGGAGGAGAGGGTGTGGGTCTGGACTTCAAGAGAGCGGCTTGGTTAGAAAGAGACTTTTGAGAGTCAACAACGTGTAGATGGCTGGGTGCTTAAAACCACGGGAGTCCCTGGATCCCTGGGGCTCAGCCTCTCAGCCTCCCCACTCCCGGAGCCTTCAGGTGCAGGTGGTTGTGCTGTTGTGGGAGCCGTCCTGGGCACTATGGGATTTTAAAAGTACCTCTGGCTACCCACCAGGCAACAGTAGCCAGCTCTGCTACCTTGTGACAATCAAAATATCTCCATACTGTAACACTGCACCAAAACGGCTTCCTCTGCATTCCCAGCTTGCAGCACAGGAAGTAAAAAGATAAAGGGTGGCTGAGCCCTGAGCCCTGAGCCCTGAGCCCTGAGCCCTGAGCCCTGAGCCCTGAGCTCAGAAGCAAGCTGCAGTTTTATTAAGATGATTAGTCTTCAAGTATGATAATATTCTCCTATGAAGAGAGAAACTTAGTCTTAGAGAGGGAGAAATAACTGAACCAGATTGATGTCAGAACACAGAGACTGGGGCAGGCTTCCCTGAGGAGCTGGCATTAAAGTATGAGGAGAGTTTTCCATACAGAGAAACCTCAAATACCAAGGTCCTGGAGCAGGAAAGCCCGGGCATCACAGACAGTCAGAGGCAGTGGTGTAAGAGGAGTGTGACGGGCTAGAGAGAAAGTGGAAGGAGAAGTTTAAGCCCTGCTCCCCATACAGGATCTGTAAGGCACGTATAGATGGGGTGGGATGAGCAGGATGCTGTATGGTCAGCTGGTATGTTTATGACCATTGAGTGGAGGAGGACTGGGGATGGGGCGGGTGACAAGCGGGAACCAAAGGAGACTTTGTGTGGGGGAGGGGGGATCCAGGGGAGTTATGAGGACGGCTAGGACTGGTGTGGCAAATAAGAGAAGCTTTTTTGGATGCTTCTGGAAGCAGCAGAGGAGACTTAAGAGTGGCTTAGACAGGGAGGGTGGCAGAGCCTCACATGGCTTGGCAGGCATTGGGGGAGATGGGGGGGTGCTTTCAGGAGGTACAGGATGAAAAGAAGGCTGATCACAGCTTGGGACCTGTGGCATGCAGAGAGCCAGAGAGAAAACCAACAGCCAAGCAAGCAGTGACTGAGTCCTGGGTGAGAGAGATAAATGTCGACACTGTCAGCACACACGCAGCATTTTAAAACACAGGAAAGTGAGCTGAAACAGGAGAGATGGGAGCTGGGCCCAACCCCTGAGTGAGTCAAATCACAAGGGAAAGTAGGTGCTTGCAAGGGGGGGAGGAGGTATGGTGGGGGTGGCGTAGACAGTCAAAGCACAGGAAGAAAATCAAAGAGTATCATGGGAGCTGAGAGAGGAGATTTCAGTCAGGGAGTGGCCTGTTGCTGGCTGCCAAGGACCGACACCTGCTTGGAGATTTGGTTTCCTCAAAGGTTATTAATGGCCAAAGCAAGAATGTTTTGCAGAAGTGGACATGCCTTGGTTGGTTAAGGCTACTTCTCAGAGTCTCACAACCGTATTTGAGGCCCTCGTGAGCAGCATACCTACTCAGTGTTCAGTTGTGTGTGTGCATGTGTGTGTGTGTGTGTGTGTGTGTGTGTGTGTGTGTGTGTATATGTGTATATGTGTATGTGTGTGTATGTGGTGTGTGTGTGTGTATGTGTGTGTATGTGGTATATGTGTATGTGTGTGTATGTGGTGTGTGTGTGTATGTGGTATGTGTGTGTGTGCATGTGGTATGTGTGTGTGTGTGTGTGTGTGCATGTGGTATGTGTGTGTGTGTGTGTGTATGTGTGTGTATGTGGTATATGTGTGTGTGTGTGTATGTGTGTATATGTGAGATGGAATTAACCACAGCCTCTTCACAGGCAGTTATGTCAAGTTAAGATGTGAATGTGCTCCCTATGGCATGAGCTTCAACTGTCAATCACCATTGTCAATTCTCCATCTTCTGGAACAATTCTGTCTGAAAGTCATTTGATAGAACACAAAGGGATACTTAAAGTGGAATGTCAGAGCCCAACCTTTGGGCAGAGTGTTCCATGGATAGCCAAGATGGGGTGAGGAGGGGGTGACCACAGGGGAGAGGCAGAGCCCTTGTACAGGAGGGTCCGGTATGTCACCCAAAGAGTAAGTGTACATCATCAGTGGTAGTCAGGTTAGAAGAGATTCACCCACAAGGCCGCAGTCAGTGCGCACGGTAACATCTGGCAGGTAGCTCTGCCAGTGAACTCGGTCATGAGTCTTAGACAAACCCTATGAAGGGACCAGCTGCAAAATAAGTGGGCTGAATCTTCAAAAGATCAAGGTCACGTTGAGTACCCATTGTGGAAGTATCCAGACAGGCACACTAAAGATAGCACATGATGATGATCTGTGCTCTTTCCCTATGAATGTTATTTCCGGTACGTAGGGGTAGAGTCTGAATGGGTCCGAGGGCTAGACAATAAGAGTGCGCAGGTGTTCATTTTCTGTTTTGACATCTGCATCATGTCTCTCTGAAGGGGAAGGGAAGGGCTGACACCTCTCAAGTGGGTGAGTACACAAGATTCTTAGTAGAGTACTTATAACTTCTAGTACATCCGTGATTGTTAAAAAGAGAAAAAGACCACAAGCTGTCTCACACTGTTGTCCCAGCTACTCAGAAGGCTGAGGCAGGAGGATCACATGAACTCAGAATTGGAGACAGGGAATGAGGGGCTTGAGAAAGAAAGAATATACTCCTTACACAGGCTTGGGCCAAAGAGACCCATCCGCATGCTTCAGGTGAATGATGCCCTGCAGCAAAAAAACCACAGAAGCTTCGGCTGATGCATCCTAAACAGCTGTGGGCGCTGGTCATCTGGCTTTGACCTGTCTGCAAGGGCTGCAGGCTGTGGGCTCCTTCTGGCAACTGTTTGGGAACAGCAGGACCTAGGGACCAGTGGCTGGAGAGTCAGGACCCAGAGGCAAGATGACATGCGACATGGGGCGATCAGAAACTGGGCAATCTGAAGCGGGGGTGGGGAGTGGGGGTGGGTGGGAGAGGTGGTTTCTCTACCCTTGCCAAGCGGTGCCCCGGAGCCAGGCCATCCTGCGGAGTTCGCCTTACTCTCTGCTTTCTGCTTTGTAACTTGCGCAGCAGGGGGCGCGCTGCGACCTCTGTCTGGACCACGGGACCTAGAAGCGCATCTGTCATTCCTGTGTGTCTCTATGGCGTGCCCACCCAAACCCACTGCCTTCTCTGCCATGGCCGCTATCCTGAAAGGAACTTCAGATGCAACCCCCTCCTGGAATTTGGCTAAGTCACTGAACTACAGCAGAAGCAAAAGGCAGGGGACAGTCTGAAGTCGTGTGTGCGAAACACACTTCCTGACACTTGGCTATGAGCTTCTGTGCGATGCCAAAGCTGGAAGCGACTAAATGTGGTCTGTGCAGAAGGCTGATTCCCAACAGAGGAAGTTTCTGGAATTGTGCCAACCTGTGAAGAAGCGTACGGAAGAAACTGGAAAGTGGTCATTACACAAACCGCCATTAAAGAGGAAATCTAACATGAGAGAGATGAGCTGCACTCAGTCGGGGGACACCTGTAATCTCAGCACTGGGGAGACTGAGGCAGGGGGACTATCCTGGGCTATATAGAAGCATTAAGTCTCAAAAAATCCAAAATATTTTTATGATATGTATATGAGAAAACACAAAGAGGGTTGGTTGGTTTAGGTTTTTTGAGACAGATTTTCATTCTATAGCTCTATAGCGATCTCTATATCGCTATAGATATATATGCCTGGTGTGGTAGTGAGAACCCATAGTCCTAGCTGTGTAGAAGAATGAGGCAGGAATATTGTAAGCTCAAGGTCAGCCTAGGCTACAGACCATGGCCCTGTTTTAGGGGATGGGAGGCTGGAAGTAGCACTGTATAGAACGCTTGTCTAACACCTGGAATAAGGCCCTGGGTTCAGCTCCTACTACTGCAACAAATCCCAAATGTCTGTACCATTCACATTAAAGAAATATGGTGTGGTCCTGGTCCTCCTCCACAACGCCCCCATCTGCAGGGTTATAGTGGGTGGACACCATGTCTGTAAGGGTAGGGACATCATGCAGTGTGGAAACAGAGCACAGACATTCTGAGGCCCCATGGGTGTTATATTCTGCCTGGCTGTCCTGGGTGATAAGAAATTTAATTCAGGCCAGCACCATTGGGTGTGGAAGGAGGCAAGAAGCCCAGACATATCATGGAGGCTTGTCCGAAACCTGAGATCTCACCTCAAAATACAAAACAATAATCCACGTGTGATACCACCTAGTCCGTTAGCATGACTGCTATCAAAAACATTAAAACTGAGGCTGGAGAGATGGCTCAGCAGTTAACGGTGCTTGCTGTTCTCCCAGAGGACCCAGTGTCCCAACCCCTGTGCCAAGAGACTCATGACCGTCTGCAATCCCAGCGCCAGGGTATCTGAGTGCCTCTTCTGGCTTCCGCAGGTGCCCACACAAATGGCATGCAAACGTACAGACGTACATACATACACATGGATGAAAATGGAAATAGAAAGATGTCTTTTCTTTTTCATTGGAAATCAAGTGTTGGCCAGGGTGTGGGGAGCCTTGTGCCCTGGGGACAGGAGAGTGAAAGCAAATAGCTGCTCTGAGGGGGTACTGCTGCTTCTCAGAGCACCAGAGAGAGACTACCGTGCGGCCCAGCAATCCTTCTGGAAAGAAACCAAAAGATCTGAAAGCGGGATGTTTTTACTTGTTTGTTGAGAGAGGCACTCCATAGCCTACGATGATCTCAGATAGCCAAGGATTACAGGAACTCATGATCCTCCTGCCTCTACCTCCCAAATCCCGGAATTACAAGCCTGCATTGACATGCTTAGTTTTGAAAGCAGGATCTCAAAGATCACACACACACACACACACAATGGCACGTCAAACAGAAGTAACATTTTTATGTTTTATGTTATTTATTTTTATTTTATGTACATTGGCGTTTTGCCTGCATGCATGTCTGTGTGAGAGTAGGATCTCCTGGAACTGGAGTTACAGACCGTTGTGAGCTGGCATGTGGGTGCTGGGAATTGAACCCAGGTCCCTGGAAGAGCAGCCAGTGCTTTTAATATCTAAGTCACCTCTCCAGCCCAGTTTTTAATTTAGTTTTAAAACAAAGCAATGTAATATATGGTCATTTATTGCCTATCACAGTGGCAGAGAGTCAAATTCACATTCCCATATGTGGTAAGAAGGACCTCAGACCAAAGAACCCACGTGTCCTGTCTACTATCTCTGGAGGGAATGGTCAGAAGTCCACATCACATGCCCAAAGTATAGCCCTTGGCCAAACAAGGTGCTCTGACTGTCCCCCACTTCTGCCTGGTGCTCACTGGCTTTGTTAACTCCTGTAGTCTCAGGTGATGCTCGTGGGACATTGCTAATGGGTAGGGGCACTGTTTGTGGCCGTCAACCCTGTGAGCTAATGACTCTACTGAGTTGAAGCTAGAGGAGACTAGAGGTTGAGGTGGTTCCTAGGCCGCTGCTGCAGAATGGGTGAGCATATTCTTGACTGATGGCTTCTAGTTTCCCAGTCACCTGTGGCAGGTCAGCACTGAGAGCTGAGGGTCAAGGAGAGGGCAGAATCACCCAGAAGCCGACCAGGGCCCAGAGCCTGTGGTCTTGCACGTTCAGCCACTCCATTCTCCCTGCTGCGTGTACTGACCCTGGTGCTCTCGGCTGAAGGAACAGAACAGGCAGGCAGTTGTGTTCAGCCAGAACCCCAGCCCTGAAAACAATGTGCTGCGGGCGACAGGAAGAAGCTGCATTGACGGAATGGGAGGGTGAAGTGGCGCTAAAGCTTCCCCGGAGCCCAACAGCTCCTGCCCATCTTCCTCCCCGTGGCCTGCCTGCCCCTGAGAACCCACATAGAGCAGCTGACCTGTGCGATAGGAAAGCTCAGGCTGTCCTTGCCTCTTGCAGAGATTGGTGTGGGCATCACCGGCTTTGGCGTCTTCTTCATCCTCTTTGGGATACTCCTGTACTTTGACTCTGTACTCCTGGCTTTCGGAAACGTGAGTCTCCCAACACTAGGTACCTCTCCTGGGTGGCCAGGAGGGTCAGCCCCAAGTTCATTCAGATCATGGCCATTCAAGGTGGATGAAGGACTTCAGGGGGGTGGACAGCAGGGTCTGTGGGCATGGAGATCCTGAGATTATTACATCAAGCTCTAGGGGAGGTCTTGGGGTTCCCATGACAAATTAGACCCTGTCCCCACCATTGAATCCTGCACCAAGGGACATGGACAGAACCGGTTAGGCATCAGGACATGGCAGCAGGAGTTATGGGAAGGCTAGAGTAAGATAAACACTTCATTATGAGAGGAAGGAGTGGGTGAAAGATGTTGAGAGGGAATGGGAGGTAAAGCTCTCACGAGTGGCTGGAACACTAAGTGGAAAGCGTGGTGAGGTGGGGTAGGTCATGGAGCATAGCAGAAGAAAGCTAGAGAGTTCAACTTGATGGGAGCCTGGGCCTCCATAGGGGGACCACTAGGACTATGCTGAAGGCTGTGGCGGAACCACTTAGTGGGGACCCTTGGGGATTGACCCAAGGGTATGACTTCTTGTCTGTGAAAGGGGACAATCCTACTCCTCAGCAGCCTCCCTAGGAGGCTACACAGGAAGAGCCTGGAGCTGGGAACTGGGTGGGAAACTAGACCTTCAAGTCCATCCCTCTGCCTCGGAGCATCTCTCTTCTGTACTGGCTAGAGTCCTTCCCAGCTCTGGGATTCTGCCCCACTACTGAGTCACCCCCTTGAGCTCTGGGGATGGGGTGGAACTTACTCTCCCTGTCTTCGCTTCCCCTGGGCCTGCAGCTGCTGTTCCTGACTGGCCTCTCCCTCATCATCGGCCTGAGGAGGACATTTTCCTTCTTCTTCCAACGGCATAAGCTCAAGGGGACCAGCTTCTTCCTGGGGGGCGTGGCCATCGTGCTGCTGCGCTGGCCCCTGCTGGGCATGCTCCTGGAGACCTATGGGTTTGTTAGCCTTTTCAAGTGAGTACCATCCTCCTCAGCCTCTGCACACCAGGATTTAGGGAGAAGTAGCTCAGCCAAGATTCAAATCTCCAATCTCCTCACTCATCTAGGACGCTGCGGGTTCACTTCCTGGCCCAGCTGCCTCCACGTTCTGTGAAGGATCAGCATCTATCCCCTGTCAGGCCTGGCCAGTTTGAAAGGCAAAAAAAAAAAAAAAGCCTCAGCAGAAGTCTTAAGGCTGTGCCCACATGCACACAATATCCAGCCACCATCCATGCCAGGGTGTAGCTAGTTGTGCAAATGTAATGTCTCCCAGCCTATCTAGCAAAGAGAAGGCAGCAGGTCAGGATAACAATAATCATGAGAGTAAGTCACAAAAATGTGTATCCTTTGAGCTTGGCTTATGTGAGACCCTAAGACATAGGTACAAATACCACTAAGCACATTTGAAAACTGGCCGTGGGTTCAGAGAAGTCAGCGATTTGTTTAGTGCATACAGTGTCAGTAAGAGGCAGAGCAGAAGTGTGACTTTAAGACGCCCAGGCCGTGGTTCTCAACCACTTTACTCTGTTGCTTTTTTAAAAAAAGAGCTAAGAACAGGCTAGGCCCCCAGGGCCTACTGGCTGCTCTCTAAAGAACCAACTTCTAAGCCTTTGAGTAAGGGTTACCCTCCTCCTCCCCTCCTGGGCCACAATTGACCCCTGTCCTCTCTTTTGTTTCTAGGGGCTTTTTCCCTATGGCCTTTGGCTTCCTGGGCAGTGCTTCTAACATCCCCTTCCTGAGCACGGTGAGTGGGATGGAGCTGGGGCTTGGCAATGGGGTCTGGGATGGGAGAGCACAGGCAACTGGCTAAAGTGCTGCTCTGGGTCCAGCAGACCCCTCCCACCCTATCTCACTCCCCTCCCCTCCCTGCTCCTTCTTCATTTAGTAAGACCAAAGATGACAACCCTGTAGGTTGAAGTGGCTAAGATGTGGGTGGATCCTGGGGGCGGGGGGCAACCATTAACAGCTTCCTAGTCAAAGAAATGGAAACTCTAGGTGACCCAGTCAACGTGTGCCTGAGATTTCCAGGATGCTTGGTTAAGTCTGGGCCACAGTCACGTGTGACAGCTGGTGATACCAAGAAAATCAGGGAGCAGAGCCTGATCTGGGCCCCACACCCATCTCTGAAGCACCTGACAGGACCCAGGGAGGGGCCAGAGCCCACATCTTGGAGCGCTTGCCAGCTGGGTACACCCCACCACCACCCTCCACATGGTAGTGCAGCTAGCCCCGCATCGCAAGGGCAG
This sequence comes from Cricetomys ansorgei, assembly GCA_026225945.1. Classification (NCBI taxonomy): domain Eukaryota; kingdom Metazoa; phylum Chordata; class Mammalia; order Rodentia; family Nesomyidae; genus Cricetomys; species Cricetomys ansorgei. Next base: position 4,220,554 of record JAMJFZ010001789.1, read on the forward strand.
CTGGGTAATAGCCTGGATATTGAATCCACTTCCCACTCTTTGTCTGGAATAATGACTCTTTGCTCCCACAGCTGTCCCAGAGGCTTCAAGGCTCCAGCTCAATGGTCTGAACCGCTGAGATGAGCTCCCTGGACTCGATCATCGGTGGAGGGGCTGGACTGGGGAGGAGGGCTGTCTTTGTGTGCCCTTCCCCAGCGCTGGCTTACTTCCCGTCACACTTGGACATCTCCACGTCCAGAAGAAAGCCGAGTGACTGATCTTAAACCCCCAGGTTGAGTTCAAGAGACTTCCAGGAGCCGAGATCCTGGCCCTGACACTCAGCTAGGGCTGGAGGCGACCTTCCCAACCTGAATTTATGCAGGGGAGTGAAGATTAAATCCTCAAGCTGTGAATGTGTCTGAGATTTGATAGTGATGTCTCTAGCCCTAGGTTGGGCCTGCAACACCACTCTCACTCCAATTCCACAAGGTGTAATTGCAATCTCTAAGAGTCAGATCCTGTCTTGGTATAATTTTCATGCTGGTGGAATATGATTCTAAGCCTCAGTTAACATCACACAAGCAATGAGAACAACCCCACGTAGCATCAGGAAGAATGTCTCAGCCATGAGGTAGGCCACTCCACATAAGACACAGCAGGCAGAGCTGGTGCAGAAACAGCCTTTGGTTCTAGGGTGGATGATGCCCTTGCTTTCAGAGAGTCTAGCCTGACAGAATGACTGGTCCTTGTTCTGGGGAGCCCTTCATCTCGTGATGGGTTTCTGTTTTGTCTTGTTTTTCTGAGACAAGGTCTTAGGTTGGCCAGGAATGCATGATCATCCTGCTTCAAGCGTCCGAGTGGTGGGATTGTATGTGTGTGTGGAAATTATATTATGGTGGGATAATAAATCGTCAAGGAGTTTGTGTGGACCAAAGGAAGGGTACAGGCCGGGCTTTGGTGGCATACACTTTTAATCCCAGTACTTAGGAAGCAGAATCGAGTGGATCAAGGCCAGCCAAGGCTACAGTGAGCCCCTGTCTCAATAGATGATAGATAGATAGATAGATAGATAGATAGATAGATAGATAGATAGATATACATACATACACAAAGATAGGTAGATAGATAGATGATAGATACAGAAAGAGATAGAAAAATAGATAGTACATACATCATACATACATATATAGATACACAGAGATGATGATAAATAGATAGATAGATAGATAAATAAATAGATACACACATACATACATACACAGAGATATAGATAGATAGATAGATAGATAGATAGATAGATAGATAGAAAACAACAAAACCCTTGAGGGAAGGAAGGTCAGAGTCACTGTGAGCACCCACAGAGCCCCTTCCTTTGCATGCTTAGCAGTGAAGTGGGTGTCAGGGTACCAATGTGGAGGCCAGCCCCCGCCCGTAAGGCACCAAGTGCTGCCCACTCTCTCCGTCTGCTTTCTCAAGGCCAGCGCGGTAATAGCAAGCACAAAATAGGTGTTCCCTCTCCCTCCCTCCCTTTTGTATTGTTTTTATAAGTTTTTGAGACAGGGTCTCACTAAACAGGCTGTCTGCAGACTCCGAGATCCGCCTGCCTATGCCTCCCAAGTGCTGGGGTTAAAGGAATGTGCCACTGCGCCTGGCACCTTTTGATGTTTTGAGACAAGATCTCACTCTGTCGCCCAGCCCGGCTTGTGTTTCTAACGCTTGTGTATCCAAGACTGGCCTCAAACTTACCATCCTTCCTCCTCAACCACCCAGGAGGTGGAATTACATGTGTAGGCAGCTATGCTTAGCTTTTCTCTCCCTCCTTACCGCCAATGCTTATATAACTGTCCAGCACGCCTGACCACGGCATACCGCATGCATGTCAAAACCCTCTGTCATGCAAGTGCTCAGTAATTAAGGGGGAAGGTAGGGGCTTCCACCCCCAGTCTCAATTCACAGCCCACAATCTGCCTCTGGTGGAGGCCAGTCTGACCTGGCTTTCTCTCTGAGAGGGCAGCATGTGGGCATCAAGGAGCCTCTGGGTCAGACTGTGCCCTCTTCCTCCTCCAGCCCATGTCACTTCAGGGTGTGTGTGTGTGTATGAGTGTGTGTTTGTGTGTGTGTATGTGTGTGTGTTTGTGTGTGTGTATGTGTGTGTGTTTGTGTATGTGTGTGTTGGCAGAGAGGGGCAGGACATTTCACATACACACAATCCTCAGATACTTTCTCTTCATTGTTTGGGGCAGAATGAGTCTCCAGCTGCAAGAGAGGGAGTATAAAGAGGATGGAGATGATGGAAGAATTAGTGAGATTATGAGAGCAGCCTTAATATGGGCTCTGGGGGCGAGCAAGTAGCTGGCTCCAGACATGAGAGCCGGGAGGAGGCAGAAGCCAGCGGTAGGGCGTGGAGCCCTGAGAAGGGTCTGGGAGGGCAGAGGTGGGATTATGCCTGGAGACGTCACCGGGACTTCATAAAAGAGGCTGTGATCAAGAAGCCAGAGAGAGTAAGCCCAGGAGCCAGTGGCACTAACTACCCAAGTGGCTCTTCTCCCTCCAGCCCTCAAGCCAGACCCAGCCAAGGTAGGGACACTGCTCACAGAACTTGGGACTGCCCTGGCCAGGGGGGTCTGGGGGATCAGGCCTTCAACACAAGGCTAACAGAAACATCAAATAAGCAGAAGGCAAGGAGTATTGATCACCCCTGGAGGCCAGCCTGGTCAAATTATCCTGGGATGCCTTGTGAATACATTGACTTGTGGTTTGTATGTGAAGACAAGACACTGGGTTCTAACAGACCATTTCTGCTGCATAAGGAATACCTGTAATTGTGGGTGAGATTCAAAATCACAGAAGCTACTCGAGGGAGCTGGGGGAAGCCCTTGGGATCACGGGCTCACCAGGGCTTCTCTGAGCCAGTCCCAAAATACAAACCTAACTGCATAAATATGGGTCTAGCCCCTTGCTAAGAGCTGGGGGTGCGCAGTTACCCCGGGAGGAGCTATCCTATTTAAAAAACCATGCCTAGAATTTCTCTGTTGTTTACCAGATCGAAAACTTCCTGGGGTGAGAGGAACCACAACGATTATCCACAGCTGATAACCCTCCCTGGTCTCTTACACACTAGGGGCAGTGTGGGGTGGGGGAGAGGCGACAGTGTTCTTTTTGATTTTCAAACGGTTCAATTCTACTGCATGTATCAAACGAGCGGTAGACTAAGCAATTAACTAAGAGCTGTCGGGTTTTAGGGTGTCTGTATGTGTGGCATGCATGTGACATGCGTATGGCGGTTGTGGGGTATGTGTGGTATGTATTTGGGACATGTCTGGCGTTTGTGTGTTGTACATTATCGTATTATTCATTTGTTTGTTTATTTATGCGTGTGGAGGCAGAGGACACGTGCTGTGTGTCATCACATTTATTTATTATTTATTTATTTTCTGTGTACGCGTGTGATCGCACCACACATATGGAGGTCAGAGGATAACTTTTGGGAGCTGGTTTTCTCCTTTGATCATGTGGGTTCCCAGGGCTCCAACTCAGATTATCAAGCTTGGCTGGAAGCACATTTGTCTGCTAAGCCATCTCACTAGCCCAGGTCATATCATTACACGTGTGTGTGATTTGTGTGTGGTGGGGGGCGGGGGTGTTGGGGGCAGGCAGAGTTTTCCCGTGGTACACATGCCAAGTGCTGTCCAGACTAGGGCAGAGAGGCAGAAACCAGGGTCACAACCTCCCACCAAGCCTCTGCTCCCCTCCCTCACTTACCATCGTTAGTGCTCTGCTCAGAGAAGCCAGGAGGCGCCATCTACAAAGCATGCTGACACATCCCTGCCTTCCTCAGACTCCTTCGGGATATAACCTGGGGTGGTTTTCTCTCCATATGAAGCTCTAGCTCTGTATCCAGCAGCCCTCATACTCAGCCCTGCTTGCCAGCCCAGCACCCTGGTACCGGTCCAGGCAGATTCCCTGAGGTGAGTGGCTTCTGTGAGCCCTCCTCATCTGGCACACCTGTGCTCAGGTGCCACCAGCCTGGACCCTCCAGGTCGGGGTTCCCGGCTTCCATCACCCGTATTTTAATGTGTGTTTGGTATGATTTTGAAATGATCTACTTATATAAGCTGCCTATGAGTCTAGACTTGAGATCAGGGGGTGCTCTGTGTCAAGTACGCCCTGTACTAGCCCAGTACTAGCATGTAAACAGCTTCCGGCAATGACTTCCAAACCCTGGCCTTAGTAACCTAGGCTCTGCCTAGTGGATTTGGTCTCTACTCCTTGTTCTATTCAGGCCTTAAGGCAGCTGCAGAAAGTGTCTGGCTTTCAGGATGTCACAGAATCACAGTCTGATAGTCTTAGTAGCCATCTGAGAAGGCAGCTGGTGGCCAGGCTAACTAATGCTGTCTGAGGATGGGTGTGGCCTGCTCAGGTCTCATGGGATGAGGACAGAGCCTGAACATTTTAATTCAGGGTTTTTGTCAGGTAGGGGTTGGGGGTGGAGTGGGGACACAGTGGCAGGATCATGGTGCCAAGCAGCCACTCCTAACTGTCAGTCACAATGATATTTTCCACCCCTGTCCTTGGTTGTGCTGCCAGCCTCCTGGGCACTTTGCTCTTCATCCCCTTCGTTGGACAGTTGAAAAGTGCTTGATGGTTTTTTCAAAGGGAAATTGGACTTGGGAGCTGGAGAAGCGAGGCAGAGTGGAGAACAGGAGAGGGGAAGGCAGAGTGGTCAGATGCGGGTCAGGTCACGCAGCTCTTATCTCAGCAGTAAAACAGATGAGGCCAATTCCATCCACAGCCCCCCAGAGCCCACGAGAATAGAGGCAACTGATGAGCTAGGTGAGGGAAAGGCTTTTCCTGTCCTGAATTGCAGGCAATAAGACAATTTGATGATGGCTTCCAAGGCTGCAGAGGGCTTTGAGAATGTCCAGGTGATTGCCTCTTTCTTCCTTTTCTTCCCAGAAGGGATAAGGAATTGGGTTTCTATTATAGCAGAAGGGACAGAGCCAGACTGAGGAAGGTGTGTACTACCCAGGAGAGCAATGCACAGAAAGCTGAGCATCTCACAGAAGGAACAAGGTCTCGGCTCCAGGCTCTGAGTGGAACCTCAGAGCCCACTCCTGCCTGACCTTACCTACCCTGCACCCCGCCCTGGTCACTCCCACATGGCATCTTACTTGCCTTCTTCTGCATCCCTCTCCAGCAAACCTACAACCCAGAGCCCACCATCGTCCAACCTAAGCATCCTACCCCTTCCACCAAACCAGACCCTTGCTTCTTTTCCGTCCTTCCTTCCCCCTTCAGTCCTGTTCCCTGTGGTCTTGTTTCAGGCTTAGCCCTCCACAGGTCATCTCTGGTCACTGGGTTTTCTCCTCTCCTCCAGGCTCTCTTCAAGCTAGTCTCTGTTGCAGTACTAACTCTAACCTAGTCTTTACTGCCTCTCTCTGTCTCAGCCTCTGAACACATCGTGGCCCTGCCTCTTCCTGCCAGAATGAACTCCCTGGCTTCTTGGCAGCTGCTGCTTCTCCTCTGCGTCACCACCTTTGGGGAGCCACTGGCAATGGTGGCCCCTGTGGCGAACCCTAGACCCACAGGTAAGCACCGTCCAGAAAAGAAGGCGTGAGAGTCACTTCGTATGAAGTTTACCATGTTTTTCAGACTTTAGTTAGGCTACAGACATGAGTGTAATTACTGCACTTGCTGGATACCTGGGGCTGGTTCAGACCCATCTGCTGTGAGCACAGGAGGCTCATCTGGATTCAGAGGCTCATTAACCCAAGTCCCTTTGTGATTTTCTCATGCTAGGCTCTCTGCTCTCCATCAGCTACTCCTCTGTATGGATACTGGAAAGGAGCTTAATGTGTGAGTTACATTTATCTGTGACTCCAGACCCCTTAAGGGTGATTGAAAACAAAACAAAAACCTCAACACAAAGACAAACCTTAATGCCTGTCAACCTTACAGGTGCATTGAGGGAACTGACAATCTGGGGAAATTAAGGACCAAAGAGGCAAAGTCTTCCCCAAAGTTACTCAGCCAAATACTGATGAATTCCAGCAGGTGCCAGGGTACCCCAAGTGTGTAACTGAGTCAGAGCATCAGTTTGAATTCTCCTTGGTTGTCTGCTTAGCCTCTCTGGACCTCAGTCTTAGACATGGAATGCTGGACACACCCTGTAAATTTGACATCATTGTACATAACCAAAGCAAAGAGAATAGGGCTCCAGATAGTTCACCAATAGTGTCATCATTCCAGGGCAAGAAATAACTCCCCTCCCACCCCCCCCCCCCACACACACTGTCCAGGAACATTGGCTAGGGGCTCTTTCTGGCCACACAGGATATCCTGTGCTTTATGTGTGGAACTGAGATCTTCTCTCCCACACCAGTTATCCAGAGAAGGTAGACGGGGCCTCCCAGACGATTATTATTAATCTTGGAGCATGGCCACACTCATCTCCAAAGTGTGCCAGGGTACAGAAGAGCCGAGCTCAATGCCATTCTCCGCCCCAACACCCACTCCCACAGGCCTTTTCTCTACTAATCTCTCCCCATAATTGACTGGATCTATTGTGTACTCAAAGCTACTTGCCCTGTGTTACTGCCAAGAAGAGAAAAAGAGAGAGAATTTAATGAGCCTTGTCTGTGAAGTGTTTTCAGAGTGAGCCTTGTTAGCCTCCAGCAGGAAGGGAAGGAATTGCACCTGGCTTGGGGGAGCTACTCCTGTTAGGGCAAACGTAGATAATGTCTCGTCTTCACTGAGTCTTGATACTGTATATTAGGGTTCGCAATTGTCCTCAGAGACCAGAGTCAGGTCACAGGTGTATGGGGGCACAATGGCCTTGGCTCTACTTTTTTTTTAAAAAAATGCTCTTACTCCAAATTTTTCATTGCCTTTTATCTAATGAGCACTTATCGAGGCCCTACTATATGCAAGGTACTGTTTCAAGCATTCTGGGAGATGGAAAAATGGATCCCCTTCCTCGCTTTGCCCCAGGTGCTACTGGCCCACTTGAACTCCAGACACTGAACCGAGGGACCAGGCAGAGAGCCCAGAAGAGGGTCAGAGCAGAGTGTCCCCCTACATACTTAGGTTTTCTTGATTTCCAAACTGTTTGCTTCCTCAGAGGAAGTCGTTTAAAGAAATTATTTAGGAGGATTCTGGCAAGTGCTTCAATATCAAAGCTTTTGAAGGAGGGAGGAGCAAACAGCCCCGCCACCCCAACTAGCAGCGCCCTGGCTCCACAGGCGGTCAGAGCGGAGCTTCTGAGGTTGAGAACTCGAGTCCAGCAACCGTCGGAGTCAGCGTCCAAAGCAAGCCTGACCGCCCCAGCCTCACCCGCCTGTGCTCTCTGTCCTAGGCCCGCGGCTGGGACCCCAGGAACTCGTCGATGCCTGGGAAAAGGGCCCGCGGTGTGCAGAGAGGACACCCGAGGCTGCAGGGCTGCGAGCCCGTAGCGCCTCCCCGTGCCCGCCCGGCGAGACCTCCGCGGGGCGCCAGCGGCCCCTGTGCGCCACCGGCAATCGCCTGATCCCCGCACCCCGCGGAGCGGTGCTGGTGCAGCGGGAGAAGGATTTGTCAGCCTTCAACTGGAACTCCTTCGGTCTGCGCTACGGCAGGAGGCAGGCGGCGCGGGCGCGGGCGGCGCGGGGCTGAGTGCAGGGCTGCGGGTGGACTGCGGCCCCAGCCCGCCAGCATGCAGGGCCGGGGCGGGAGCTTCCGCACTGAGGCAATAAAACCATCGCTGCAGTCTCACCGCCTGTGATTCCTCCCCGACTTCTGCGGGCAGCCCAGATGAGGCAGGTCCTTTTCTCTCTCGGTTGCCTCTTAGCTGATTTCAAGATGTCCCTGGTGCCAGAGTCGGTGCTTTTTAAACTAAATAGTTAAGGAAGGCCTCAGCTGTTACCCAGTCTGTTGAAGCTCAGTGCTTAAAAAAATGCAAAATAGAAAAATTAAGGGGCTGGAGAAATGAGTCAGCTGTTAAGAGCGCTTGCAGCAATTCTAGAAGGTTGTTTGGGTCCCAACACCCAGAGGACGCAGCCACCTGTAACTCCAGCTGCAGGGGATCCAAAGCCCTCTTCCGGATTCTTAGGCAAATGCGCTCACATGCATATACCCTCAGATAGACAGACTTTTCCACACTGATTGAAAATAAATCTTTACAATTTTGAAAAATGAATTGCTGAAAACCTAAAGAGGTGTCCAAACTGGATACCGCTTGGACACTTGGGCAAGATCAAGTTTTGTTTCTGTTTTTGTTTTTGTGTTTGTTTTTTGTTTGTTTTGGAGTTTTTTGTTTGTTTGTTTTGTTTTTTTGGGTTTTTCTGGTTTTGTTTTTTTGGTTTGGTTTGTTTTTTTGGGGGACAGAGTTTCTCTGTTGTAGCCCTGGCTGTCCTGGAACTCACTCTGTAGATCAAGCTGGCCTCAAACTCACAGAGATCTGCCTGCCTCTGCCTCCCAAGTCTTGGGATTAAAGGTGTGTGCCACCACTGCCTGGCAAGTTTTATTTCTTTTTTTCTTTTTAAAAATACATATATATAGCCCGGCAGTGGTGACTCATGCCTTTAATCCCAGGCTTCGGAGGCAGAGGCAGGTGGATCTCTGTGAGTTTGAGGCCAGCCTGGTCTACAGAGTGAGTTCCAGGACAGCCCAGAGTTACAACAGAGAAACCCTGTCTCTAGAAACAAAACACAACAAAACAAATTTGAATGGAGTTTTTGTTTGTCCATTTGTTTTGAGACAGGATTTCACTCTGTAGCTCTGGTTAGCTTGGTACTCACTAGATAGACCAGGGTAGCTTTGAACTCTCAGAGATCTGTCTGCCTCTGCCTCTCAGGAGCTAGGATTAAAGGTGTGCTCCACCCCTCCCAACCTCATGATCAAGTTTCTCTAACTTGGTCTGAAGTGGCCCTCCCAGTTCTGAGACTTCCTTTCCTCTCCTGCGGGAAGTTTTGCTGCACACTTTGAATGGGGGTGGGGTGGGGAGCAGACCCATTAAGTTCCTTCCCTTCAATTTCCATGTATCAGTCAGTTGGACAGAATGATCTGGAAGATGGTGCCGATCACTGCCCTGTTCACAGAGGATTAACTATCACCAGGCTTCTGCAGGGTTTCCTGGCCCCTGGGTATGGAAGTGCAAGGGGCATTCACAAAACCCACCTCTCCCAGGGAAGCCCAGCACTCTCTGTTTTTCACTTGTAACCATCCCAGACCATGGGCATGTCTGCTTCTCGTTCACAGCAGAACGCTGAGGACCTGAAAGGTAAATGTCGTGGAATACAAGCCAATGACACGCGCTTAACGGTTCTTCGCCAGTCACGTCTGTACTATCTGCCTCTTAAAGATGACAGGCTTCCCACCTGAGTCAATATCTGGGGGCCCAACAGCTGGGGAGAAGGGATTTGGGAAGAAAAAAAAGTAGAGCTTGTCATTAGGAAACCCCAGGAAATCTACCCTCCTTGCCACAAGATGCCTCAGCCTAAACTGACAGCCTTGGGGTTCCCTAGTCCACTTCCTTGGGGATTATAGGTTCTCCTCACCCCCATGCTGTGAAGCACCATAGTGATCTGCCCATCACAGAAACCAGGACTTACTCAGGATGGAGGCAGAGCTCTGTTGCTATGGCAACACAATAAGCTGTCATGGGAACATGACAGCCTGCCCATCCACTCCCGTCTTTATCCTTGAAACTGCCCTCCAGGATCTGCTGTGAGCGCGTGTTGAAGCATGCTGTGTCAGCGGCATGGCACTGTTGATACTGGAAAGGGCACCCCAAAAGCGTGGGTGTGTTGTTGTGTGATGTGACACTCGTGTGTTGCTGTACCTCGCGGAGAAGAATAATGTCAACACCTATTCTGCTGAGTGTTTTCTCACAGACCCCAGAGCCAGTCTTTCCTGTGGGAAAGAAGCCTATCGGTAAGAAGAGGGTCGCTGAACTCTGCTCTCGGCCTCGTTTTTATGAAACTCCTGCGCTCCCTGCTACCTGTTCTTTTATTACTGAGGCAGAGGATTGCCACTTTAGGGGCAGGGCAGTGCAGTGTGCTCTCTGCTATGAGAAACAGTCCTCTCTGAACGGAGCTGGAGTAGATATGAGAAACTGCCTGCAGGTGCGTGTGCGTGCACCTGTGTGACCGTGGGTGTGGCGAAGGTCCCTGATCACATTCAGGCCTTGCCAGCTCTCAATACAACCAGATACATCCTAGGTTCTCTGTTGTAACTGACCCAGAAGTCCACTGCAGCAGACAGTTGAAAGGGGAGCTGACTCTATGTCCCATGCCTCTTGACCCCATACTGCCACCTGCAAGACTCTAGGTTTACCAGTTGTTGGCCCCCTGTCTCTGTAAAGGATGGCGTCTCTACCGGACACAAGAGACCTTTGGCTTCATGCGGCTCCAGTCTTACTTTCAATCTGCTCTCTGGATTGAAGGAAAGGCAAGGGCAGGAGGAAGCTGTGACAGAATACATTACATGCCCTCATGGGTTCCCAGGACCCTCGCTAGAGCCTAAAAGCTTGAAGGCAGAGATGCTCAGGGGCTCTCAAACCTGAGGTGCTGGGGGTTAGGGGACCAGGCAAGGGTGTCCTTCACAGGAGAATGAGTCTGCCCCAGGTCTCACCCTTTTTGAGTAATCTCCCACCCCTGAGGAAAGAAATACAATGGCCAAGAGAAGGAGAGGACAGGGAGGTTTTGGCCTCTAATACCCCTTCATGTGTTCACGAGCAATGTTGAGTACCCATGGTTTGTCAAGCACGGGGTTACCTCATTTCATTCTCACGATAGCATATGAGACAGGCAGTGTTAGCTCCATTACATAGAAGAGAAATGGGCTCAGAGAGGTAGGTGAATGTGCCCATGTGACATTCCTGGAAAAGTATAGAGCCAAGAGGCAGACACAGTCCCACATGCCCCCCTTCTAACCGCAGACAAGGTCATCTCCCTGCAGTCCCTCTTCCTCCAGGCCCTACCTCACTCCTGTCTGCCCGAGGATCTGTCTTAGGATGAAGACCAGGAAGCCAAAGTGACAACACAGATACCGTCCTGGTCCCCAGAGCAGGAAAGCCTCAGACCTGCCCTTTGCCCTGTCTGCCTCCCTGCCCCCAGCAGCTTGCCTGGGCCCAGATGTGCTCACAAGAAGGCTAAGGACATCAAGGCCAAAGAGCTAGTGTGTTCTTCCTTGCCTGCTTCTGTTTCACATCTTTTTATCTTCAAAGATAGCAGAGCCCAACACGGTTCCTTGCTTGGGTCGAAGTGTGGTGTCTAGAGTAGGGCTGGCTTCTCCTGTGGAAGGGGCGTGGACCATGACAAGCAGCCACACATCATCACCCCGGGCTGTGCTTTCTTGTGACTTCCTTGCTATCAGTCCCATGCAGTCTGAAATTAGTCCTTTAGCATGTTACGTCACAAGAGGTAAGAAGTGTGACCTTTGAGTCTTTTCTACCTGCTGGCTACTTAGCCTTTCAAAAGCCAGCAAAGGAGCAAAAATGGTACAAAGCCTTGCATTAGCTGCATTGCTTGTATGGTGTAAATAGTTGACAAGAAGCACCTCACGGAGCAAGGGTTGATTTTGCCTCACAGTTTGAGGTGAGACAGTCCTCTGTGGTGGGATAAGCCTGATGGCAAGGACATGAAGCAGCTGGTCACATCAGCTCACTTCTTCAGTCCAGGACCCATGGGCCACCCACGTTCAGAGTAAAGCATCACTTCTCCGTTAAAACTCTCTGGCTATGTCCTCATAGACACATACAGGTGTGTTTCCATGGTGATTCTAAATCAGGACAAGTTGAAACAAATATTAATCATGACTCACAAGGACAGACAGAAGATTCAAGAAGGAAAATAAATAGGTAAATGTAATTTAAAACAAACAAAACAAAAACAGCTGGCTAGATGGCTTAGTGAGCAAAGGCACTTGCTGCCAAGTCTAACAACCTGAGCTTGATCTGTGAGACTTACATGGTAAGAGAGAACTGAGTCCCGCAAGCTGACCTCTGACCTCCACAGGTAAGCCACATCATGCTTGCACCCAATCCCTAACCCCCACAAAATTAATAAAGGTAACTACAACAAATGTTAAAAAGAAGAGAAATAATGCCAAGATTTTGAGGATGGAAATGCATAGGCTGAGGACTTGGCAGAGAGAGGAAGCTGTAACTACAAAGCCAGCAGTAGCTCCTGACTGTACTATGTCTCTGGATGGGGGTGCTGTGTGGACGGAGCTTGGCCCTCAAACAGGAAGGCTGACTTAAGATCCTGCATACAGCTGTTAGACTTCCTTAGTGTGGCACCCTGTCTGCTTTCCTCCAGCCAACATACCCAGCCTTTCCTGCCAGCTAGGTGGACCCTCCTTGGAACGGACAAAGCTCCCTCTCCTGAGGACTGCACGAGAGAAAGGGGAGAGCCCTGATTGTGTGGAGATAGAGTGGCTGGGGAGAGGGGGACTGTATGGATCCTTAGGTGAGGCCTGAGTCCCTTTCCTCTCTCTGTTCCAGGAACCCAAACAGGCAGTGCCAGAGACGAGCTCCGAAAAGGAGGCCAGGGGATGTAAAGGAGGTGTGAAGTCAGGGAGGAAAACAAGCAGAATTCTTTTGATCAGGTCAAAGCAAGCTCTCTGTCTCTATTTTTTTCTCAAAAACTTATGCATCTTTTAATAAAATGTCTCATGTAAAAGGAATCACGATACGATCACAGAACCTATTTTTCCCAATAAATGATTACAAGATTAATAGTTTTAAAAACATGTTATTCTCACATGCCTACACATGTTTAAATTTCCCACCTGAACTTTTGTTTTCTAACATTCCCCTTATGTTACAACACTACAGTTGCATAGATTCTCACAAAAAAGCTCTCCCAGTACACATGAAAAGAATTCAAGCAAGCTAAGCATTTGTTACAGCCAGTTCCTTCGAGCTGGCAGGCAGCGCTTGCAGTTACCAGGAAATGGGTATATGTCACGCTGTCCTTAACACAATTTCTATTCAGCTAACAGTTATAGTAAAACAAATGTGCGTTTCACTACAGAACCTCAAGTCCGGGGTCCTTATCTTTCTTAGGTAAATGGAGAACCTTTCCAGCTTACATACTACATGGCTCTATGTCCCCAAGGCGTGCAGCAAAGCCCATCAGTAATTTTATAATTTGTAAAATCAGAAAAAGAGCAAAATTATGGTCAAGGAAGTCCAATCTTAACAATGGGCCCTGTAACTTCTTTGTTATTTCTTGATTGTGGGCCTGTTTTTCAGAGAAGAAACTTGTGGCCCCTAGCAATTAGACTTTCTTTGTTCTTGCTTGCTAACCCTGACCAAGTCTTCAGCTACCAAGAATGTGTTTTTCTATGTAGTTCCCAGGTGCTTGTTTCAAAGCAGCTTGGCAAAACACCCTAATCTGATGCTATTGATGACTTACTCATTCTGGAGTTTCAGTAGAGTCACCAGTTTAACTAAGTGGCACTGCCTTGCCCAAGTGGCATTGCTTGAGGGAAAACCGTCACCACTGTTATATAGAGTCACTCACTCTGTAGACCAGGCTAGCCTCAAACTCACAGAGGTCCACCTGCCTCTGCCTTCTGAGCTGGGATTAAGGGCGTGCGCCACCACACCCAGCCAAGGACATTTTTAATATATAGTTAAAACATGAAATTTGCCATCATAACCTTTGTTCAGTGGGCAGCTCAGTCGTATTAAGTATATTCCCATTTTCGTGCAATGAAACTTTTCATCTCAGCGATGGCATTTAAATTCATTCTATAATTAATATCTTACTTGGGAAAGATAAGAGAAAAATTTGCATCTATAAAAATATAGTAGATGCAATAGAAATAGGATGAAGCAGATCAAAAACTTGGGAAGTTGAACACATAACAGCAAATTTTTTTTTAAAAAGGAGTTGGAACACATAGTTAAGGAACATTAGGCAAACGAACAAAAAGAAACCCGGAGATAAAGTGTAAAAAAAAACTTAGAAAAGCAGAAGTGGCAAAATCCTGAGTTCTGGGAAATGAAAGGAGGAAGGGAAGACATTCGACAGCCTCCAGGAAGACTTCTGGAAGAGAAGCATGGTCTGCAGACTGAGGGGCATGTAGAGCAACCAGGTCATAGGCAGGGGGAGGCCCAGGCCAGGCACACGGAAGGCCAAAGATGGTCACTGTGAATGACACCATCGTAAGAGGATCAGGAGTCAGACTTGTTCAACCAAAACAGACTGGAGAAACTCCAGCTTCTGGAAAACAACCTAGAATTCAGTTTGCAACCAAAGCACCCAGAGCAACAGCAGGTGGTGTGGACATGTTCACTGAAGAGATCCTCAAGAACAGAGCAGCAAAGAGAAACTCTGGGTGACGGCAGCAGTCCAGATGCCAGGGCGTGGGGCGGGGTAGAAGGGGCTTTGAAGTATCTGGGCAGAGTTCACAGGACCGTGGAAAACCCAAAGGGGGCGCCAGTGATGGGCTTAAGGAAAAGCATGCACCACAGAGATAATTGAAACACACAGGAGAAACAATTTTAGCTAGAATAGTGGCACACACCTTTAATCCTAGGACTCAGGAGGCAGAGGCAGGCTGATCTCTGTGAGTTTGAGGCCAGCCTGGTCTACAGAGTGAGTTCCAGGACAGCCAGAGTTACAACAGAGAAACCTTGTCTCGGAAAACTAACTAACTAACTAACTAACTAACTAAATAAATAAATAAATAAATAAATAAATGTCAGGACACATACAACAATGCTCAGGAATATAGGTGCCCCATGACCAACTAAGGGCAGAATAGCAGGGCAGAGGTGTGAGTGAGGGAACAAGGTCTGGAAGTATGGACAGGACTGGAGACTGCTGATTTTCATTGTCAGTGCTTTGTTTTATTGTTTTGTTTGGTTTTTGTTTGTTTGGTTGGTTGGTTGCTTGGGTTGGTTTGTTTCTTTTGTTTTTTGAGACAGGGTTTCTCTGCTGTAACGCTGGCTGTCCTGGAACTCACTCTGTAGCCAGGCTGGCCTCTAACTCACAGAGATCCACCTGCCTCTGCCTCCTGAGTGCTGGGACTAAAGGTGTGCGCCACCACCACCCAGATGCTTTGTTTTTTAATTAGAGCAGTTTCTCTCTTCTTTCCCTAGGTATTCCTGCTTGGTGAGGCTCAGCTCCCCCCCCACTAACCCACCCCTACAGATCTACCCTGCATTACCCGTTGGCCTCTGTGTAGACGCTGATGAGCAGCTCTCTGCTGCATCCTCCTCTGTAAAGTGCCCCACCCCCACCAGTGGAGGTTGGGAAGAGGTTGTGTTTCTAGCTTTCATGTCTCAGAGGGTCAGGCTTCGTTACACTGGATGTACTTTGCTTCCAGGACATTCCAGTGGGTCTCCCCCACCTCCCCAGTTCCTTGCCCCTTACCAGTCTTTTCCTCCCCCCAGTTTTCTGTAGTTCCCTGAGGCTTGTGAGACTTACATTTGGTTTTTGTGGGTCACAGCTTCACCAGTCTGAGGTTGGGATGATCCCAACCTCATGGCTAAATCCCTACCCCACCAAGGTCCCCACAATGAATAGCTTAGGACACCTGGTTTTCTCCTCCCCCACCTCCACCCCAGTCCCAAGGTTCTGTCCCCAGCACAACACCTTGCCTGGGACTCTGAGTCCTTGTGTCCACCCACACAAGGCAGCCCTGGGTGGCTATTCAACTCTATTCTGGGGCTTTCTCTCTCAAGGCCCTGGTTGCGCACCTCTGCTGAGTTCAGCATCCCTATCTGATTGAAAATGTTCTGAAGAGCCAGCTGGGTCCTTGCAAGGATGGGAAACAAAGAAAGTGGTTGGGGCAGGGGCACAGGGAGGAAGCTACTTCCGTTCCCGTTCCCGTCTTTCTTCTGTGTATTCGTTTGCTATTTACGGACAGAAACAGGGCTGACTCAGAGATGTTTGACTCCCAAACACTACACTGGATTAGTCCTCTCTCCACCACCCACTGACTTCCCTGGGCAGGTGTGTCATATTACATGCTGATGGCCAGGAGTGAATCCATGTCCCTTTCAAAACAACAAACCAGACTTTTGATGCTACTGAGACTCCCCTCCCTCCACTCCAGTGTTCCCAGGCTACCACAGCCCCCATTTAAGTACCCATCTCTCATTATCATGGAGATGGATGGGAATGGAAACCAAATTAAGACCAGCCCTTGACATCACTCTCTCTGGAGAGATTCCCTGGCTGTGAAAGCCTCATCACCCGTCCTGCACATACTGACCACGGTCTCAGAAGACGGATAGGAAGGCTGAGCTCAGCTAGATTTATGCTTCTCCTGCTCGGTTCTCACATCCACTCTGCTCCATGGGCAGAGAGCGGGTCAACAAAATCCTCTCCTCTGCCCCTACTCTGCTCCACATCTTTGACCTTGACCTCGAGGTGACGTGATACAGCCTGGTCCTAGAAATGTCATCATGGGGAGTCTCTATGAGAAGAATTACACTCCTGCGCTAAGGGCCGGAGAGATGACCTGATAAGGGTGTTGAACACTGCCTGTCCCATGATCCAGGATGCCAGAAGGTCCAAGTTCAGAGGGAAAGAGGGCCTGCCTGAACCACTCTCTCCTCAACAATGGAAATGGCCGAGGATCAGGCAGGCCAACGGGCTGAGTCAAGATGGAGAGAATCGACTGTAATGCTGGAAGATCCTCCGTCAGCTCACCCTCTCCCCCTAGGAAGCCTTCTAGCCTCTGAGCCCCAGACCGTCAAGGGTCCCAGGATATTCGCACGCCTCCAGGCATCTGAGCAGTGCTCCTTCATGTCAAACACAGCCAGGAGCCTTCCTGCCACACTTCTCGGGCCTCTCCTCTGCACCGTTTGGCTGCACAAAAGCATCTGGCCCGGCTTCCCTCATCAAAGTCTTGCAAGAGTTTCAGGTCACCCTGGAGCTTCTCCCTTGCAGCTTCTCAGGAGGTTTGACTGGTCATCCAGGATCTCAGGATCCTAGCTCATGTCACTTCCAGATCCTCAACAGTATGCTTAGGGGTGGTGCCCAAAGTTCAACCCAGATGTGGATAGTGTCCGGCACTCCACTGCCAGGTGCTGAGTTGAAGTGGAGGCAGAAGGAACAAAAGGACATTATCCAGCTGCAGACATGGCTCAGCACTTAGAGCACTTGTTACTCCTTCAGAAGACCTGGGTTCAATTCCCAGCTCCCGCACGGTGGCTCACAACCCTCTGTAACTTCAGTTCCTGGGGATCTGATGCCCTCTTCTGGCGTCCAGCTCCAGATGCATGTGGCCCACGATTGTTACACATAGGCAAAACACTCATACACATAGAATCTTTTTTTTTTCTATTTAAAGAATAAATAAAAGACACTGTCATTGCTGAGCCTCTTGCCCATTTGGCAGCTGATCTTACTTCTTACTGCACCCTCTGCTTCCGCAGCTAAGAGCGAGCACGTGTTACTTGGTGTCTCTCTCCTGGTGCAACTATTCACACTTCTCATTTACGCTTGTCCCAGGGCCAAACGGTGTAGGCGTGCTGCACAAACTGACAAGAGGCAAGGATGGGTGCCAGGAGTGAGGCTGTGTTGGGGAAACAGGGTACTGGGTCCACTGAAACCCGTATCTGCTGTCTGTGTCGAATCCGAAGGCCCTCAAGGTGTAGAGAGTGAGATTCCAAGGCAGGGCTCCACCACCCACTGTCTGTGAGTTAGGACACACTGCTCTCCCTGGGTCTCGGTTTCCTCCAGAGTCCCTGGGGGCCCTGGCCCCTTTGCCTCCCAGGCTGATGTAGACACCAGAGCTGACCTTGGCCTTCCAGGCCTGCTTCTCTTTTTGGACCCTCTCCACTCACTCACTGTGTTATTTACTGGACTTGTAGGTCCTGCCCTGTCATTTATTACAGACTTTGGCTCCCAAATCGAAGACTTCCCCCACCCTGTGCCTTTTGTAATCCTCCCCAGTGACATCACCAACCACGCAGATTGTGACCCGGCTGTACCCTGACCTCCTAGTTCCCTGGGTGGCTCATCGTGATAGCAAGTTCAAGGCTAGCTTAAATAACACCTTTAAATGTGTGCTGGTCATTCAGGGTAGACTTCTCTAACTCCCCACTCCCAACGGCCTCACCTCTGCTCCACCTCGGCCATCACCCACGTCCGAGTTTGCATTTATCGCGTGGCACCGCTCCACCTTCAACTCACAAATGCCCCTACTCCTCCGACTTGCCTGAGGCTGTGACTCACTGTTCCCACCTCCCCTGCTCAGTCTTCTCAGCACCCATGTCCTTGGTCATGTTCTAGTTTGGCCATCTCGTCCTCTCCTGACTTCCCTCCATAGACACAACTAACTCTCTAGTGACTAATCTTTTGTGTTGGGTTTGGTGGCACACACCGGAAATCCCGGCACCTGAGAAGCTAAGATAGAATGACCATGACTTAGAGGTCAGACTGGGCTACACAGTGAAGTTCAGTCTCAAACTTCTTCTCTTTCTCTTTTGCTACAACCCTAAATTCCCTTCTTCCTTATCACTGGCCCAACCCTAGGGTAAAGCCAGCCACGTTTCCTCTTTGCCTGTGTGTAAGCACCAGGGACTGTGGTATGATCTTTTCCTGCAGAGATACAAACATCTACTCACCCCAGATAAGACACCAACAACAGGCCAAAGTATGGTTCCATTAAAGTCCAGTCTGGTGAAACGATGAGCTTATTAGGCTTACTTACAAAGCACGAGTGTTTCCAAAGCAGCCATGCCACCAAAAGGTCTCACCGCAGCACAGGATGACGTACCCAGAACTGCATAGGAGGGACGCCCCCTTCAGTTAACCTTCCACGGTCTCTGTACCCCAGCACATCTGGAGACCACGGAAACACCTGCAACTTGGGCAGAACCACGCACATCTGGGAAGGAGCAGCTGGAATCTCAGGTGAGGGTCTAAATGAGCCCAGTGCTGTGAAGGAATGTTAACAGGCTCAATCTTGAGGGTCCACTGCATATAGCCATAGCTACTCTGTTGAAGATGTTAATGGCAAAAGTGTTCACAGGACAGTACCGGCATCAGGCGCTGGGGGAGTAGGCTTTCTGTAAAATCCTGGGCTCCAGCCACTAAACATCTTCAGCCTCTGCAATCCTCTGATTTCCAAGGTCAGTTTCTCCACTCTCCATAATCGTTTAGAAACCTTCAACATTTTCCTTGTGCCTCCAATCCCTGCCCCCATCCCCAGCTCTCAGCTGAAGTCGCTGCCTCTTCACTGGAAAAGATAGCAGCCTCTGGAGCAAGGAAGTCCATCAGCTCTCAATGCCAAGCAGACCAGCTACTCCCACACACCTGCCTGCCTGACTTCCTTCTGCTCCTGAGGAGTCACCCACTCCTGAGGTCACCCATTCCTGTGTGAAGTAAGTAGCCCTACCTCTCCCTTTCATTTTATCCAGAGAGAGAAGAGAAGGCGTGCGTCGGGGGGCGGCGTGTCC
Source organism: Cricetomys ansorgei (assembly GCA_026225945.1). Classification (NCBI taxonomy): domain Eukaryota; kingdom Metazoa; phylum Chordata; class Mammalia; order Rodentia; family Nesomyidae; genus Cricetomys; species Cricetomys ansorgei. Next base: position 4,239,938 of record JAMJFZ010001789.1, read on the forward strand.
CACCGTCTCAGAATGACTGTGACTGTACTGCCTCCATCTCTTAACTTCATATCTTGGTCATTCTGAGTTACTATTTGGAGCCACCCTTAGGGCTGGGCATGGTGGGGCACACCTTTAATCCCAGCACTTGGTAGGCAGAGGCAGGAAGAGCTCTGTGAGTTCGAGGCCAGCCTGGTCTACATATGGCGATTCAGGACAACCAAGACAACAAGAGAGATCCTGTCTCAAAAAACAACGATGACCACCACCACCACCACCACCACCACCACCAACAACAACAACAACAACAACAACAACAACAAAGCCACCTTAAACTGGAAGGCATGTGCCACAGCACTAGGAATGTATTCCTCAAAGTTTTGAGAGCTGAGAAGCCCAAGATCAATGTGCCAGCAGAAGTGTCTAGTGAGAGCTCATGGACAGCACCTTCTATCCGGTCCTTAAGCGGTAGGTAGAATGGCAAGAGAGCTCCCATGGACCTTTTTATAACAATGCATCTCATTCAGAAGGGTTCCACCGTTACGATCTAGTTATCTACCGAAAGGCTGGAGGTCCTATTAGCCACACACAGGCAATAGGGTTTCAATATGTGATGTGAGTAGGGCATATTCACAGCGTAGCCCCTCCCATCATTCTTCCACCCGTCCCTGTCTGGATTGACACTGCTCTGAATCACGAGAAGCTAACACCAGTGGCTGGGGATAAAGTGCTTGCCTGCTACTCAAGCACAAGGAGCTGAGGTTGATCTCCAGAACCCAAATGAAAAACAAACAAACAACAAAACAAAAAAAACATAGGCACGGTAGCACTGATCTGGAATCCCAGCACTGAGGAGGCAGAGCCAAGTGGGTGTCTTAGTCTTTGCTGGACCGTCAGCCTCCCCTAGATGGTGAATTTCAGGCCGGTGAGAGACCTTGTCTCTAAAATCAAGGGGACAGTGCCTTAAAGAAAAATTTCCAGGCTGACATCTGGCCTCCACATGCAACACACACACTATCGTGCACACTGGCATACAAATGTGCATCTGCACGCACACACACACACACACACACACACACACACACACACGCAGAGAGAGAGAGAGAGAGAGAGAGAGAGAGAAAGCTCCCACCAAAGACACTAATGACCCGAATATTTTCAACATTTTCCTGGGCGCCCCAGCTGATCTTAGAGCATGTGATTCTATCATCGCTCCTTGGTCTCTCTCCTGCAGCTTTGGGGACATCTACCTCTGGCCTCCTGCCTATCTGCTCACTCCATCGTGGGCTCTTCTGCAGACTGCTCCTCCATGCTGGTCTACTGGAGCTGGAGTCCTGCTCTTGCTTTCTGTCTTCTGGGCTCATTTCATTCACATCTGTTGCAAATAATGCAGAAGCCTTTCCCCCAGGGTCATTAGTCACTGCCTCTGGGATTTCTCAAAGGAGCCCCACACCCAAAATGCCCTCAAACTCATGGTCTTCCCCAACTTCCGTCCGTTCCCATTATACTGTCACTCCGATCCCAGCCTGCTCCCCCTCGGTCTCTCTGTCCAGGCACTGCTGAGCTGCGCAGTTTACTGCCCAAATTCCTCTCCAATCCTCCAGGTCCCAAGCTCCAACGCTACGGTCTTCTTACTGGCATGGTCCCTGCCGTCCTGGACCCACCCCAAGTCCTTGCTAGTCTACAAAGTAGGACGTCTTTGCAAAATGCGTTGAGCACAGCATCCCTTTCCCAACCATCAGAGGCTCCTCGTCGTTCTGTAAGTACACCTACAGCTGCTCAACGTGGGTTGGGTGAACCCAGATTGTCCGACACCCTACTCGGCTCTACAATGAGGTCTGCGTTCCCGCCTGGTTCACAGTTTGACACATAGTGTGACTATAACTTTGGGCAAGTTACCCGAGCCTTCCACTGTCCAATAATGGAACTGTTTCACACGTGGGGTGCTGTGGCATTAAATATTTCACACGTGGGGTGCTGTGGCATTAAATGTGCCAAGCACCTATAGCAGTGCGTGCTACACGGTAGGTACTTGGTGAGAGGCACCCCTGAACCCCAGAGGTGGGGCATCTCTCTCCGCTCTGTCTGTCTGTTCTAGAAAACACTGGATCTCTTCTGGGCCTACTTCACTCACCACGATTCCTCTTTCCACAGGGCCTTGGCGCATATTTTCACTGGGTCTCGTTTTCTTTCCGTCTCTGGCTATCCGTGGCCTGTTCAGCCACCGGGTCACAGCTCAAGCGTGATTTCCTTAAGGGGCCCCCTGGAAGGCCCTACCGTATGCTAATCACCAGCACAACTCTGTATGTATTGACTTGTTTTCATCCATTTCTTGTTCTGGTGCTGGGATTGGCTATTGTATGCTTATTTGTCACAATAAAGATCCTTCCTCCAAGGCTCTGGGCTCTGCAAGCTCAAATTAATTTTTATCAATTTTTTAACTCCAGCATCTAATCCAGGTGTGCTGGCACACGCCTTTAATCCTAGAAGCAAAGACAGGCAGACCTAGGTGAATTCAAGTTCAGCCTTGTCTACGTAGCAAGTTCTGGGACAGCCAGGGCCACACAATGAGATCCTGTCTAAACAAACAAGCGACCAAAACAAAGACCTCTAGCAGCAAGCAAAAGACCTGACATATAGCAAATGTCAAGTGAATGCTGGTTAGTGTGGGGGATGGAGCCCTCTGGAGGCCTAGAGACCTGAATAGTCAATGCTTATTCAATCTGACAAGGCATCTTCTCCTTTAGGGAAGTTCTCAAAAGTCCTTCCCCGTCCCCAGATGATTGTGTCATCATCAAGTTACACTGTCTGATAATTCACAGACGCCGCAGATTTGGGAGGGTGTTGTCTCTGAGGTGAAAACACATTCTTTAATACACAGCTAGTGACAGAGGGCAGAGACCAGCTCCTCTCTTCATCTCTGCTGCCCACAGCTGGCAGAACAGCACTCATGTCAGATATTTAGAATGCTGGTGCCTCTAAGCCAGGCCTGCCCTCAGCGTCCACCCAGCTGCTTCATGGGGACCCAGAGGAAGGAAGAGAGCAGTCCAACCTCAGTGTCACACAGCAAGTTCTTGGTAGAACCTAGGGCTTTTCCCTGCTTGGTGTCAGTCACTAGTTCTTTCATTTAATGAGCAGCACCCTCCAAGAGGCAGGGATACACATTGATTGGCTGCAAAGGGATCGGGGTCACACCCTGGACGAAGGCTAGTGGGAGGCCACCCCAGAAGGTGGTCCGTGCCAGTCAGGGTCTACCTCATGGAATCAATGGGCTGCTTGAAGTGGTCCTTGAGAAATAAGCAGAGAGATGCACAGAGAGGGCACCTTAGGGGGACTCGGGACTGCCAGTCCAGGACCTAGGAGTCAGGTGCATTCAGATAGATCTGCCAGGCTGTTGTGATTCTACAGGAAGGAAGGCGGCACAGAGACAGGTCTAAGGGAGTGAGGGGCCAGTGAGAGAAGGTGAGCTGAAAACCAGCCACCCTTGAGGACACCCCCCCACCCAGTCCTTGAGAGGCACCCTTCCCTCTACCATCAGTAACCCCTGGAGGGGACACCCCGCCCCAATCCCTGATGCCAAGGGTTAGATGAGATGTTACTTTTCCTGCTAAGCAGCAGCAAAATGGAATTACTCATGACCAAGATGCAAGGCTGGGGCAGAGCCTAGGAGGAGACAGCCAGGCCTAATGCAAAGGTTAATGAAGAGGATGCAGCTTCAGGAGCAGAGATGGCAGGGCAGGGGCTGGGTTCAGGTTTGGAAATCCAGGTCCTATGCTGTCTGTAGCCTGACCTCATTCCTAAGCAGTACAGTTCTCCATCAGACTCTGTCCAAGCTAGACATCAGCCTCTGTCTAAGCTAGTCTAAGCAGTTACAGGCCAGGCAGGGACTCCACTGTCACTGGGCTCAGCCATGTTTCCCACGCTCCACCCCCCCATCCCCCAACCCCCACACTGTTCCATGCCTGAGACCTGCTTATCCCCCACCCACCTAGCTTGGTCACACAGGGTAGGATTTATGACAACTGCTCTGCCATGTGCCCTGGGGTAATAAATCAGAACAGAGCCCGAGTGTGTATATATAAGACGGGTCAGGGGGTCTGGGGCCACACCGATCTTCGAAAGCCTTGCCTGGGCCAGATGGACCGAAGAAGGATGCCTCTCTGGGTACTCTTGTTGATACTATGGAGCTCTTGTACCTACAGTCTCCCCACAGACACAGCTGCCTTTGGACGGTAACTTGGGCAGAGAAGGGGGTGGCGGGGTGTGAGGACTGGAGTCTTACTAAAGCTCTCAGTTTTCATGTATGCTCGGTCACCAGGTCCTTGCAGCCAGTGAGTCATGGATGTACAGTCCTGCTCTGAAGATTTGAGTGACTTGTCCCGTGTCACACAGCCATAACTAATCAGGCTTGGAAGGATTGCCTTTGGATTCTTATCTAGAGGACCACACTAGTCGAGGTGGAGAACCCAGATGATTGAGACAAATCCCTGGTCCACAAGGACCTCACAATGCAATGACTGAGCAGAATGTGGGCAACGTAACTCTCCTTGGCCAGGAGAGTGATGACGAGCTCAGATGCAGGGATTCTGGATTTGTCCAGGTTGCATTTTGCTCCAATAGTAAGCAGATAAAGCTAGCTCTGGGAGCAATCGAATGTCACCAAGTCTCAGGGTCATAATGGAGTCTGCTCTGAAGAGTTAATGAGATAATATATTGAAGCCTAGAGTGTCATGCCAGGCGTGGTGTAAGAAGCTGAGGCCACAGCATGGACTATCACAGACTGTAGTAAAGGAAAGCCTCCTGGCAGACCCAGGCTGGGAGCCTTCGATTCAGTGCCGTTCCAGACCTGTGTGCATGAGGCTTCTTCCTTTCTTCTTTTCTTCCTTCCTTCCTTCCTTCCTTCCTCTCTCTCTCTCTCTCTCTCTCTCTCTGTAATTTATTTTTAGTTTTGCCTGCATGTATGTCTGTATGTCTGTGAGACAGTGTTGGATCCCCTGTAACTGGAGTTACAGACAGTTGTGAGTTGCCATGTGGGTGCCGGGAATTGAACCCAGGTCTCTGGGAGAGCAGCCAATGCTCTTAAC